>JAYWIR010000079.1:0-355071 GCA_036172245.1 Raillietiella orientalis | reverse complement strand
ACAATATTCACCGTATATTGAATCAGTTGGTTACAGTTGCTTAGCGACAGTTGGTTACTCGATCGACAGGACTGCTGCGACTTTCTTGAGCAACAGTTTAGATGCAAAGTGTGTGATCGATGCCTTTGTCATCCCTTGCGGTGGTACTCGGGCTGCTGTACTTATGGCGAATGCTTTGTACAGACTAGAGCGTTTCTGCGGGAATTTTCGGAATGCTGTAACTGGCATGATGGCGCGATGTAAACTGTGCAGTAAGATGACGCTAAGTGAAGGTTTTTGTAGTGATTTGAACTTTCAGCTGCCGTGTTTCCATTGATGCTACACATCAAAACAAACAACGTTGTGATGACCATGCCGATGAGCGCTCGTTTCGATCTCAAGTACACTCAAGTGTCTTCGTGATCTGCTATTAACTCGTATAAAAAATAAAAGTTTGCTCTGTACCTTATTTGAGTTGTAATGAGACTGCGAATGTTGCCATCAGCGGTTTCCAAGGATAATTGCTGCGTACAACATGTAATCCTCCTGATGCTGCTTGAGGATGCTTATGTATCCGGTGTAGGCAGGTACTTCGGGGTTGAAAATGAATTTGGATGTAATGATGCCGATCGTCCACATGCGTTTGATAACGCCGGACAAGGGTCCCAAGGTCGCCGTGATGATGACTTCCGAAACATCCGGGCCGGAAGGGACGTACACTAAAAGGATGGAAGGACAAGAAGCCCCGTCCAAACGGGATATCACGGCAGACCCCTCCCTCTCTTTCCCTATCCCTACAAGCGAGACACGCCAGCGAGTTTCCGGAAATCGTGGAAAACGCTTACACCACGGTTGCGGAAACGGGAAAGGGAGAGAGGGATCACGACGGCTGCTCACGGTGGTTGTTCGTGTTGGAACCGCATATCAGCGGCAGCGGGTCGCTGGGCGGCTTCCCTCGGGAAGACACGGAGAGCGAATCTGGCTTGCAGATGCCTTTATCCCGCATTGCCGGGGCCACCACGAAGGGCTGCAGCACCAACCTCTCGTGAAAAAAAGGCGATCATGAAAGGAGTTAGGAATCTTTGTATATTCAGCAATTTTTCCGTTAAGCTCCGCTAGTGAGCAAGAATCCAATGCTTTCGGCCGCTTTGCTTTCCCAAGACCTGCAGCAGTTAGGAACAAGAAGCCCGTGTGTTCCCGATTTCGCCTTCGAAGTTGCCGGAGGAAAGGGGTTATGACGGCGACGGAATCGGAAGGATAGCCTCACCCACGGGACCCAGGCATATGCCACCACCTGTGCCATTCCGACAAGATTCCTCCTTGCACAGCGGGCACTCGAATGGTGCTCTCAGAGCGTAATCCACCTGCGCAATGCAGCGGTTGTCATGATCGCCCGCCGCTGTGCACCAAGGGGCGCACCGAAATGGGCACGCGCCCCCCGAGCTTCCATCCTCCAGCTCACCCTTATTCTCCGCATAACCTTCCTTCCCGCATACCTGTACTGGACAACGACCGAGCCGACCTTCTGGACCTTCACCTGGCAAGTGCCTCCAGCCTCCACGACCTCGGGTGTGTTGACAAAGTACGTGTTGTTGGCTGCGATGGTGCGGTTGCACGTAATGAACACTGGGATCAGGATGAAGGGAACGAAAGGCTGGACCTGCCGGGAGGATGGCGTGCCTCACCTGTGCAACAGACGCCGAAACCTAAGGCGCACCTATCCACGAAGTTGCCCTTGCGAACGGCGCAGTCCCGGTGAGAGAGGCAGGTGCCCTGAAGGTCTCCCGCTGGGCATTCCTGATGCTGCAGACGCACAATCGCCAGCAGAGAACCTGCGGAAGAGGAAGAGGACCCATGACCGCGGTCAAACCGACTTTCCGTGCCGGAGGCGCACAGCGTTCGAAGGCGGCTGCCTGGCAAGAGCAGGCACGGGGTTTGAGCCCCAAGGAAAAGCAAAGGAGGAACGAGATGTGGGGAACCGGTCCCTGCCGGTGCCTGTTCAGATGACGCCGCGAAAACCAGAAGAAAGCCTAGGGACCCCTTATCTAGAGGAGGAGCCTATCGGAGTCATGCCGCGCTCGGAGACATTTCGAGGAGGGTGCGAACGCGTGAGCAACATGCGTGAATCTTCTCTCCTGCATCCCACCATCTCCTGTGCGGAAAGAAATTCACGACGCTGCCCGGAATGAAGAGGACAGAGGAAGCAAGCGCTACCCGCCGTCGGGAAACCACCCGCACCGTCGTTCTGCATCCGGTAAACCGTATGCGTTTATCCGTGTGAGGTCGACATGGTCCCTTGCATCCTTCTACACTGAAAGGTTTCTTCCGATTGGGAAAGAGTCACCCGCACCTGAGTTCGCAGGTGCGAGAGCTTCGAAAAGGAAAGGTGCCATCGTGCCCGAAAGCGGCGGCGACCTTTTCGGCGCGCTCGCGGAAAAAGATGGCGCCTACCGGAGAAGAAGAGCCGCACCACTTCTCGCAACCTCTCCCTGTCATAAGCGTCCCGCCGCCATGCCCTGACGAGCACACGAACGTTCATCTGGGGAAGGTCACCTTCTCGACAGCCCCCGTCCAAACGCCGCCCCGATGAGGAGGAAAGCCTTACGCGATCTGGGATCGTCGTCTCTCCCTCTTCCGGTGCTGCCGTCGTTCCCGGATTCGCCATGCGACGTGGCTGCCAGGCATAAGAGCGTGGCGGAGACGAGGATCAGAGGATGCATACTCTTGCGGAGGAGGAGAGCGGTAGGCGGATCAGTAGCGGAACCTTCCCCGAGCACGGGCAGAATGCTTCTAGCGGAAGGTGCCTGGCCCTAGTAACCCGTATATATGCGGTGGCTGCTCCTCCAGCTAACGGTCGATTCTTCTCCGAGATCTCCGGAAAGGCGTGCGAGATTTCCCCGTCTTCCCGTTGTTTTCTTTTTGCTTTGCGCGTGTGCGCTTCTGTTTTTTGCATTTCGTTCCTACTGTTCCCAATCTACTCCTCCCCTTTCGTCTCCTGCTTTCGATCTGCTCGATTGCTTTTCATCGGTTTACGCGCGCGTTGAAAACACCCTCCGCGATCCGTCGCGAGCTGCCGCGATTTCCCGGCATACGCGCCTCCGAGCCGCCATCGGGCCGACCTCTGTTGGAGCAGCGCGAAACCAACAGCCGGCGAGGCCGAAAAGAGGAGCTCGGGAGCGGAAGTCAAAGAGGGGTAGGAGCGCTCGTACGTTCGCGGTGAGCATGCGCAGGGAGGCTGTCTGCATCCATCAGGATTTCGATCCCTCTTTGGCAGGGCGCGTGGGACAACCACGCTCTTCCTGAACCGTAGCGACTGCCCGCTACTCCCGAGCAACGGAGAAGGTCGCTTTCCTCATCGCGAGCGGTGGCGAAAGAGTGCATCGTGTTGGTTGAAGGATCACCAAACGTAGGTGTTGGGATCGTAGGCTTGTTCTTTGCGCGATTCGACCTCCTCGTTGCGGATTTTTCCGCCACGGACGCTCACGACATTTCGGCCTGCAGTTTCAGCCACTTCTTTCTACCGATTATCGTGCTTGTTGGCGAAAGCGGGTGCTGTGAGACACGCATCCCGTGAAAAGCACTTTCGTCCGATCCCCAGAAAAGCCATCGCTGTCAAGAATGGTTGCTACGCTGCTCGGAAGTTTTCAGCAAGGCTGCTTCTTTCTCGATGGAAAGAGCAGGCAGCCAGAGGCGAAGAGCAGCCGCCCGGCGATGATGATGCGCGGTACCAAGGGTGCACGAACATTCCCAGCGGAACACGCGCACGTAGAAAGGTACGACATCCGAGATAGCGAATCTGCTCTTTCTTGGGGATGCAGCCTGGTTGCGAGATGGCGAAGAAAAGTGCCAATCTTGAGATGCGTACCTCCACCGCAATGGAACAGGATCTTCCGGACAGATTCGAAAACGCACCGATACTCACATCCAGCATCCGCGGTTGCAACACCAGAAGGGCTCGCAAAGAAAAGGCAGCGCCTGTGGAGGAACCTCCTCCCATTCTGGAAATCACATCCCGAATTCCGGAAATATTTCCAGCATATCAGTCTGGCGTCCCGCAGCGCCAACGCGCACTTTGAGCAACACACAGGATTACGGGGCGAAACCTCAGCAATGCCTTGGTAGCCGCCTGGCCGACAGCATCGGAGACGCCAGGGCACGGAGGTGCGAGACCAGAAGAAGAAGGAGTTTCCCGCCGTGCCCCAGGAGGAAGTGCAGCTGCGTCCAGCATTCGTGCAAGCAAAGGCACCGACGATGGCAGCAAAGGCGACCCATCGTACGGCGTCTTCCCATCCACCAACCGTCGAAAGCGGACCGAGCATAACCGACGCCTACCACGTAGCCAAGTGCTCTGTGATGAAAAAGCGAGGTCTCCGTCCCATCCAGAGATAAAAGGTCGTTTTGATCTTTCCTTGGCGATCTGCAAGCAGCACGACGGCTGCGATTCCCGTTAGAAGCGCCTGTTCGCAGCCATACCTGCAGCCTTGTCCGAGAAAACGGCAACCGGAATGTATTTCGCGCGAAAGCTAGCGACCGTGACGCACGGGAACCTCGTTTCCCATTCCTACTTTGGCTCGGATTCGAAAGAGAGAAGAAGAAAAAAAAAAACGCCTAGTGGGTCTCCCGCGAACGGATGTCCTCCGCAGGGAACGGACCTCCGCGAAATCGCTTCTGAGATCGGCCCGCCGGCTGCTGCGAGGGAAGATGCATCCCCGCGAACGGCAACTTTCATCCCGGAGGGAGCGACGTCGCCTAAGAGGTGCGGGTCGCCCAACCGAATGCGGTTGTACGACTGCTTTCTCGCAGCCGGCATGCACGATGGACGGCAACCTGTGGCAGAGGAAGACGGAAGAAGGAGACGGAAAGAAAGGAATCCAGTAAGTAAGACCGTAAGACCTTCCGGCGGAAGGCACGAGGTACGCGCGACAGCAAGTATCGGAACCCACGGAACACCCCTCCCCAACATACAAAATACATCCACAAATAGGCGAGCCTGAGGCACGGGCGTTCCTGCGAGTCTGGTGGACGCCTCCCGCGCAACAAGAGGCGCGCGTCGATTGGTGCAGCATCGCCGGTGGCAGAAGAAGAAGAAGCTCCTCTTTCGCCGCGGTCCGTCCAGACGGCGGTAGATGGTACGTGTACGTGCATGCGCGCACCCCGGTCGTCGCCACCCGCATCCAGCGACAGCGGGCATGCTCTCTGCCGCACGCCCTTAACTAAGCGCCTCTCTCCAGAAGGGGAGTCTCCTTGCGTTCCCCATCCCTTCGAGAAGCATCCGGCTGGCTGGAGGGCGTCTGCCTAAAGGCGCTTTTGTCCCTCGCTGATGATGAGAGGACACCGTCCGTTGGTTGTCCCGGACAGCAAGATGCTGGTGCTTTCCAGGGTTGCAGCGCGGGAAGGAAGCGGCAGCGCTTACCGCGTTCATCTCGGCATCCGCCGCGACCCGTCCGTGCAGCGCGCGCTCCGCCTCCGACTGTTCCCCCCCTATTTCACCCTGCTGCCTCCATCCCGTATCGCACGCGGCGAAAGCACCAAAAGAAACCCGCCCGCCGTGGAGAGATCGGCTGCTTATTCGGCTGTTCCTCGCGTCGTGCCTGATGCTACCCGCCACCTTCGGATAGCAGGTCATCCGCTTGCGACCTGGTCACCCCTCGCAAAGAGGGCAATTTCACGTCCCTTGTTGCGGAATTCCCGGTGCGACAGAGGAGGCATGCCGGCCGGAGACGTGCCTGGAGGGGGGTGAGGGTCCTTTTTGAAACCGCGATTCCGAGTCTGCGCGGAGGCGAAGGTGCAGAGAGAGAGCGAGGAAAAAAACGGAATTTTTCGAGAGCTGGTGGCGCACAGACCGCGCGTCTCTCTTGGCGGACTGCTTACTTGGCCCTGCAGCCTCGAGGCGACCCGCGATGAAGCCCTTCCCACTTCTTACCCGAGCCCTCTGGTCAGCATTCAAACCCCCGGGCTCGCGGAGTTTTCCCATTTCCGATGCTCGCCTGCAGGAATCTTGGAAACACAAACCTCGCGCGTCCCTCGTGAGAAGAACTTGCTCCCGGGAAACTCGTCGTGCCTTCCCGACGAAGCGCTCGTTGCCCTACGACCGCCCCGCTTCCACGACCGAGATGGGCGAGCGTGGCATCCAAAGGCTAACGGGTGCAGCATCCATTGTGCTCCACGTGGAACAGATCGACCGAGACGGATGCGCTTGGGTGGCCGCCGCGTCGGGTCCTCCCGTTTGCTTCTGCCTTCCCAAGATGCGAGAATGCATAAATTCGAGGTTCACCGAAGCTGTAGATCGGAAAGGCGAGACGTTACTCAGGGAGGAAGGCGAGGATCGCTGTGCCCGCCAGCAAGAGGCTCGAGCCGTCTCTCGCTCGCCGTTCTCCGTACCTCTTTCAGAACCTCCGTCGCCCAGTCGACGTGCGGACCGCTCCGAGATCGTCCGGAGGCGTGGCAGCGTTTGCCGTCCGCATGATTGCAACCCATCTCTGGAGGGAGACGGCCCGGAGCACAGGGCAATAGTGCCGCAATAGGAAGTGCAGCGAAGATGGAGCGATGCAGATGCTCTGGAAACGACGGAGAGGCTGCTGGAGCAGGGAGGCTGCTCTCCGGAAAGGAGAAAGAAGAAGAGGAGGTGGACAAAGGAGTGGGACTGGGGAGCGGGAAAGAAGGAAAGAGAAAAACAAAGAGGTTCGATCTGTCCAGTCCGCCTGCGGAGAGGCAGCCTCCATCGCTGCATTCGGGAGGGATGCAAGTGCACGACGCACCTTGGCGGAGTCTTGATTTTTCCGGGAAAGAAGCGCTCGTGCACGTCTACAGAGGACGAGTGCGGCGCTCTCGAACCGCGCAAGCGGGAATCCAGAAGAGAAGGAGGAGGAGGCGGTCACCGAAAGCAAGGAGGGCGCGTCAGCCCGGGCTTTCCCACCAGTTGGTGGTGCACGGCTAGTTCGAGATCTTCTCGGAGCAATAGAATCCGTAGGGAAGAAGCCAGCAGCCAGAAGAGTTGCGCCAAACCACGGGAGCGGCTCGCCGCCGTTCTTGTAAGAAGGCTGCGCGCTCTAGCGCGCTCGGACAGCAGCCGATGCTGTTGAGCTGGTCTGTATCCCCTTTGGAACCTGTTCTCGCCCTCGTCCGCGCACCTTGAGAAGGGAGCGGATGAAGCGCGGGCATACAGAGCAGCATTCCGCCGCGTGCTGCGGAAGGACCCACACCGCTTCGGGACGCGCGAAGCGAAAACAACCTGAACTGTCCCGGAAAACCTGGCTCGAGCCCTCCGTCTTCGGATCGTGAGCGCTCGGACGCACGTCCGCTCTTTCCGGCACGAGCAGCGGGCGCTGGAGTACGCGCGGTCGAGCGTAAGGGTGGGCGGACCATGGTTGCTCCTTGCTGCGGACTCGTCCCTGCTGTAAGAATCACCGGCAATGAAGAGTCCAAGGAGAGCGGATGCTGTCCCAAACTCTGTAATCGTTTGGAAGGCGGAAACAGCGAGAAGCTGGAGAATCGTGAGACGTCCGCGGAGTCGAATCGGCAAGAACACTTCCACTTTTCGGATGGTTCGCCCGGTGCTGCAGAGCCGCTGTTCTCCACATGGGGGAGCTCCCGAAGCTCTTTGTCACCTTCCGCGCCATCCGTGGGCGCGTCCAACTCTTCAAGTTATGGGAGATAGCCACATCCTTACGCAACCATCGGGTGGAAGGCTCCGGAGGAAGAAGGCATCCATTCCAGACTTACTCTTGGATGTGCACCCACGAAAAAACCCTTGTCCTGGATGTCGTCGAAGGAACTGTCTTCCTCGGTAATGGTATCCGGAGGCGTCCTTTGATCATGTGGCCGCTCTTCGTTTCATCTCCGGAGGGAACCAGGAAAGAATAGGCCCCTGGATGTGTTCTTCGTTAGGAATTGAGCGGTGAGCCTATCTGGTTACTTCCCTGAAGAACGTTTCCGAAGGGACGATCTCCGATTTTTGTGAAGGAGGCTCCGCGAAAGGAACAGCGCCCTGCTTAACACCCTGATGAGAAAACCTCTTTGAAGGTGTAACGACCTGCTTCATGGCACGCGATGGGGCGTCCCCTACCCGAGGATGGCCACTGCTGTATTTCGCGACCGAGGGCGAACGCTTGAGATGACCGGCTCCTGGATTTCTGAGAGGACCCCAGAGTTCACTTCCAATCAGTCTGTTGACGAGGGATTTCCGGCTTAGTTCGGTGTCGCATCCGAGTCCTACAGCCCAACCAGCATCGCTCTCCGCTGAGAAGGCACTTGAAACCCACGACGCATCCACCACTCTCGGCATGGATCCATCGCAGGTATTTCAACCCGACTCGCTTGGTATTTCGCGCGGAGATCACAGACGCACGGCCGGTGACCCGGTCTTTTCCTTGGGAGGACACATCCTGGCAGCATGCACAAAAGATACGGGAGACTGCAGCGCTTAACAAATCCATCGGTCTCGCTTGCCGGGAAAGCAGCTGCAGTTGTCCTTCGAGTCTCTAGGAGAGGGTCGCCGTCTGACTCCCCGAAATACATGAGTTCGCAGGTAACGGGAAAACGCGAAGCACAAGACTTTGCTAATCTGTTGGGAACGCGGTCTGTCGGCGCACCTGAATCCCTGACCAGTGGTCCCGATTGCGCAGGTGTCGCTCACGAGCTTCCTGTCACCGAACTTGCTTGTATGGACGAAGCAGGTCAAGGCTCCGGGGGACGGCGCTCTGGAAGGTGGAGTCAGCGAAGAAGAGCACCCTTCCCGTTGAAGCAGCCTGTGCATGCCGACGGAGAGACAACGGATGCGCCACCTGATTCCCACTTCGTCCGAGCAAGATCGCGAAATTAATGCGTCATCAGCGAGCGGATCAGAGCTACGTAGCAACGAACCGAGGTGAGCATGCATCGTTTGCGCAACAAACCACTCACGCCCATCAGAAAATTCCGCATTCTGCAGGTGCGCTGCCGACCGTTTCCAGGGAAGGGCATGCCCGATTGGTTTCTCGTTCCGCAGCCGGAGAGAAATGTTCCCATGATGCATATTCGAAAGGGACAAACCGCTCGCCGAGGGAGCAACTACCGGTTGCACCCTCCCGATGATGGATACCCTTTTCTTTCTTCGCAGTTCTTCAAAACGGTTCCACGCCACTCGAGGGTGGGTAGTCTTCCAGATAGAGGGTACCCGGGAGGGAATCCAGGAAGTTCTCTCAGTCCGTTCCTCTCATGCTTGAGGAATAGGGATCACCTTCACCCTGGTTGTCTCCGAAGGGGAATCCAAAAGGGGATCTCTTTCCTTATTCTCTCCAAAGAGATCCCTGGAGGGGCCTGCTCCAGTTTTTCTTCTCTGAAGGGAACCCAGAAGGGACGATTCCGAAATTCAGAAGGACGCTACTTCCCCGAAGGGATCGGCTCGCGTTTCTGCACTTTCTGGAGAGGCGTTGATGACACACCTACTCCATTACTACGACGAGGAGGGGTCTCCCCCAGAATGAAGGATCCGCTCCTTCACAACCGGAGGGGGGCTCCCACTGCGTGACTCCTGGAAAGACCGGAAGTCGACTCCCACTTGTTGCGGCCCTCATCGTGGGGCATCCGGTTTTAACCGCTACCAGTGCCTTACCCGAATGAATGTAGGCCAACCAGCGTCATCTTGTGGGACGAATTCGCAACCCACGACGCACTGAGTCGATTCATTCGGAGCATTCGAACCCACGACGCATGGTGCCACGCGCGTAGACCACCGTAACCACACGGTCTCCGACGCGGGAGTTGTTCATCGTAACAGGAACGTCGTCCAAAATGAGAGTTCTTTTCCGGGCAAGTTCGATCCTCCAAGAAGGATGAACTTCCGATGGAACCCGGTATCCTCTCTCCGCTCACCGAAGATGTACCTGCCTGCGCGCCGTTTCGCATGTACTCAACTCCCCGACGGAGCGACCGTCCTCCCTTGGAGAAACCGCTGTGGTAGCTTACGAGTTTCTTTTGGAACTCTGCGGGGAGTGTGGTGTGCCCTCGACGGAATTGACCTGGGGCTCTCATGACCTCTATTGCCTTCTTCCCGAGGCCGCCGCATCGCAGAATCTTCTTCCCCGCCCCTTCCGTCGCCTCTCCGGCTTGCTGCCGCAAACACGTCCTCAATCGGTGAACTTTACGAATCCACTCGCGCGACGAAATGGAAGCTTCTTTCTTCTCTTGGATTCCAGCTCGGAAAAGCCTCGCAGGCGTCCTTCTTCATTTCTTGTTTCGTTCTCGTTGCAAGCGTGTCGTTCCAAGCCCGTTTTTGAAGCAGTCGTCTCCCAGTTGAGATCTCAGCCGCTTTCCCGTATCCACGAATCTCGTCAAAATGCAGTCCCTGGGTGGTGCCTAAACGTCGCCAGGTGTGCTCCGATCTCGCCGTGTCCGCTGCTACTTGCATCGAGAGGTAGTCCTCCGAAGTCCATTCTTCGACAGCTGATTCCACACGAGTCCTAGGCGCTGGGAGGCTACTTTGGCCGGTATGCCGGGATGCATGGCACTCACCGTCTTGGAAACTGCTTTCGCCTTCAAAAGGTTCGAAGGTGCACGTCGATGGGGGCAGTAGGCTTCTTCGGCATGTTCCAGCTCAATGCCACGGGACTTTCCAGGGTTCCACTCGTTGGGGATTTTCCTTCGAGCAGCACTTAGATCCCTGGATCAGCTAGCTGTCTGCGAGCCTGGAAAATCGGGGTGCTGCCCAAAGTCCTCTCCCTGCTGGCGAGGCGAGGAGACCGTTCATTCCGAGTGCATGCACGGATCCTCGTTTCCCGTCTGCACTTCCTGTGTCCCCGAGCTGGAGTCCTCCGGAACGGCGGCGAGATTTCCGATGGTGAAGCTGGCATCACGAGATGGAAGGGAAGAGCTCCCGTGTTGCCCGGTGCCTGCGTCTTCTCCAGGTAGATCCTGTCCACCTGCTCTCTTTCCATCGACTCCCATCCTCCTGTTCAAGTGCTTTCGATCGCTCAGGAAAAAGTCTCCAGGAGATGCATCCTCGCGCTTGCGCCGACGAACAGGCCCAACGGAGATCCGCAAAGTGCGAATGCTCTTCGTGGCGTCGTTTCTCCCAGATAGCGTCGCTGCCTGATGGACTGCCCAAATCCCAGCGAGCATCGCCGCAACGCGATTTTCTCTCCCTGGATCATGGCGACTGGATGCGGCAGCTTGCATCTCCCACTCCCGGGACCAATTCCGCGCGCTTTGTCGTCAGGTTCGCAGCTCCCAACCCGGAGTGCGGCTACTGCGTCGGAAAGAGCGGGAGTGGCTGCCGTCAGCAGCCGGTGCGTCGCTTCCGGAGCATCCACACGTTTGAAAAGGGAACCTCCCAAGAGAATGCGTCCCTGCATGCCGTGAGCAGGAACGCAGTCTTCCCACCTTCCTTTTCGGAAGGGTGCAGTCGTCCCACTGAGCGGGTTCACAGACAGCCGGAACTGCAGCGAACGCGCGTTCCTCTGAAGAAACGTTGGCTCCTCCACCCAAGGCTCCAGCGGGTTCCGAGGGCGAGATCGCAGCGCGAAACTGGAGCAAATTGGAGCACCTCCGGATGGTGTCCTTGTCGGGACTGGCGCCTTCGTGCAGACGAAATCCATACACTGGGGTATCCGAGCTCTGAGAACCTACCACGGATGCCGACTTCGAAGTATCCCGTTGGAGCAATGCTGGGAGCGCCGACTGCCGTACTCCGTTTCCTCGGATTTCCTTCGAACGAGCACCTGCGCGTACGTCTGCGGTGTAGACGACGAGGAACCTTAGAAGCAGAATCGCGGGTACGATGTGCACGGAAAGCTTTCGCATGTATGTTCATTGCCGCTGTTTCTTTTTCCCAGAGACGAGAAAACGACGGGGTAAGCATGGAAAAGGGAGCTGAGCTGCACCGCCGAACAATGGGGGAGCACTCAGATATGAGAGAGGGTTGGCAAACAGACTCAGATGTTTCGCAGAACGACGAGTCGGCTGTGCATGAGGGGAGTCCGGGCACGGGGTCGTGGTGAGCGGAAGGCTTCCCGCTGCAACCTTAAAGCTTGGTGCGCCCCTTTCTCAAAATCCAGGAAAGCAGGCCTGTTGCGTGAAACAACACGCCTGTCCGCTCTTTTTCCCAGCTACCATCTCTCAGGCACTGCGACGAGCCTCAGATGTCCAACAGCTGTAACGTCTGCAATCGGCGCGCTCGTCTTGTCATTCGTGAATCCCAAATCCTTTCTCATATGTAGAGATACGAACTGCACCATCCCAGCTACGGCACTGCTTTCCCTCAAGGCAACTTCACCTTCGACGTAACCAACTTCCACTGCACTCCACTTGCCATGGGAGACGTGCACTTCAAAGCATTCTCGAGAAGGACGTCCGAGGCAGTAAATGGAGGGCGGCGTTAAGGAGCGACATAACAACTGAAAGACTCGATGGGTGCTCATTTGTGAACGGCATTCGAGGTGTTCTCAGTGCTGTAACCGAATCGCCAGGAAAGCTGCTTCAACGACCCCCCTTGCAGGGATTCCCGTGCATTCGAGGGGAGCTTTCGATTTCGGCGTACGCATCGGTAGGTATTTCGCTTGTCGTATACGCGTGCAGCATCAGAAGCTGTGAAAACGTCGTGCTCACACATTTCGCATGTGTTTCTGTACTTCCTCTTGCTCTTCTTTTCCTTTTGGTTACTTTTAGCGGCAACTGCTTTTCCTTTTTCTGCTGCTTTCAAATTCGCTTCTTTCAGCACTTTGTGCGGTCCGGATCACATTTGCAATCTTCCACCTTCGCGATGAACAACCATGAACACTCAATTTTCTTGTTGTGCCGATCCTGATAATAAAGAAATAGCGGGTAAACCTTCGTTCGAAACGATGCTTGGAATTCTCAGTCCATCAGCTGTTCAAGCAACTGGAAGATGCCAATGCACACAGACATCACGGGGTGTTCCCCTTCTTCTTCCTTTGGCAAACGATCTCTCAACGCACCTTTCGTGGTTCAAATTCTAAGCTCAATCCTTTTGCATTCCCTTCTGTTTCTCTCCCTTTTCTCCCTTGTGTTCCCTGGTGCTGTCCACGGAGATCCTCCTCGATACTTATCGGTTCAATTTCGACGTGAAAGCTCTCGAACCGTGCTCTCATGAAAGTGTGCCGAGTTTCTTCCCAGGAGTAGACCTTCTCGTCATGCGGGGAGTAACGCAGATCATCAGCGCTCCTGATCACCCCCACACCCTGGTTTTGTGATCCCATTCCTCCATGTTAGGCGTTTGCGATGGTCGCAATTCGTTGCCGCTGTGGGACAGCATGCATACGCGGTAACCTCACCGCCGATGGGGCAAACTACTAGGTCACGCACTCGTAAATGGATGACGACGTTGGTAATTTTTTGTCTTCCGGAGCAGCCTCCACCCGCCTATCGGAAAACGACCACACTAAGTTGCAGCAACCGTCCTCGCATTTCGTTCATGCTTGTGAAAAACGAAAAATCCCAGCCTTCTCCAAGAGAAATATATTTTCTTTCTTTTCAGCAGCGAAAATGTTTTCACGTTGTTGATCCAGGACCTTTGGCACCGACACATCAATGCATTGCAGAACTGTGTATACTCGTCAACGTTCAGTGGTTCACAGAGCCGATTTCGCCGGGTGGACTTCCTGATGACCAGCCTATGCGTGTCAGCAAGTCTGATTACGTGGAAGCACTCCACCACACGAATCAACGCCCCCCTCTTATCGCGATTCGTGCAGAGGAATTTGGATTTGGCTCGCGCCTCGGTCAGCACGAAGAATCTCTTTCTTGTCCGCTCGATTCGATGTCTCCATGTATTTTGCCTTCTGTCAACAGAGAACCCGACTCCCGTCCATTCGCGTTTCCTACATGCTGAACATGATCTTCGCCTAAGGTGCCTCCAGTGCTATGCGCATTCCACTCGAGTCCTTAATAGCCTTCAAAAATCTGCCAATTTTCCAATTCCAGTATCGCTTTCCTACTTCAGGGTCTCTCTTTGATCCCGGGAAAACAATACGAAGATGGTCATAAGTGGAGGTTGTCCCCACTCTTTGAAACTCGATTGAACGGACGAGGCTGCATTACCCGTAACCACAGCTTCTCACGGACTATGTCCAACCAGACAATGAACAGGCACGAAATAAAAAACAAAAAAGGCTTTGTGGAAACGCCCTCCCTCCTTAACGGCCGATCCACATCCAGCGGACGAAGGGCTGGCTTCCATTTGGCAGCCCTTTCCTACTGAAGGCGGCTGGGAGCTCGTCAGGTCTGTGACGCGCTTCCGGTTCCCCCAAAACGGCCCATTGCCTTCGTGAATGCGCGCTCAAGGGATGAACTCAACAGGATGGTGCCGAAGGAAACGCTTCCTAGTTACGATGTGTGGGCGTCACCCCTAACAGGTCCCAAGTGAACCACGATGATCGATCGGAGCAAAGAGAGTGGGATGCACGAAGATCAAATCTTCAGTTGCTTCAAAACTGAAGTATACGCGTCAAAGTGACAATCTTTGCTGAAGATGCTGTCCCGAGCCATGAACCATAGTTCGCAGAGGCGATTGCACTCATTTCACTCTTTTTAGAAAGGATTGCTCCAGCAGAATAAATTTGCTGCCAGTGGTGAGTTTCCGAATTCGCCAAAGAGGAAGACCGAACGCAGAGTAGCTGAGGAAACGTGGGTTTTCGAATGAGGAAACAAAAAAGAAATTCTGCCGCAAGGATGCATGTTGTTGGCTCTCCCTGCATGTCAGGCAGTTGACGCGGCACCTCCCTTCACTCATGCGGATGGCTTGAGTCACTACCATCCATCATAGGCTCAATCGTTCATCCATCCCACTTTGCATCTTACGAGATCGTGGTCGCAGCGGCAGCTGCTGTTTGCAACGCTCAACATGGCTCAATAGCGCTTGTGAGTTTTGCGGGTGCACTTCGCTGTGATCGATCCCCGCTGCGAGCTGTCAGAATCGGGGATTCGCCACGACACATTCCTCACCAGGCACTTTCACGGATTGCGATGAGTTGAAAACCGAAAGATGCTTTCACGATGCTTTCACAGCACTCTTGCAAAGAAAGCAAGTCCCGGTAGGTCGCGCTCGTTCAAACCTTCCTCCTGGGAACGGGATGAGCAAGAGTCGCACCCCACTTCCTTCCCCGATCTGCTTGCCGCACGGAACTTTGACGAACTCCGCAGGAGCAGGTCTTCAGCATTCGAGGTCGAGGCGGTGCTCAGCACGCGGGTCTCGCAGGAGCGACTCTCCCGGTTCCGAATGCCGCTAGAACCGGGTCTCAGGAGCCCATGTGATCGCCCTGTTTCACAAATTTCGCCTACACGAGAACAGATAGGTGGTGACTCGTCACATGCACTGCTGACGGCGATTCGCAGTTACTCACGCGCACGGACCCGCGCCTCCTTGAGTGACGAGTCCCAAGTCCGCCCAAGAACGAATTCCTTCCGTGCTCCATTGCAACGGTCGCAGCAGCCCACCTATCCGCATTCTTTCGCAGCGGTAAGTTTCCTCGCAGGCAACGAATGGAGCCGTGCGCTTCTTTCGACTCGAAATGCAAGGCGACCAGGGAGGAGGAGACTCATCCCGGCGTTGAGCGCTTCTTTGTTGTCCCCTCTTAAGCAGTCTCTCAATCATCCTTGGATACTTCCAGAGAGAAGTTTGCTCGCGCTTCCCAATGTGAGTGTCACCGATGCATGGGGCAGTGCGAAACGCAGGACGTCCCCTCGGCGCGCGACGGGGCTTCCGCGGCACTTGCCGTGGCAAGGACGTTGAGAAAAGCAGGAAACGAAATAGGATGGATGGGGATGCAGCTGTCACGTTTCTCCAACTCGCACACTCTCGTTCCTCCTCACAGTCCCACGCACAGATTCCACGACGCAGGATGGGGGCTACATGGCTGCTGACTGGTGGGGGTGGCAGCCGAAGGTTCGCGGTTGTCCAATTTCACGAAGCGGACCATCTCCAGTCGAAACCGTCCGCATTTTCTTCGTTCCCTTTGTCTCGGGCGATAGCGTGTACTCTCCGTCTGTTTGTCGTACTGACCGTTGTTAGGGATCCGAAGGCATCTTCTGGGCGCGCGTCGCAGCGAAACGCACCCAAAACAACGACGTATAGCCGAAATTTCGGCAGGGACGGGGAACGAACTCCGCGGAGACGGAATAATTGCACGCTCCAAGCACGTGGACGGCGTTGGCCGTAAAAAACCTGACCGTTACGGTTTCATCACACGCTCTTGGTGCTTCTGTTCGCTCCTTCGCATCAGCGAAGCCGGCTGCGAGCATTCACGACGGCAGCAGCTCGAGCAGATGATGGAGATGCCTTCTTCCGGGGACCGTGGTCTCGCGTGGTGACACCTGCAACCTTCGCAAGATAACCAGCACCTCCATTTAATGCGCTCGTCCTCGCGCCCTCTCGCAACCGTGCAATGCGCTCCTTCTCCCACGCAAGTGAGATGTCCTTCCGCACGTGAGATCGGAGCCTGCTGCTGCTGACGAGGACTCGTAAGGGTCGAATCTGACGGCGCTCGGTTACCCTCAGCAGTCTCAAATCGTTCCCTGGTTAGCGTTCCGAAACGAAGGGTTGCACGAGCGAGCGGGTGCGCGTGCCAGACAACGAGCGATCGCTGCGGCAAAATCCACATGCGGTTACACGAAACCACGGATCATCCGGGGGGTGCTGGAAATAGCATCACCACCGCCCCGTGAGGTACATGCCGTCGTCTGCGTTTCCGAAACCAAGGGCGTCTTGTGCTGCCGTGCTGCCGGAACATCGCTGTTGAGCGCCAGTTTGGAGGAAAGCAAAGCGTCGTTGATGGTTCCGCATGGCACCGGAGGCGGGGAAACTGCTACAAGAAGCAGCGATGCGAGCATCAGGCGACGTCGGAAGCGGCGTACATTTTGTTAGTATGGCGGCAGTGGCACCGTGGAGGATGGAGTGCATCTCCTGCGGCCGCTACCTCCGCCTCGCGCCGGACTGCTCGACCGTTCGCATAGCGACCGAGAGATGCTTATGGCGGGCGCAGTGTCGGCCCGCTGCTTGTCGGTATGGAGGGCATCGGGTTTGGTCCGATAGGCAAGGAGAATCGATTTGCATCGAACATGACTTCTTGGAGGGAACGCGCGCTCAGAGGAGATCGGATGCAGTTATGGAGAAATGGACCGCGAGCCGGTTCCTGGCACTTGAGCTCTCCGCCTTTCCTTCGGGGTAGCAACTTAGGTGTCTTGTAGATGGCCCGCATTCCATATCTGCATCATCAGCTGCTTCTTCTTCCTTATTCGCCGCGACTTCTTCCCGTAGCCTAGGCGGGGTCATTCGAGACTTCCAATCGGAGTGGGTTGCCTCGTTTGTCACGCACCGCGCACGCATTCCGCGCTCCCGGATGACGTGCGAGCAGGATTCACTTGCAGGTTGGGAGCCTCAAGCTGTTCCCCGTAAACGCGGAACTCGTTGCAGCCTTCGCAGCTTCCGATGCGCAGATGGAACGAACACGGAATCACGTTGCCGCAGGGAGCTCAGCAGTAGATGGCGCGACCCCTTCACCAACACCATGCATCCCCGGAGACTACTCAGCAGCAGGAATACAAAGGGAACTCGATTAGATGCTGGCCAAGACCCGACGCCTGCGTGCAGCTAAATCGAAGGACCACCAGTTGAAGTGGGCCCGTCGAGACTTTAGGGACGCCCCATCGCGTGCCATGAAGCAGGTCGTTACACCTTCAAAGAGGTTTTCTCTTCAGGGTGTTGAGCAGGGCGCTGTTCCTTTCGCGGAGCCTCCTTCACAAAAATCGGAGATCGTCCCTTCGGAAACGTTCTTCAGGGAAGTAACCAGACAGGCTCACCGCTCAATTCCTAACGAAGAACACATCCAGGGGCCTATTCTTTCCTGGTTCCCTCCGGAGATGAAACGAAGAGCGGCCACATGATCAAAGGACGCCTCCGGATACCATTACCGAGGAAGACAGTTCCTTCGACGACATCCAGGACAAGGGTTTTTTCGTGGGTGCACATCCAAGAGTAAGTCTGGAATGGATGCCTTCTTCCTCCGGAGCCTTCCACCCGATGGTTGCGTAAGGATGTGGCTATCTCCCATAAATTGAAGAGTTGGACGCGCCCACGGATGGCGCGGAAGGAGACAAAGAGCTTCGGGAGCTCCCCCATGTGGAGAACAGCGGCACTGCAGCACCGGGAGAACCATCCGAAAAGTGGAAGTGTTCTTGCCGATTCGACTCCGCGGACGTCTCACGATTCTCCAGCTTCTCGCTGTTTCCGCCTTCCAAACGATTACAGAGTTTGGGACAGCATCCGCTCTCCTTGGACTCTTCATTGCCGGTGATTCTTACAGCAGGGACGAGTCCGCAGCAAGGAGCAACCATGGTCCGCCCACCCTTACGCTCGACCGCGCGTACTCCAGCGCCCGCTGCTCGTGCCGCAAAGAGCGGACGTGCGTCCGAGCGCTCACGATCCGAAGACGGAGGGCTCGAGCCAGGTTTTCCGGGACAGTTCAGGTTGTTTTCGCTTCGCGCGTCCCGAAGCGGTGTGGGTCCTTCCGCAGCACGCGGCGGAATGCTGCTCTGTATGCCCGCGCTTCATCCGCTCCCTTCTCAAGGTGCGCGGACGAGGGCGAGAACAGGTTCCAAAGGGGATACAGACCAGCTCAACAGCATCGGCTGCTGTCCGAGCGCGCTAGAGCGCGCAGCCTTCTTACAAGAACGGCGGCGAGCCGCTCCCGTGGTTTGGCGCAACTCTTCTGGCTGCTGGCTTCTTCCCTACGGATTCTATTGCTCCGAGAAGATCTCGAACTAGCCGTGCACCACCAACTGGTGGGAAAGCCCGGGCTGACGCGCCCTCCTTGCTTTCGGTGACCGCCTCCTCCTCCTTCTCTTCTGGATTCCCGCTTGCGCGGTTCGAGAGCGCCGCACTCGTCCTCTGTAGACGTGCACGAGCGCTTCTTTCCCGGAAAAATCAAGACTCCGCCAAGGTGCGTCGTGCACTTGCATCCCTCCCGAATGCAGCGATGGAGGCTGCCTCTCCGCAGGCGGACTGGACAGATCGAACCTCTTTGTTTTTCTCTTTCCTTCTTTCCCGCTCCCCAGTCCCACTCCTTTGTCCACCTCCTCTTCTTCTTTCTCCTTTCCGGAGAGCAGCCTCCCTGCTCCAGCAGCCTCTCCGTCGTTTCCAGAGCATCTGCATCGCTCCATCTTCGCTGCACTTCCTATTGCGGCACTATTGCCCTGTGCTCCGGGCCGTCTCCCTCCAGAGATGGGTTGCAATCATGCGGACGGCAAACGCTGCCACGCCTCCGGACGATCTCGGAGCGGTCCGCACGTCGACTGGGCGACGGAGGTTCTGAAAGAGGTACGGAGAACGGCGAGCGAGAGACGGCTCGAGCCTCTTGCTGGCGGGCACAGCGATCCTCGCCTTCCTCCCTGAGTAACGTCTCGCCTTTCCGATCTACAGCTTCGGTGAACCTCGAATTTATGCATTCTCGCATCTTGGGAAGGCAGAAGCAAACGGGAGGACCCGACGCGGCGGCCACCCAAGCGCATCCGTCTCGGTCGATCTGTTCCACGTGGAGCACAATGGATGCTGCACCCGTTAGCCTTTGGATGCCACGCTCGCCCATCTCGGTCGTGGAAGCGGGGCGGTCGTAGGGCAACGAGCGCTTCGTCGGGAAGGCACGACGAGTTTCCCGGGAGCAAGTTCTTCTCACGAGGGACGCGCGAGGTTTGTGTTTCCAAGATTCCTGCAGGCGAGCATCGGAAATGGGAAAACTCCGCGAGCCCGGGGGTTTGAATGCTGACCAGAGGGCTCGGGTAAGAAGTGGGAAGGGCTTCATCGCGGGTCGCCTCGAGGCTGCAGGGCCAAGTAAGCAGTCCGCCAAGAGAGACGCGCGGTCTGTGCGCCACCAGCTCTCGAAAAATTCCGTTTTTTTCCTCGCTCTCTCTCTGCACCTTCGCCTCCGCGCAGACTCGGAATCGCGGTTTCAAAAAGGACCCTCACCCCCCTCCAGGCACGTCTCCGGCCGGCATGCCTCCTCTGTCGCACCGGGAATTCCGCAACAAGGGACGTGAAATTGCCCTCTTTGCGAGGGGTGACCAGGTCGCAAGCGGATGACCTGCTATCCGAAGGTGGCGGGTAGCATCAGGCACGACGCGAGGAACAGCCGAATAAGCAGCCGATCTCTCCACGGCGGGCGGGTTTCTTTTGGTGCTTTCGCCGCGTGCGATACGGGATGGAGGCAGCAGGGTGAAATAGGGGGGGAACAGTCGGAGGCGGAGCGCGCGCTGCACGGACGGGTCGCGGCGGATGCCGAGATGAACGCGGTAAGCGCTGCCGCTTCCTTCCCGCGCTGCAACCCTGGAAAGCACCAGCATCTTGCTGTCCGGGACAACCAACGGACGGTGTCCTCTCATCATCAGCGAGGGACAAAAGCGCCTTTAGGCAGACGCCCTCCAGCCAGCCGGATGCTTCTCGAAGGGATGGGGAACGCAAGGAGACTCCCCTTCTGGAGAGAGGCGCTTAGTTAAGGGCGTGCGGCAGAGAGCATGCCAGCTGTCGCTGGATGCGGGTGGCGACGACCGGGGTGCGCGCATGCACGTACACGTACCATCTACCGCCGTCTGGACGGACCGCGGCGAAAGAGGAGCTTCTTCTTCTTCTGCCACCGGCGATGCTGCACCAATCGACGCGCGCCTCTTGTTGCGCGGGAGGCGTCCACCAGACTCGCAGGAACGCCCGCGCCTCAGGCTCGCCTATTTGTGGATGTATTTTGTATGTTGGGGAGGGGTGTTCCGTGGGTTCCGATACTTGCTGTCGCGCGTACCTCGTGCCTTCCGCCGGAAGGTCTTACGGTCTTACTTACTGGATTCCTTTCTTTCCGTCTCCTTCTTCCGTCTTCCTCTGCCACAGGTTGCCGTCCATCGTGCATGCCGGCTGCGAGAAAGCAGTCGTACAACCGCATTCGGTTGGGCGACCCGCACCTCTTAGGCGACGTCGCTCCCTCCGGGATGAAAGTTGCCCTTCGCGGGGATGCTTCTTCCCTCGCAGCAGCCGGCGGGCCGATCTCAGAAGCGATTTCGCGGAGGTCCGTTCCCTGCGGAGGACATCCGTTCGCGGGAGACCCACTAGGCGTTTTTTTTTTCTTCTTCTCTCTTTCGAATCCGAGCCAAAGTAGGAATGGGAAACGAGGTTCCCGTGCGTCACGGTCGCTAGCTTTCGCGCGAAATACATTCCGGTTGCCGTTTTCTCGGACAAGGCTGCAGGTATGGCTGCGAACAGGCGCTTCTAACGGGAATCGCAGCCGTCGTGCTGCTTGCAGATCGCCAAGGAAAGATCAAAACGACCTTTTATCTCTGGATGGGACGGAGACCTCGCTTTTTCATCACAGAGCACTTGGCTACGTGGTAGGCGTCGGTTATGCTCGGTCCGCTTTCGACGGTTGGTGGATGGGAAGACGCCGTACGATGGGTCGCCTTTGCTGCCATCGTCGGTGCCTTTGCTTGCACGAATGCTGGACGCAGCTGCACTTCCTCCTGGGGCACGGCGGGAAACTCCTTCTTCTTCTGGTCTCGCACCTCCGTGCCCTGGCGTCTCCGATGCTGTCGGCCAGGCGGCTACCAAGGCATTGCTGAGGTTTCGCCCCGTAATCCTGTGTGTTGCTCAAAGTGCGCGTTGGCGCTGCGGGACGCCAGACTGATATGCTGGAAATATTTCCGGAATTCGGGATGTGATTTCCAGAATGGGAGGAGGTTCCTCCACAGGCGCTGCCTTTTCTTTGCGAGCCCTTCTGGTGTTGCAACCGCGGATGCTGGATGTGAGTATCGGTGCGTTTTCGAATCTGTCCGGAAGATCCTGTTCCATTGCGGTGGAGGTACGCATCTCAAGATTGGCACTTTTCTTCGCCATCTCGCAACCAGGCTGCATCCCCAAGAACGAGCAGATTCGCTATCTCGGATGTCGTACCTTTCTACGTGCGCGTGTTCCGCTGGGAATGTTCGTGCACCCTTGGTACCGCGCATCATCATCGCCGGGCGGCTGCTCTTCGCCTCTGGCTGCCTGCTCTTTCCATCGAGAAAGAAGCAGCCTTGCTGAAAACTTCCGAGCAGCGTAGCAACCATTCTTGACAGCGATGGCTTTTCTGGGGATCGGACGAAAGTGCTTTTCACGGGATGCGTGTCTCACAGCACCCGCTTTCGCCAACAAGCACGATAATCGGTAGAAAGAAGTGGCTGAAACTGCAGGCCGAAATGTCGTGAGCGTCCGTGGCGGAAAAATCCGCAACGAGGAGGTCGAATCGCGCAAAGAACAAGCCTACGATCCCAACACCTACGTTTGGTGATCCTTCAACCAACACGATGCACTCTTTCGCCACCGCTCGCGATGAGGAAAGCGACCTTCTCCGTTGCTCGGGAGTAGCGGGCAGTCGCTACGGTTCAGGAAGAGCGTGGTTGTCCCACGCGCCCTGCCAAAGAGGGATCGAAATCCTGATGGATGCAGACAGCCTCCCTGCGCATGCTCACCGCGAACGTACGAGCGCTCCTACCCCTCTTTGACTTCCGCTCCCGAGCTCCTCTTTTCGGCCTCGCCGGCTGTTGGTTTCGCGCTGCTCCAACAGAGGTCGGCCCGATGGCGGCTCGGAGGCGCGTATGCCGGGAAATCGCGGCAGCTCGCGACGGATCGCGGAGGGTGTTTTCAACGCGCGCGTAAACCGATGAAAAGCAATCGAGCAGATCGAAAGCAGGAGACGAAAGGGGAGGAGTAGATTGGGAACAGTAGGAACGAAATGCAAAAAACAGAAGCGCACACGCGCAAAGCAAAAAGAAAACAACGGGAAGACGGGGAAATCTCGCACGCCTTTCCGGAGATCTCGGAGAAGAATCGACCGTTAGCTGGAGGAGCAGCCACCGCATATATACGGGTTACTAGGGCCAGGCACCTTCCGCTAGAAGCATTCTGCCCGTGCTCGGGGAAGGTTCCGCTACTGATCCGCCTACCGCTCTCCTCCTCCGCAAGAGTATGCATCCTCTGATCCTCGTCTCCGCCACGCTCTTATGCCTGGCAGCCACGTCGCATGGCGAATCCGGGAACGACGGCAGCACCGGAAGAGGGAGAGACGACGATCCCAGATCGCGTAAGGCTTTCCTCCTCATCGGGGCGGCGTTTGGACGGGGGCTGTCGAGAAGGTGACCTTCCCCAGATGAACGTTCGTGTGCTCGTCAGGGCATGGCGGCGGGACGCTTATGACAGGGAGAGGTTGCGAGAAGTGGTGCGGCTCTTCTTCTCCGGTAGGCGCCATCTTTTTCCGCGAGCGCGCCGAAAAGGTCGCCGCCGCTTTCGGGCACGATGGCACCTTTCCTTTTCGAAGCTCTCGCACCTGCGAACTCAGGTGCGGGTGACTCTTTCCCAATCGGAAGAAACCTTTCAGTGTAGAAGGATGCAAGGGACCATGTCGACCTCACACGGATAAACGCATACGGTTTACCGGATGCAGAACGACGGTGCGGGTGGTTTCCCGACGGCGGGTAGCGCTTGCTTCCTCTGTCCTCTTCATTCCGGGCAGCGTCGTGAATTTCTTTCCGCACAGGAGATGGTGGGATGCAGGAGAGAAGATTCACGCATGTTGCTCACGCGTTCGCACCCTCCTCGAAATGTCTCCGAGCGCGGCATGACTCCGATAGGCTCCTCCTCTAGATAAGGGGTCCCTAGGCTTTCTTCTGGTTTTCGCGGCGTCATCTGAACAGGCACCGGCAGGGACCGGTTCCCCACATCTCGTTCCTCCTTTGCTTTTCCTTGGGGCTCAAACCCCGTGCCTGCTCTTGCCAGGCAGCCGCCTTCGAACGCTGTGCGCCTCCGGCACGGAAAGTCGGTTTGACCGCGGTCATGGGTCCTCTTCCTCTTCCGCAGGTTCTCTGCTGGCGATTGTGCGTCTGCAGCATCAGGAATGCCCAGCGGGAGACCTTCAGGGCACCTGCCTCTCTCACCGGGACTGCGCCGTTCGCAAGGGCAACTTCGTGGATAGGTGCGCCTTAGGTTTCGGCGTCTGTTGCACAGGTGAGGCACGCCATCCTCCCGGCAGGTCCAGCCTTTCGTTCCCTTCATCCTGATCCCAGTGTTCATTACGTGCAACCGCACCATCGCAGCCAACAACACGTACTTTGTCAACACACCCGAGGTCGTGGAGGCTGGAGGCACTTGCCAGGTGAAGGTCCAGAAGGTCGGCTCGGTCGTTGTCCAGTACAGGTATGCGGGAAGGAAGGTTATGCGGAGAATAAGGGTGAGCTGGAGGATGGAAGCTCGGGGGGCGCGTGCCCATTTCGGTGCGCCCCTTGGTGCACAGCGGCGGGCGATCATGACAACCGCTGCATTGCGCAGGTGGATTACGCTCTGAGAGCACCATTCGAGTGCCCGCTGTGCAAGGAGGAATCTTGTCGGAATGGCACAGGTGGTGGCATATGCCTGGGTCCCGTGGGTGAGGCTATCCTTCCGATTCCGTCGCCGTCATAACCCCTTTCCTCCGGCAACTTCGAAGGCGAAATCGGGAACACACGGGCTTCTTGTTCCTAACTGCTGCAGGTCTTGGGAAAGCAAAGCGGCCGAAAGCATTGGATTCTTGCTCACTAGCGGAGCTTAACGGAAAAATTGCTGAATATACAAAGATTCCTAACTCCTTTCATGATCGCCTTTTTTTCACGAGAGGTTGGTGCTGCAGCCCTTCGTGGTGGCCCCGGCAATGCGGGATAAAGGCATCTGCAAGCCAGATTCGCTCTCCGTGTCTTCCCGAGGGAAGCCGCCCAGCGACCCGCTGCCGCTGATATGCGGTTCCAACACGAACAACCACCGTGAGCAGCCGTCGTGATCCCTCTCTCCCTTTCCCGTTTCCGCAACCGTGGTGTAAGCGTTTTCCACGATTTCCGGAAACTCGCTGGCGTGTCTCGCTTGTAGGGATAGGGAAAGAGAGGGAGGGGTCTGCCGTGATATCCCGTTTGGACGGGGCTTCTTGTCCTTCCATCCTTTTAGTGTACGTCCCTTCCGGCCCGGATGTTTCGGAAGTCATCATCACGGCGACCTTGGGACCCTTGTCCGGCGTTATCAAACGCATGTGGACGATTCGCATACTACAGATTGCGGCGGGATCAGCTCTACAAGGTAATAGAGGAGGATGAAGGGATAAGGGGATAAGGAGTTTAGACGTGGTCTCCTTTCACTTTGGCTACACGGCCGCATCGAGTGTCTCCAGTCGTGTGCGGAGCGAAATCTCTTGCAGGTGATGTTTTTGTCCTGTATGGTTAGGGAGCCTGTCTTGAAATAGCTCGTTCTTTGCTCTTCTAAGAGGGATGTGAAGGGTCGGCGAATTTCTCCAGTCTTGCTGCTCTCAAGGCAGTAATAAGTAGGTATGTATGTGGTATCGGGTCAGTTTCATGATGAATATATCAAAGTGCTCTTTGCCGAGAGAACTTCTGTTCCAGCTGTAGCATCAGCTTGCATCTCTGAAAGGTGGAGGAGGAAGAAGGAGCGAAAGTTAGTTTTCCGGGTTCGGTTCGTGGTGTTCTTTCTGAATTTTTCATTTTCCTTCCCTTTTTCTGTTTTCTCGCGATAGGTTGTCTCTCTGAGGCTGCAGTCTCGCAAGGTCACATCATTCGTGAGCATTTTTTCCTTCGCCAGAGTGCAGATAACGTAGGGAGAGAGACATAAGATGTGAACAGGGCATTCCAAGCCGAAGCTAACTCTCCCAGCGCAAAGTCACCTTCTCCCAAGGTCTGAAGCAGGTGTTTTTGGTCTGTGGTTCTTCTCGCTCTTTAGTTTCTCTTGGAACATGCGAGGAGCAACATTTTGTTTTTCGGGAGATGGTCTAGTTTCCGTCCCCTTCACATCCTTTGATCTCTCTATCAGCCGCTTCTTTCAGCTCCCGACGGATGCCTTCAGTACTTCCTCGAGCCATCCGGCTTTATCACGTCCTTCGGCTGGGTCGACGACCCTTCGTCGGTGCTTCCTGTGAACCTGGCCTACTTCATCTGCGTGCGCAGGGTTCCTGGCCCCCGCGCGCTCTGCCTGCAATCGTCGCCGGCAACTGCCACCTCTGGCTTTTCCTTGGACGCCACGAGCATGACCTCGTTATCCAACTCGGCGGTGGCCACCTGCATGAACGACTTCTTTAGAATCCCTTGCGGGAGCGCTCTGACAGCGGTCTCCAGCAATGCTGCCTGCACCCAAGACCGCTTTTGCGGGAACTTCCTCAACCCTATGACTGGTCAGATGGCAGCCGCCGCGGTCTGCAGTAAGAGCAGTTTTTTCTTTCCTTCTGCTCCTTCTCTTTCACTCTTTTCTATTCCTCCCTCTTGTACCCAGAACAGCTTCTGCGGGAACTTCCTCAACCCTATTACCGGTCAGATGGCAGCTGCCGCGGTTTGAAGTAGGAGCAGTCTTTCCTTTCCTCTTCCACTTTCTCCTCCTCCTCTTCCTGCTCTTGGGTGGCCCTTTTTTCTTCCTCGTCCCTCTTCCACCTCTTCTCACGACAGCAAGAAGCAGGCGAAAAAAAGGAGGGCGTGGACTGAACTTCTTGAAACGTTTCTAGCGATAAAAGTGATGCCGGTGCTTTTTCTTTCAGCCACCGTCCGTCCCTACATGCTGCAGATCCGCACCAACGACGAAATCATCACGGAAGAGATGAACGCGGGATTCAACCTCAATTACAGCCAGCCGTTCCTGTGAGGGAGCCTCTCATTCAGAGATTCATTCCGGGATCAAGAAGAAACAGCAAGAGGAAGGAAGATGGCAGGAAGGTCGAGGGCTACCTCGGAAACCTCTGCCACTGCCTCCCAATAAAAAAGGTGCAAGCAGAGATCTCTCTTTTCGGGAAGCTCTTGTTCCTGCCTCTTAGCTGCTCGTTCCATGAAGCACCTCTTCTTGACACCGCGGTGGCTTTGTGCCTAGAAGGATACAGGTTCTGAGCGGCCAAAAGTTCCCCCAAAACATACTGTCAGTAGAAATGCACCTCGCGGCTCTCAGAGTTGGCCCAACGATGCCTCAGGAAGGCTGCATCCCTCGAAGGCACAGGTGACAGAGTAAGCCTCTGCCACCTCGTGGGTAAATCGGTGTGCGTCTTTGCGAGCGTCCAGGCGAGCCCTCGCTATGGGAATAAAGCGGAAGCTGAGGAAGGTGGGATAGAGGATACGCCTTTTTGATATGCATACCGCGCCCTCATCTATCTCAGGCGCCACCAGCACTTGGCGATACTGTTTCAAGTCCTTGCGTGAGGGGGAAGTACAAGAAAAGCCGATGCAGGCTCTCTCGTCTTCGCTTCGCTTGCTGCTGCAAATCACAGCAGAGCGGGAGCTCCTTTGTCCCTCTTCTCTTTTCCCATTCTTCTGATCCTGGGGGGCACCACTTCCAGGCGTCTAATTCGACGGAGGAACCAACAGTCCGGTTATCCAGAAAATCATCGCGTTTTGCCGTGTCGCTCCTTGGAAAAAAGGTTAAAGGTTGATTTAGAGAACTTTGGGCGGTCGTCTCAAGGAGACGGTGAGTTGTCTCTGCTGCTCACAAGTCAGAATGTTTCTTGCTGAAAGAGACCAACAGTAAGGTCCTCATCCCTCTCCAGTCGCAGCCTCAGCTTATATCTCCTAGAGATGAGAGGGAGGAGGATGAAAAATGAACTGCTTCAGAGCCTGCACACTCAAATGCAGTCTTCATCTTCCTCAAGGAAGATCTTCCCGATAGTGCCTTTGCAGAGCCCTCCTCTTCCGTGATTGCAAAGCATTGCTCAACATTGCACGATGAAGAGGTTTTAAACTCTCGTGGAATGTCATGAGGCCTTCTGCTGTTGTTACGTGGCCGGTTAAAAATGCGTGCAAGAAAAACTGCTCAAAAGATGGGTTTCTGTTTGCAATGGGAGTTCTCCATCTTCCCTCTTCCGTTTCTCTTGTCCTTCGGTTCTTGAAGGAAGAACCTCTCTTCCCCTTATCTGAAACTCCTGCAGAGCCGTTTGTGCCCATTCAGAATGCACCCACCTCTCAGGAGTCTCGCGGGCGGAACGGTTCCAAGAACGTTAGCTGCTGCGTCAGCGTGAACCTCCTGCTTGCGAGGCGTGCAGAACAGCCACGGACTTTCGAATCGGTCAGAAGCTCCCGTTCTTTTTCCGAGCTCCGAATCGCAATCTCCAAAAATCTCATGCAGAGAAATGGAGCTGATTCCAAACGTGCACTTTCTTTCTTTCCTCTTTGTGCGCACGCACCTCCGCCCACACAGGCTCGGAACCGCTTTATCTTTGATTCTAGGTCTCTTTCGAGAGGGTGACGGCGGAAAGCTTACCCTTCCTTCTTCCTCCCCCTTTCCTCTTCCGGGAATGCGAGCGCATCTGCTTCAGGCGAAACAGCAGCAACCGGCCACACCGGCTCATGCCACGGGCATCCTTGAAGAAAGCCTCTTTCGTCGAGTACCAGAAATATCAAACGCGCGTCAATGGCCTCCTCCGATCACAGAGACACCGTTTGCCAAAAAAGAAGCAGTGCTGGGTCGGGACGACAGCGAGTGCTTTGTGATAGAGAAATGCCCCGTGAATAATGAATATCCCTTGATGTTGCTGCAGCACCCTTTGTCGCCTTAATCCGTTTGTAAGCTAACCAGTATTTGATTTTTCGGCTCTCTTAAATCGTCTCGGATCTCCCACTTTGGCCCTGATCTGAATAGGGAGAGCAAACTGAGAGGAAACTGCTTTTTGAGGGTGGCCTTTAAGCCGGAGCGAGCATGATTCACAGTCTTTGAGTACCTCGAATTTCGGTTGATTCAGCTGAGATGCAGATGATTGGTTGGAAGGGGAAAAAAATCGATCTCTACAGGTGCAGAGCCTTTTCTGAATAAAGCTTCTGTCGAGTTGTCCCTGATGGTTTATAAATATGGAAGGGAGGAACCGAGCACCCTCTCTGGATTAGCCAGCCTGTGAGCAAGTATTTCTTGTCCTTTGACCTTGCTTCTTTGATGCTGGCAGTTTCTCCGCTCATCTCCTACCTTAATCGTTATTCGAGAGACGCTCTTAGCAGCCTGTGACAAGCTTGCCTCATCGTAGGGCACTCCCGTGATTCAGAGTTTTAAAAGAGACGCTTCGGATTCCTATCAGGGGCCTGAAGCAGCAACAGCGCTGGAGGCGAAACAATTGCCTTGAGGAAGTTTCGTGGAACCCAGAAACCCAAATCTGTAATCACATAGTCCGCAGACACCGACTGTGGAGGCGAACCAATTGATTCTGGACTTTAGGAAACTTCATGCTCTCCATTCAAGAAGTAATTTTCCGCATCGAGCTGAAGACCGTTTGTTTCAGCAAAAGATGCAGCCACACCTTGTTCCACCGTCAAGTTAGGTCTCAGGGACATTGCAGACGTTTCTCTGTCAAGATTTCTCCTACAGATGCAAATTTCCGGCTTGAGGCTGCTCCGTGTGTTCTTCCTGGTTGCGGTTACCGAAGACTCGTCAGCGGCAGCTCACGCTTGTCCTAAAAGACATCGGGTGTCTGAGAGCACTCTGTGGCTGATGCCCAGAGGGATGAGACTTCGAACTATTGTTCTATCAGATCGACCAAACACGATTTGATCCAAATAAACATCCTATTGTTCGTGTCTCCCGACGAAGATAGGGCTTGGAGATGTGGCCATCGCAGTTTTCAGAGCAGATGACTCAATTGCTTGTTCGCTTTCCTCTTTCGTGTTTCGGGATTACCCGTATTAGGTGGTTTTCGGATATCCCCGGAAGTGGGCTAGCTGTTTGCTTATTAGCAAACGGCTAGTCCGACTGCCATTTTCTGCCGTCAAGGGAACAGTCTAGAAACGCGGTTCCATGAGAACGAGCATTGGAACCCTCTTCCCCGCTTGGCAACCTGTTTTCTCATGTTTGTCTTTCTGTTTGACATCCTCGAGCAACTCAAAGACGAGACGACACGCAACATAGACGTCCAGAGCTTTCGGTCGCAACTCAAAGAGCGTCATGCTTTGAAGATATTCCATATCAGATGGACAGCAGCTGAAGGCAGGTTCGTCCAGCTTCTTGCCACCTTTTCATTAAACGAACTCTTCATGATTACGCAGGAAAAAATATGCCGCACTTTTGTTGGCGTGCTGAGGGATGTTAGCTGGCGCCGGGTTCCAACAGCATTCTTACATCTTAGCATGACTTGAGAATGCTTAATGCTCTGTGAGTTTGGCTAGAATTTGCAACTCCAAAACTTCAGGAAGATTCCAGAGAGTTCAGGATATGATGCCAGTAGTGTCTTCTACCCGGCTCAACCTGAATGAACGTTTGACCTTAAAACTCTTCGATTTTAGACTGACCAATTCGTTCTTTTGCGATTCTCCGAGAGTCCTTGGATTTCTTCTCGGGAATCTGTCCAGCCCGTTGGTCCGTACCGGATATAAGGGCAGAATTTTGGATACTGAATATCCTGAAGGAACAACTTCTCTTGTGGAATTTGATAATTTAGCACAAAGGATGATGCTGTGCAGCTGAGAACAGGATAACGAAAATGCGGCTCTCGTAGGTTCTGAGCGAAGCCGTTTTACGGCGAGTCGTCCCATTCTGCTTTCTGCGTAATGACCTCTGCCCTGGGAATGAAGTAGATTTCATTCCAAAGGATCTGTTGATCTAAATCGCTTTCTTGGTAATGATGATTTTGTCCTATATTAGGAGCAATGATCTTATTATCGCAAAGAACAGTGGATGGGTCTGGCTGGCTTTCATTCCCTTTGTCGCTGCTTGGTTTCTGCATGCGCAGGATCATAACAAGGCACGGAAGGTGTGAGAATGAAAGAATTTTGGCAGCTGATTCCATCCTTCACATTTCAATCGAACCTTCTGGTGATCCACCTTATTTGTTTCATCTTTATGGCTTGTTTAGAGTCCCGGATCCATAATGTCGACAATCGCTCTACCATTACCCATGCTGATCGTGTTTTGCTTGCTCCTTCGCAGCAAACCTCGTATTTCGGGTAGAGATCCTTAGAATGGTTTCCAAAACTCGAAGGCAGGGTGACGTCTCTCCCCAAATTGTGCGTTTCGCATGCACAATACGGAACGGAAGTGAGCGGCACGAATCCTCCCCATTAAAGAAAGGAATCGGCAGCTGAATTCGCACCCACGACCAATACTCGATGGAAGTCATCGGCCATAAAGCAAATCAGCCGCAGAATACATGAACGCTTGAGGTTTAGTATAAGAATGACTTGGACCACACACAGATTCATCTGCATTTGTTTTGGAACTAAGAGAAGGGAGAAGGATGCAGATTCGTTGGCAGCGGAAGAAAGATAGAAAGCTCTAAAAGTTGCAAATCCATCTGCGGACTGTGGCAACTCAGGATATTTGCCACCAAAGATAGGGTGTGTGCAGCAGCAGGCCCTTAACGGCAGAGTGCACAGAATGGTCAATAACGAGCTTACTACTGGTCAAAATTGCAAAAAGGAAGGATTTCTCTTCGTTTGTATTCCCTTTGCAAAAAGGGGAGAAACACACGAAGGACATTCAGAGATAAGAAAAGGAAGAAAATCGGAAGGCCGTTAACATAGATGCACTATTGCTGCTGTTACCGACGTAAAATGACCATGGACAGGAAGCGAAGATGAAGATTCCTGATACTTGTAGAGCAATTCGGGCGATGCCTGCAGTCGACCACAAATTTAGAAAACAGGAACTGCTGCAGAGTCTAAGTAAACTAATTTATATTTGTATGCGTATAAACTTCTTTACTTTTGGAGCATCGAAGTGTTGATTTGAGTTGCAATTTCTGCATAGGACAATGGTTGCTCTTCTTATCGGAAGAGAAATCAGATTTCCCCAAATTGTGTTCTTAATTCTTTCAATGGGCACTTTGCGAAAACTGCATGCACAGGATCCACTCTTCATCGGGAAGGAAAATAATAATTATCAACATCAAATTCATCTTTACTTCAATCAGTAATTTATCCCCCTGCCGAGATACACCTTCCGGTACATCCACTATGTTACGACTTATCTAATCTTATATCAGAGCGACGGGCGATTTGTATTCAATGATTATTACATTCGATCTACCGTTCTCAATTAATTAATTATCATAAATATATTTAAGTAAAAATTTACATAATCTTAAAATTATTATGTAACATAAAAATATTTATATACATTATTTATTCATTATACATTTATATTCATTTTATTCCTGATTTTGATTATAATATTTATAAAAAATCTTAGAAGTAGATTTATACTAAACCCCACATGTTTTTTATAACAATCATTTATTATTAATGTATAATATATTATCCTTTAATTAAAAATATCAAAATTAATTAACTGGGGGAATGTATTCTTAGAATATTTTTAGTATTAACTAAGTGAATTTTAAATTTAATTGTTTTTTGACGGACATGCTGACATTTTCTTTCTTTTTATTTTTTGTCGATCATGTCTTAGCAAAGCTGAAGCTACAGAATCGCTCTTTGACAACGTTGTTTCGCGGTCACTCTGATACGGACGCAGCCACGAGCTGCAAGAGCTCATGTAAACAGGACGATTCCAATCCAACTTTTACAGGAAAGGAATTTGGTAAGGGTTCACGCCTTACTGACTCCTCTGGCTTCTTGGGTCGATGCCACAACTGCTGACTGCATCTTCAATGGTTCTGACTCACTGCGACCACAGATGGAGGACATGAATCTCGCCAATCTAATTCTTCGCTCGCCATAAGTGCAACTTTCGATTCTCAATCAAAAGGGCGGGGATGCCTGGCACACACCCAGTCCGCTTAATGGATCAGGACCTAGGAGTTGGAAATTCCTTTCCTCTCTCTCTCTTCACTTTCAAGAATTCCAAGGCAGAGCTCAGTTTCTCGAACACGTTTGTCTTTGTGAGGAGAGCGGTAAAGAACATGAATGATAGGAACAAGCTATTCACATAACATTTGTTTGATCTTACATCCCATTCTTCATGTCTGGTTCGCTTCAGAGTGAAAATGGTATCCTGCGGATGAGAAAGGCTCTACAGCTTTTGCAAAGTGCACGCATCGATGGAAGTGAAAAACTCTTACCAATTTCCATCTTCAAGCTCGTTGCCTTCTCGTTCACATTCCCGCTTGGATTTCTTCAATCTGTGAATTCTCGTCATCACATCTGCATCGAGATGAGATGAGGCCGCTGGGCTCTTTCCAAGGTCCAAGTCTGCTTGGCAAATAAGAAACGCAATCCGTTTCTACTTCCTGTCTGAAGTCTGTGGATGATGGAGATATTTCATTGCAATCTGCAAAAATAGCCCTTTAATAAATGACGTGCCCTCTGTGCTAGTTCCGAAGAGTATGATAAAATGGGTCCTTTCCAGACGGGATTTCAGCCAGTGCGGGGACCAAGCTCTTAAGAGATCAGCCGTGAGAACGTGGAGCGAGGAAGCGACGGCTGCCGTCGTCCATCTTTCCACTTACGCACAGAGCGGAGATGCAAACCCTATCCTCGGTATAAGCTGTACAACCACTCCACTGAAGGAGGGAGATCATGCGCGAGATGGCAGACGAGCGCCAAAGAACTCGGATATGTCTGCAGGACAAGGAATGCCACATGATGATGCTCAGAGCGTGTGAGGCGTAGGCGCTACCGTCCAAGGACGCAGCTCTCAGACAACGCCTGTTATGGGTCCCTCTGAGTATGGACGGACGAGAGGTCCTGCCACAGCCACCAGACCGACGGATGTGCATTAGTGCATTGATTTGTATCCAAAGAAAATTAGTCGAAAGGCCGATTCACTCATCAGTGGCTCTTTTTTATAAAGAACATGGGCTTGAAGAACTGCAGCTGAAACAAGCATTTTCCTAAAACTACAAGACTTGAGTGAATGTTATAGGTATATCAGATATAAGATTGAAGGTCAAAACTGCGAAACTGATCTCGGAATTAAATGAAGGAATGAATACGGACCTGAAATTGATTCCGAGTAGATGTCACGGTAGTCTCTGAGATAATGAACCCATCATTAGCTTTTGCTAGTCACTGCGATGCAACGTTATGTAGGTTCTGTAGGATCTCAAAGTGAAGGAACAGCGATGCAAGAAGGCAGTGACATGGTACACTGTACTGAGCAGGTGTACGAATGGAACACCCGGATGTGCAAACAGCCGGAGTGCGGAATCGAACCGTGGTGTGGGTTGCAGGCAAATGCCGTTGGTATTCTTGCGTCCACTTCTAGAGTGTGAACGGGCATGCAATATGCGAACCAAGAAAGTGGGCACAGATTTTCGTCTTGAGCTTTGTCTCCGGAAGAACTTGGCTGTAGGTGAGACCCATTTCCTAGGAGTGGCACTCTCCAAGAAGGGATCTCATTGTTGCATCCCTTTTCGAAGCGACGCTGCTGCTAGCGGTGCAGGAGCCTTCCTCATCGACTTCATCGGCTGCAGCAGCTTCATGCTGTTTGTTCTTTGGCACAGGAATCTTCTTTCTCTTCCCAACAGCCGGAGTCTTCTAAGCTGTCCTCCTTCCCGATCAGAAGATGCTCTTCGATCTTCTGTTTCCGTCTTCATCCAGAAAAGAGGGCGGAAAAAAAAAACTTTTCTTTCCGTTACTATTTACGCTGCGAATTCCCGTTCTATTACCAGAGCATCGCCAGAGTAACAACCAGAGTTTGGATTATGTGAATTATGGGAATAGGGAGCCCATTCCCGTTCCGGCGGTTCATGGAAGGCTTTGGGTTCAGGCTTGCACTAGAAGCACTTCCCTAATGGAAGCTGGAGAAAGGGGATGATGGGGTCATTAAGATCACAGGGTCACTTGACACGGACTTTGACCTCAATTTATGCTGTCATGGTCCTTGCTACCGCGGCAAAGGAACCCGGGAGTTCAGGGAAAGAAGAGTTTAACCCGCTCGTCGGGAAAAAGGAAACTTACCAGAGCACTGACCTTGACTTCACTTCCGCGCGCGATTTCCCGGGAAGAGCAGCGCCGTCTCTAGGAGGAAGATGAAATAAACAGAATGGGGAGAGCTGTGTACTTGTCCTCGAGAAGTCGTTCTGGAAAAGTTTCCAGCATACAGAGAGAGAATTTTCATCGGAAGATCGCGCCAGACACCGCGAACAAGGAGCTTCCAGTGGAAAAAGATCACGAGATTGCTGGGAATTTCATTCAGATTCTTATGTCCTTAGGCGGCTGCCGTCCTCATTGCACGACTCTCATCCACAACTACAACTACTGGAAGCGGGAAGCAGTCCTAAGAATTCCTTAGAATCATGAATGAGACTACCAAGATTGTTGGGCTAAAAAGAATCGAAGAATGAGAGAAGGGGAAAACCGTCCGGAAACCAAAGAAGAACCAGCCTGTGGTCACTCATTCTCCAGCGTTGCGTGGTTTCCTGCAAAATGTCATGACTTGGAAGCAGAGATGAAGCTGAAGACTGCGTTTCAGCTGGCAGGTAGAAGTTCTGCGTTCCTCAATGATGAAGATGCACACTGATAAAGCTCTTTTCCTGCCTCGATTTCTATGGAGCGCGGAAAGAAGAGGAAGAGCAGCGGAACAAGGTGGAAAGCGTTGTGAGGTGTCTTCGCACCTCACAATGCTCTTTCACGACTCTTCTAACACTCTTCAGTTATTCAAAGAGACTTCTGGCTGTCATCGTTTCCCCTTCCTCGCTGCTGTTTCTTTTGCTTGAAAACTTCTCAGCTTCTGATGCCTCGGAATTTCGACGCTGAAAAAACGAACCTTCTTAAGGGTCAATTCTTCCTCTCTTTATTCTTCTTTGAAAAGCGTCTTCTGTAGAATACGCCATAAGAAAAGCCGACTCTAAGAATAGTTTTAGTTTAATGTCCGCAGACTAGATGGCGCGTGCATCCTTCAACTCTTCACAACTCTCTTCCTTTTTTTTGCTTCTCACCAGTTTCCCGGCTTGTGAAGAGATGCAGCAAGCCTGATGAAACTGAGAATTCATGGCCTCCTGCTCCTTCTATGTCTGAGGCACTGGCCTAAAATGCCAGTAGCAATGTGCATGGTCCCGTTGCTATATTCATCGGTTCCAGGATCCTTATCTTCTTCCTCGTTATTCCTCTGCTTCCACAGACGTCAAGGAAGAAAGCAGGGATCAGAAAAGACGTCATTCTGTCCTTTTCTCTTCTTTCTCCAGTCTTCGTCGGTCAATCTCCCCGATCTGTCTGGCTTTAATGGGCTCACCTACCTTCTCTTTCCCTTCTCATGAGCGCAGCTTCCCTCATGACACGGTTTGCTTCCATGACTCTCTTTCCATCTGGCTGCGTCAGTGCTCCGGGAGATAAAGGGAAAGGAAGAGATCCTTTGTCCCTCGTTGCTACCGCCGAGCTAGCTCAGAAGTAAACTCTTTACTTGGCCACACTCTTGCAGAGTCTCCTAGGAATATGCTGCTATTCAAGTCTCCATCCAGGGACATCCCTAACCGAGAACACCGATGGTGCAGCCTCTCTGCGGAAAAACAGAGCCCCAGAGTAGAGAGAGAGACCACGCACATACCGACCAGCAACGACAGCAGAGTAGTTTCAGAGAATTCCCTCAAGCTGGCGTCGTACTTGTCCGCTTGACGAGAAAACCCCGAGTGCTCCTAAAGGGCAGAGCGGGGGTCCTCCTCTCTTTCTCGGGAGAAGTCCTACCCTCTGTTCCTCTCCTTGCTGCCTCAAGGAATGGCAAGCTCCACTGAGGTAGCACACCTCCCAAGACGACCGGTGCACCTACCGTCACGACAGGAACTTGTCCCAGTGCCGCATCCTAGCAAAATTTCCATTCCTTTCAGACTTCGCATGCCGAGGTAGGAAGTCGTCCTGGAGGCAGACTGGTGCGCGTTTCCACTACGACCTTCGAGAAAGCGGCTGTGACCGAATCTCGGCGATGCTGCCCACAAAAGTCACTTGCAAGGGCCGACCGCTCTTTAAGAAAGGGGTTCCTAATTCTCTTCTCCTCCCTTCCTCTCATCTCTCCCATGGTTATGCCTCATCGCGTTTGGTGCTCCTACGTAAACCTTACCGTCCTACCTTCTCCATGGAAATGTGTACACGTGAGTGCAATGCACCCTTCCCTACTGTCCGCCATCAGCTGCAGTTGCCCCTCCCCTTTTCTCGATTACATTGCTGGCATGCCTAATGCCGACCGCTCTTTCCGCGAATCCAGGAACGAGAGTGAGGAGCTTCCATCTTCATCTTTAGGACGGACAAGAGTTGCATCCGTCGAGAGATGGTCAAAATAGTTCGGAACTGAAGAAGGTGCCGTGGGGAAAGGAAAGAGGTTGACTACGGAAAGCTACGATTAGATTCTCGTAGAGCTGAGGAATTTCAAGGCGCTTCCGTAAGCATCGCCAAGAGGAGTCGTAGGGAAGGTCTCCATCCGGAGGTGGTTGAGGGAATGCTGCGAAGGTTTGCGCTGATTGCGTTGTGGCCAACCAGTTTTCCAGTCAGTCAACCTCCAATCGACTCGCGGACACCAATCCACCTTTAGGCAACTGACCCTTACCAGCTCGCGTGGTGTTCATTTTGAGTGGAGGCATCTCCGATTCGTCGATCCTAAAGCACACTTCACGTCGGAACGTACAGAGCATTGATGCGGCTGGAGCCGATGTTTTGGACACGTTTCGCGTCATTGACCGAGAACCACCAACGGCTCGGGACGCTCACAGAGGCGGCCAGTGAGCCGCGTGGAGGTCTGCTGTGTCGCGACCGATTGGGTGTCAGCTGATGCATCCTACCCTCTGCGTCGCGCTCCAGTAAGTCTCCCAGGAACGTCCAAGAACATGCAGGCGGCGTAATACTCAGCTTCTCAAGGCTGAACGGGCAGGCTCTTGTTTCGACCTCCATTTTTGGCTTCCTCTTATCTCTAAGAGGCAAGGACTCTGATGCACCTCGAGAGAACCCTGCGGGGATCTGTAAGTTCAAGTTCCATTTGATACGTTCAGACGCCGGACAGGCTTCGGGTAAGAATGGCGCCGCACCCTCAGTTCATATGGCTCGCTCTAGAGTCCTCGAGCTGGGACCAGTGCTGGAATCTCCTTGAGAGTTAAATCTTCAGGAAGTAGGAAGAGGGTGACTGTGAGGAACCAGCGGATTCACTACGAGATGAAGCCTTTCTCCTCTCACCACCTCTAAGGAAAATGACTTTTCTGAAATAAAACTCAACCCTACTAACCTCTATAAACTTTGATGTGTGGTTTCAGGAGGCGATCGCGTCAGGGGGTGAGCCTGGAAGTTCTACCTCGTGCCCATCATCATCTAAGATCTCTTTTTCGGAACAATGACGAAGACAAAATAGACTGGTACACCCATCACATCATCGGGTGCCTTCTGGCAGAAGAACTATGACGTCAAGAGGAGGAGGGAAGTCGGTCTGCTCCCTGTCACAAGAAGGGCAAAGCTCCTCGAAGAATACACAACAACCCCAGCTGGCACACGTGGCCCTTTGTAGGTCGCGGTCTCAAAGAGACATCCCTGCCATCTTCCTTGGCTCCCCTTCGTGTTTGGACAGCTCCATCCTTTCTTTTTGATCTTCTTCTTCCTTTGTATAACTGTAGCTCCATGTTCCACGTATGCCGCCTTCGCACGGAGCCCTGTCAAGAGGAAGGAGGAACGATTCCATCACGAATCAGTTGCTGAGCTACGTAAGGACCCTTTGGTCGTAATGGGGATGCACACAGGAAAAGAGTTTTTACAGCTGGAAGCACCGCTTCCGAGCATCTCGTACGGCACTACATCCTCAAGGATAGTCTTTGTCTGGTCTGTGCAGCGACGGCCGCCATATTGTGCTTTGTCCCTAGGATCGAGGTTTGTTCTTGCAGCAGAAACATGCCGACGGCGGGAGAGAAGATGAGATCATCTCCACGTTGCGAAGGAAGCGTAAACTGTCTCTTCTGACTCTAGCTGCAAAGGAGGACGCTGTAAAAACTGAGTGGGTGAAGCACAGACAAAGACCGACCTCACCTTTACCTCTCCCTATCATTCGTTCACTGTTTTACTTATTCACTTCCCCTTCCTTCTTCTGTGACCTCAGAGGTTTCTTGCTGAGCGAGCTGCAGGTCGGACCATATCCCCATCCCCTGCTTGTAAAGATTCCTGCAGGACTCGTTTCTCTGCTTTGGATATGTTTTTTTTTGTCCTAGGCAGAGAGTCCTGATCAAGGAGCTGGGAAACTGCGCACAGGAACGGCGTCTCTTCCGGCTCTCTAGTGGATGGCAAGCGCGGTATTAGCCATCTCTCGCCAGTTTTCTAGAGACATCTCCCTGGAATCAGCAGACGCCCCCGCAGATGTCGCGGCACGATAAGCGTCTTCAGCAAGGGTGATTGCGCACCTGGACGAAGGGGGGGTCTAAGGGAGAAAGGAGGCAGAAGACGACACGTATCGGGGGCCATGGTGGGTTAATAGACCATTTTTCCACGCGGATGTTCTCCTTCCCTTCCTCGGAGTGCGTAGAACCAATCAGCAGGAGTTTCGTTTCTCCCCGAACTTCTCCGCTTGCTCCCCTACTTCGCCTCTCCCACAAGGAGCACGTTTGGTGATCGGTGCTGAGCATCCCAAACTTGACGCGAGCAAGTTGAAGGGAATAAAAGTCGAGTATTGGTCCCTGAGAGAGGAGATGAGCATTTTACGGAGTAGGATATTGCGGTAATGTGCACGGAGACCGACTGTGGTCGATGTTCTTGAGCCGTCTAGTGTGACCTGGGAAGGGTTCCTTCTCCTCCCTCTTCACACCAAAGGAATTTCTCCTCGCCCTGCGTCTTTCCCAATGCCCCTCTCCGTTTCCATGTTCCGTTTTCTTCTCTTTTCCCTGTCCCAGCAGCACACGAAAACTGCGGACCGGTGCAGCTCTCGTCATCCGGTCTGGCAGACGAGATCGCCTCTGGCGGACTGCAGCAGCGACTTCCCTGCCTCTCCTCCGCAGCGCTCGAAATCTTCAGCCTTCGATCGGAGGATGCATCCCCGACGTGAGTGGCAGAACACCCTAGGGAAATCAGGGGCAGGAATTCCACCACGGAGGCCCAGGATCGAATCATTAACCGGGAGACTGCAGGCCGGGAAGATGAATTATTAATGGAAATTGTTTTTCCACTTTAGCTGACGGAGATCGTCCGCGTCGGGTTGTATGGAGCGCTTGCTAAGCGCGCCTCCTCTGCTCCTGCATCCTGTAGCTGCAACCTACATCAGGACGACTAGTGAGAGCAGGAGGAAAGGGCAGCGAGCGCATCTGCTCTGCTTCTTTTTCTCCCTTCTCTCCAGGAAATCCTGGGAGAGCTTAGGCGCAGACAGTGAGCACTGCCGGGAATCCCAGTGGGTAACTCCCGGACTTCTTACCCGGAAGGGAGGGGAAGGCGGTTCAGGAATGAAGTTGCAACGAGGAGGCGGAGGAGTCTTGCTGCTCTCGGGATGACAGTCTCTCTTCCATCCGCAAACCTTCCCATCCATCCTTCTGGTTCCAGGAACATATTTTCTTGAAATTCCCCAGTCACGGGAGAAGCAGCCGGATCGCGGTTTCTGTTCTCGAAGAGCTGTGTCCCTCGGGAGCCGCCCAACTCTTCCCTGGGAGTCACCTTGGTGAATTTTCCGCAGCCTTCGCTCGAGATTTGCGCTTCGCCGCGACTGGCTGATGCCTGTTGCGGTCTGTGGGGTCTCCGAGAGTTCTCCTCCTTGCCACGCCGCCAGCGATAAGCTGGGTGATGACCTCACTGCAGGACCCTCAACTTGCATCCCCGGCCCCTCCATCGGCAGAAGTAGGCGCCAAGAATGAAAGAATGAAGCACGGCAAGAATGAAGAAGGGGTCCCCGTGGCTTTGCCTACGAAGTCTCATCCCGATTAACGAGGAAAACGAGCCAGAAATTTCCAAGCAAAGGAGCGAGCAGGCAAAGATGGAGAATGAGGCCGAGCATCTGCAGGTGCAGAGTGGGAAAAGTGCCAGGTGCCTCTTCAGAGATATGAACGACGACATGACGACGAAAATGATGCTGGGATCCGACGCTGACCCGATCACTGGGACAGATGGTTTCTCGAGATGGGGGTGACGAAACCCCTTATCAGGTTGTGGGATAGCAAAGAATGGACCAGATGGCGCCGGAACGGAAAGAAACGGAATGCTGTTTTTCGAGGAGTGCAAAAAGCAGTGAAGGAGTCAGGGAGCAGCACTCGAGGACGCTGGGAGAGTCCGCCGTTCCCTGCGCACCGCTTTACTTCCGCTTCATCCCGCATTTATCAAGAAAACGAAAAACCGGCCGCCACTGCCAAAGGATTCGCGATGTCGCAGCAATGGCAACAGATTCATGACGTTGTGGCAACGAGCGCGGGTTTCACACACTGCAACACAGGAATGACAGATTCATGATCACGGGAACAATGACTAGGGATTCATAATATCGTAAGGATGCATCGTGATTGCAGGTTAAAAAAAATGATTTTTAATGATTTTTGAAGATGATTTTTAATGATACTCTCGTATCATCAAAAATCATCAACGAATCGTAGGCAATGAATAAAACATCAGAGAGGAACCACAAATGATCTGACGAACTGTGAGAGGAACATCGTGTGGGAAATAACCCGGAAGCGATGCGATGCTTGATGGCAGGCAACCGAGATGCAGCCTCCTTCCGTTATCTCCGTCTGGAAAATCCCGAGTATTCCTCGAAATTATGTCACAAAGCCCGGGAAGCTTTCAGAACTGTATACAGAGGATCTCGCATCATCTTCCGAGAAAGCATTTCCGAGAAAACGAATCATCGAGGGCGCTTCTGACGACCAGACGTCCCGAGATCGAAAGCGACAGTGGCTATTCTATGAGCGAGATCGGAAGTCTTACGGCTTACGGGATGAGGAAGCGGAAGCGGAAGCGCATTCTCTCCAGCATCCTCTAGAATTCGAAGCAGAAGTCGCTTCACCCAGCTCACGGCCTTCGTTGGGATGCTTTTCCGGTTGCCCAGGATCCTCCCGTTGAAAATTTTTTCTCTTCCTTTCTGGGTGTCGAGTTCTCTGCTATGGAACTGCTTGCATCGTGTCAGGAAATGGACCACTCCCGTCTCTCGTGCCCTACCACGTGACCACCCCTGCCATCCGATCTCGCTTTGGTCTACGATCTCCAGTGGGAGCGGCTCTTCACCTCGCTCGGAGGGGCTACGGGATGGAACTGCCTGACAAAACACAAGGGAAGGCGGCAGCATCGGGGAGTTTCCGCGAGATGGCGATGCCATTTGAGTGCGAAGGAGAGAAAGATGACCTGAAGGGACATCCTCAGTGCCCTTTTCATCGTACCACAGGAACGAGAATGCACCGTTTGCGGGGTGCGCCGGAGCGTAGAGATAGCCGGCTACTTCCCGGCTACATTACCGCCCCCCCCGCTCGCAAAGAGCTAAGGAGGGCCGCAGTTCTCCCAGTGGCGAAAAACGGCATCGTCGTACGAACGTTATCGAAGAGCAAAAACAGAGCACACGCGCCATCACCAACGGCGCGTCGGTGGTCCCGGAGTCGGCCACCCCACCACTCCTCATCAGGTTAGGCACACCCTGTTCGCAGCTGGAAACTGAACGAAAGTGGACTTATCGTCGACTCACGACCTTAGCCTCCAGGAGCTTGCCTCCTTGCCCCCGAGGCTCCATCTCCGCTCCTCTCGTTCTTCAAACCCTCTCGCATTCCGGCTTTCGCCTCCACTCCCGGGGATCGCGCGCGTCTACCTACAAGGGAGGATTGGATTTCCCTTTGCGCGGGCTGGCAGTCGCTCTCATTCTGCGGCGCGCGCGCTCTACCGCGGCATGCAGGAACTTTGCAAAAGGCGACTCGTCATCGTAGTCGGACAGGTGCTGTCACATCTAGGTCCTGAAACGGTGGACCCGGAGGCATCGGATCTGGTAAAGGAAGTTGCGTCTCCGCGTCTGCGGGACCGTGCTGTAGGCTCCCGGCCTGCGCTCCGATGCTGTAAAGAGGATGACGTGTGCCTCAGGAAGGGCGCCATAAGGCTCCGAGAACTTGTCCCGGGGTCACCATTCTCCGTGAATTCGTGGCAGATGATCGGACCTTCCTAAGGAAGGTTCTGGTTGAACTGAGGGGAGAATGGGGGAAGGTCGCGCTGCACATGGGAACACAGACCTGGAAACCTTTCGATCGCATCCCCTCGACTTTCCGGAAGATCCCCTTTGAGGGTCATTCTGGAGAGAATAAGCAAGGAGATTCCTTTTGAGGTTCCCTTCGGAGACAACCAGGGTGGATAGTTCCCTGCGGCAGTCTCGCCACCAGGAGTGAGAGGAACGGACTCCTTTCTCCAAAGCCCTTCCTGGATTCATAGGATGCTCCCCTCCCGTGGTATCCCCAATCTTGAAGAGTTGGAATACACCTCGGGTGGCGTGGAACAGCGTGAAAGAGCTTCGTGAGCCTCTCTTCGTATCTTCAGATGCTCCGAAACTCTTCCCGGTATATTCTTGAGCACTCGTGCACCTTCCTTCCCCGTTGTCGTGGAAAACTTCGCTCGCTTCCTCTCGAAAACGCGGGTCTGCGTGTCTCCTGCAAATGGTGTTCCTAGTGGCGCGTTCTGAAGGATGCGTCCGAGGGAGCTTGTCGCCGGGAAGGGGCTGCGGATAGGTGCGCCTCCCTTCCTGTTCCGCGGTGGCGCGCGTCTCGTCCTTTCCCGCTGAGGCGGCGCGACTGCTCTCTCCGGGTAGCTCTCCGTCCTGTGCCCTTCCTTCTTTTTCTTCCTTTCCATCCGACACGCCCCATTGGTTGCTGGAGATTACGCCCATCAGCCAGGATAGCCGAAGGGGTCTCCGGAGTGGGAAGGCGCGTTCAAGGAGCCACTTCGGCTCCTGGATTTCTCTCTCTCTCGTCTTCCGATCTCGCAGGGGAAGGATGGGAAGAGAAGGGTTGAATGCGAAAGGATGCGTTCTCTTTCCTTCCTCCCTAAATCCTGTTGCAGTGACTTCAGCTCAGAGGCTGCTTCTGTCTCGTTTCAGGGATCAACGCTTCTTCTCTGCCTCTCGCGGAACCGGAAGGTTCGAGAAGCCTCGTTTATCTTCCCTTCGCTGCAGGGTGCACAGCGTCCGGCAGAGAAGCAGAAGGAAGGGGGAAGAAGGAGAGATGAGACTTTCCATCACTCCTCGAAGGTTTCAGGATCTCTCCGGATGGGAACCGGAGGTCAGCCCATTTCCGGCAACAGCCCGGAGGCAGCTGATTCTTTCTCCACACGCCTGCTCGACGTCCCTCTCTTCCCTTTTCCTTGAAGACTAGGAGACGCATCGTGCACAATTGGCCGTTGCTCTTCCCAATCCTGCAGGATCGCCGGACGGAAACCCAGCTCCCCGCAGACGATTCCACGCCCGCTGCTTCTGGACCCGATCTCTGCTACGGATCTCCCTTCCCCCTTCCTTGCTCTGCAATCAGGCTAAGAGCCCCCTCTCTCTATCTCTTTCCTGCTCTCTCCCGCATCGGCTGCCAACAATGCCGATCACGGAACTCTTCCTCGCCGTCTTCAATCTCCTAGCGGGGATTGGTCCTGAGCTGATCGATTTTTTTTTCCTTTTTTCCCTTCCCCTCTGATTGTGTTGACACAACCAGAATTCTGCCATACTTCTCCCCGTCCTCTTCCCGTCTCGGGGAAAGCCTCATCTGCTTCCTTTCATCCCCTCCATCATCCTCTGCGTAGCACCGCTAGTGGGAGCTTCCGGAGCTTTGCGAAGCTGCACTTCTTCCTGCCTTCGCCCTTCTGCTTTTCTTCCTACCTGTTTCTTTTTCCCTTCTTCTGTTTTTTTTTTCTTTTTCTACCTCCCTTTTTGCCACCTCTCCCTTCCCTCACTCCTCGCTTTTGCTTCGTCCGGCTTTAGGGATGCTGCTCAGACCTTGGCGCGCGCCGCGACGCGGGAGTGCACTTGCCAACATCGGTGTCAGAAATCAGCCGCAGGAGGAAAAGGTCACCGGGAGAGCGGAAAACCCTAAGCTCCCCTCTGCCACCGTCCGCTGAGGACGCGCTCCTCGGAGCACGCAGGGGAGGAGGGGAAGTTTGGGTATCGATCGAACGGGAGAAGAGTAGTGGGGGAGATGGAAGAGGAGGAAGAAGTGGTGCGACGAAGGCCTTCCTCCGCGAGCGCTTCTTCCTCTTCCCTCGAGCGATTCGCCCAGTCCCTTCCCCCCCCCCCTTCCCTCCCTCACACACACATCACACACACCCGCATGCTTCGCGTTGCCTCAGAAACTAGCGTGGCAGGGCAGCGGCGCGTTGTCGGGAGGACGATAAATCCTGTGAACTGGGGAACGACGGTCGATTCGGGGAGGGGAAGAGGCGCTCCTGGTGGCAGGTCAAGATACTCTCGAGGAGGAAGGGGGGAGAGGTTCCCGCTCTTCGAAGCGCGAGGGCAGGACAAGGAGTGAGGACGGAAAGGGGCAGAGCGGTGTAGTCCAGGAGCTCGGAGATCTCTCACCAACAGTCTCGGGGGTTTTCCCGGGAAGCGGGAGAGCAGAGCCATGAGTCTTCCTATCCTCTCAGAAGCGTGGAAGCCGAGTTCTGGATTCCCCAGCAGTCCGGGATGCGGCGATTCTGAGATACGCGCTCTCCCATCGTCCGACCATCGATCGTCTCCGTAGGGGCTGCAGCGGTCCCAAACCCCACGAGCAGGGCAGTTTTTTTTTTCGGCTGCCGTCGAGAGAGGGAAAAGAGCACTCTCGGTGGGTGGCAGCCTGCACCTCCCTCCCTATCAGCGATGGGGAGTGGAAAATGGGGTTGAGGGGAGGGAAGGGGAATTCGCTTCTCCCGCTTCCACAGCCCATCCTAAAGAGGAGCTTCGCGAGCTAACGCAAAACGCGGTCAAGGACCGGGGCGAGGTGGGAAGCGCGGCGCTGAGGGAGAACTAGGATTCCGCTGTCCCCGGCAGCTCCAATTAGCAGAGGTGGAAGCGCGCGCGCAAGGGATGCTGCAGGCTGGAGCCCCCGCCGTGGGAGTCCGTCCCTTCGGCTCACGCCGCCGAGAGGAGGCGTGACGAAAGCGCGTGCGCGCCCCGCGTGAGAAGGTCGGACTCGAACATCTCTCCTCCCTGGTCCTCCTGTGCGCTTCCACAGAGCAGCGACTCCTTCCATCTGCTTGGCTGCTCAGGAAGAACAGGCGGGAAGATGCGATTCGTCACCCGAGCCCAGCCACCGAGCTGGTCGCGCCCCATGAGAGCAGTCCCGCCGCCTCGCGCGTGGGCACCGTGGGGCGACGTGAATGTCTCCGGGGGAGAGGGACATCCCTCCTTCCCCTCTCTGCGGTGTTCCCATGACACCGGCTCCTTCAAGCGCGATAATCGAATCGGCTTTTCCCCGTTCCGGCTTTCCAGAAAGCCTCGGGGAATCGCAGCGCGGGACGCCGTCCCGGCAGGCGTTATCCCTTCCCTTGTCTTCGGGAACGAAGAGAGGTCGAGAGAAGGAAAGAAAGGGAGGTGGGGAGGAAGGACGCGCTTTCAAGATGGCGTCGCCGTCCGCTAATCGGATTTTGGCTCTCGGCGCGTGTGTGTGCCTTGCTAATTAGCCGGCGACGCCGCCGGCTCAGCCGTGGGTCTAGTTGAGCAACTGGATCCCGGAAGCCATCGCCTCCATCCAAAGTGCCTCCTTACCGGAGAATCTCCCTCCCTCCGCTAGATGTGGTCATCGGACTCGGAAGCTTTTCTTCCCCTCGTTCCTTCTCCTCTCCTTTCCGAGAGCGCTCGCGCGCTCGCAGTGCCCTTCAAGTCCCTCGTGTCAGCGCTTCGCTCCAGTGGAGGGGAGAAGAGTTACCTAGTGACCCTGCCCCCTCCCTGGAGGCGAGCCTCGCTCTCGAGAGTAGCAAAGGACAGTCCTATATGTAGGTCATGGGAGGCAAGGAAAGCATGGGCAACGCGAGTCAGCAAGCCGAAGGCCTTGGCAACTCCCGTTGCTTTTGCTGACCAGGGGCAAATTGCAGGGAGGACGTAGGGTCAAAGAGTAAGGATCTGAAAGTAAAACCAGGGGGATGGGGACGAAGGTAGTGGCGGGAAAAAGACTTTGTAAAATCGCGCCAGCAGGTCGTCGACCCGGACGAAGGTTTGTTGGCGACCTCCTTCAGCATCGCCATGGTTCGCCCCGCTTAGGCATCCACCAGAGCGCCATCACTGGCCTCCTAAACCAGAGGATCAGCCGAAGAACAGCAGCGGGAATTCTCTTCCGAATTACAATAGAAAATGAAGTTCGAACAGCAATGGAAACATCTACGCTGGGATTAGAAGAACAGACGGGAACATCTATCGAATAATAATGGGAAGAGCTCTTCGCATTAACAGGAACATCTGTTAACTGCAATCGAGGCATCCCTGCAATAACAGCGAAAGCATCTCTTGAGTCTCAATGAAAACATCACTCAAATGAGATTAGGGAACGCGCGCGCAGAGCACTGCCAAAACATCTCGCGTGTCATAATGGGAGCGACGGCGGCAGCTTTTCTCGAAGGTTCTGAAGTCCGCGGCATGGGGAAAGCACCTGAGAACAGCAAGTCGAGGAGGGAAGAAGGAGGGAAGTCGGTCGCTCCGCGCTGACTCCCCCAGCTGCTGTGCCACCGCTAGATCCCCTGGCAGACTGGCGAGTGGCCGGTGGCGGGAACGAGAACGTCCGTCCGGTTTCGTCTCGGAAACCTTGGAGCAGCGGCGGCGTCCTGCTGGCGACGGCGGAAAACCTCCGTCCTACTTTGCGCAGACAGTCCGTGAAGGAAATGAAGGCTGCAGCGAGATGAAGCGCGTCGCTAGGGCCGACCGTTTTTCCGAAGATGCTCTCCAGGCGCGTCACCGCCTTGAAATCTCTTCCTGGGGGCGGCGGACGCTTCTCGACAGGCAACGCAGGCATTATCTGGGGCCGTGCCGAGCGCAAGGACGGGCAACCCCATGCGTTCTGACGATAGGGGCCGACAATGTGGGCCGCTAGTCCATCCGCCGCCGGGTGCGAACTGCGGAGAGGTTCCAAAGCTCCCCATTCACGCAGCTCATTGGCTGTCGCTGCGAGAGGGAGCCACTCGGCCGTTGTGTTGCGTCTCTGGCCCGAGTGGGGGGTTGAGCTGGAGGAGGAAGAAGGAACCTGGGATGAGAAGGGAAAAAACAGAGGACAACGGACAGGGATTGTTCAGGCGTCCTGGATCCCTCTTTGGTGGGAGCGAACGGCAGCCCAGCAGGTACGTGATTTGCAACTCTATTCATAGGGAGACGCGTGGCCGCAGCAAGACGCTGATCCATTGGAAAACCTCGCCCGCTTTTGAATCTCATCCCAGCGGAACGATCCTTTGGGGTCCAGCGGGCCTCAAGCTTTCACAAGCCTCGAGCGCGTGCAGGCGAGCGCACACGTGCGTGAGGGGCGCGAGCATGCCCGCATGCACCTGCACCCGCACGCACGCGTGCGCGGAAACGCGCACTTGAAACACGAGCATGCCTTTGGGTGCGGCGCGCGCGCGAGTGGACTTGGGGCGCGTGCGGAGAGTGGCGTGCCGAAACCGCGTCAAAGCTCGAGTGGCTGAGCTGGCACTCAGGGTGGATGAGATCCAGCTAAACGGGGGCAATTAACGGATCCGTCCGCTCCCTCTTCCCCTCCTCCCGTCCCAAGCACCTGACTGGACGCGTGGAACGGAATGGGAATGCTCGGAGACAGCCTCGCTTCGCCGGTTCCACGAGATCCCGCGGATGATCCGGATGGACGGACATCTCTGTCGAGAGCTCAGCATCCTCAGGAAACATACGCCCGCCGACTTCTTCTCCAGAGCGAATCCAGCTCGTGTCTGGGATGCGGCGTTTTCCTGCTTCCTTTTGAGAGATCGAGAACGCCACGGACCGCCTTCTCATCTTGACAGGGAAGGAAAAATAGGTTTTGGTGGTTTCAGCCATTTGCTTCCTCAGGAGTGGAGGCCACCCTTTAGTCAGAGCTGCCTCAACCTGGAAGCACTTTGCAAGTCTTCTCGTCCCTTCCTCTTTCTGCTTTTTTTTCCCCCTTTCACTCTTCTCTCGCTCGAATATCCGCAACAGGAAAAACTGTGAGAGAAGCGGACAAACTCTCGTCTCGTCTTTTCGAGATCTTTTTCTCCCCACGTGGTTCTCCTCCTTTCTCGCGACTTCCTGCACCCAAAAGTAAGGATTTGAGATCGATTTTAGATGTTTCGGTATCCGTCTTCGTTCCTACGTCGACCACCTCTTTCATTCCTGAACTTTCGTCTGAGAAAGAGCGTCCTGAGTCAGGTCAGGCAGGTCAGACGGGCGTCAGGGCAACATGGTGCGTGAGGACGCAGTGCTGTTGGGTTTCATGACGCCTTTTGTCGGTGTGCAGTGCTTTGCTTCCTCCATAAGAGAAAGAATGCAGCTTGCATCTCTTGCTCCAGTGCGGTTAAACCTCTCGACTATCCTTGAACAAGCGCAACTGTACGTTGCCCGCTGGTCAAGGCCAAAATCAGGGCTTTCTTCCACCTGCAATGCATTTTTTTTCCAACCTCGCTTCTCCCTTTTTCCTCGAAGAAAACGAGTTCCAGATCATCAGTTTCAGATGGATCGTTACCATTTGTGTTTGGAACTTTTGCATGAGATCGGATGGTACTGCCAATCGCATCCTCCCCAACGACCGTCAGTTCTTCGTGATTTTGAAGGCATCACGTCCTGTGTTGGACAGGGAGTGGAAGGCAGCAGCTCCTCTTTCATCAGAATTTCTGGCTGCTTCAGGCTCCATTTTGAACGCTGAACTGCGAACTGCGGCGACACGCATCCCTATGTACTGCTTTCAAAAGATGCACGCCAGACTTCATCCAGTTTGGTATGATTGGGGAACGAAGGGGTTTTAATCCAGTCACTCCGGAGAGCTCATTGATTGAATAATTCATAAACAAACATGCATAGAGACTGCTAGGCTCTTCCCTACTCTCAAATAGAATTCACGTAGTCGCAGATGGAGCGACAGAACGGAGGAAGGAGTACGGCGAGATGGGGTGACCGAGAAAGAAAGGAAGCAGTAGGTAGATGAACCTCACTGAGGGAGACCCTGGTGTCTAACCCAGGGACTTTCGTCCTGTGTCGGAATGATGTCCTTTGACCGCAGCGCTCGAGGTGGACTTGAACCGACACCCCAGTATGGAAGATAAGAGACACCAGCTTCTCGGCTGCAATAGACTGAGCACCAGATTGGTTCACCCAGAAAGGAAGAGGATTCTAGCCTCCCGCTGTCCCCTTCTGGGAGCGCGAGCTAACTCTTTGGCACCCCTGCGAGAGCGAGGCTGTCTGAGGCAAAGTTGCTCGCAGGGTGCCCCGCTCCGAGAAAGTTAAACGCGCGTGCTCCGTCGTCCGGGACAGGAGCAGCTAACGTGCTGCAAGGACGGAAGTGGACAGAAAGGGAGGCATCATCGCAGGATCCAGCCTTGTCGGTTCTCAGAGCCATGCATTAGCATGGCTTTAAACAGGAGCGGTTTTTCCTCAGCAACTTGTTCGGTCCTCAGAGGAGCGTGCAGCAACAGCGGCAGCATTAGGAAACGGAAGAGGGAAGGAAGGCAGAGAGCGAAAAAAGAGCGTGATGAGAAGAGGAGGTGGCTTCGGAAGGCTGAAGCTGCTGAAGGCGGTCGCTACCCACAGCTGACGGGCGACCTCTTGGTGAGGAAGGCGCTCTTGCATCGCGGAACCTCTGGTGTCTAACCCACGGAACTTCGGACGATCTCTCTCATCTTCCTGTTCTTCCACTTCCGAAGGCGGGAAACGTGTATTCAATTGATGTCTCAGGCAGAAAGACTGCACGTAACTCCGGAGGATCGGACACGAGAGAGCAGGGTGAGAAGTGCCGTTTTGAGGTGTGGAGGCTGAGAAAGAGATGAAATCAAACGGCCGTCCATCAAGAATGGAGGCTTCTCAAAATGTCCATCCGAAAGACGTTCAAAGCGTTTGTCTATAGAGACAGGATTGGGTGGGTTGGAGGCCACTTGTTAGGCGGATCCAAGTCTTCGGCAACCGTTGAGAACAAAGGGCATCTATCGCCCCCTTACACCTCTGGTACTTGATGCCATAAGAGCATTGGAAATCAGACAGCAGAGTCCCTGAGATCCCTGGCTGGTGCAACACTCCCGTCTCGACATCATCCCGAAGAGGCAGACGCGAGTGCGTCCTGACAGCTTAGAGGCTTAGAGAACCACGCAGGAAAGGACTTCTGGAAGATGGCCAGAAGGAAGCACGAGGGTGCAGGGAACCCCGACCAAGCAGCAGGTTCTCCGGCTACATGGAAGAGGAGGGAAGAGCAGAATACGGTTGCAGTAGGAAGGGTGGAGTTAGGTGAGTCTGGGCAAGGAGGCAACCGAAAAGGGTGGGACACTCACAAGGCACCTTCACTGTTGTCTTTCGGTTCCAGCTGGATCTCGGAGGCGAGTCCGCATCTTCCGGGAACGAGCAGCTGCGCAATCCTCGGCCAGAGGGAGTCAGTCTGAGGAGTCCCATCCGCATCCCCCTCTGAGCCACCAGCTATCCCGATGGTCTCTTGAGGTGCCTCTCTTCCTCCGTCAGATCCTCCGAGGGTGTCTCCTAGGAGGGTCCTCCAGAGCTGCAAGCGGCATCTCGGGTGCAGCGCGGCTGCTCCCGTGCTGATGCAGGCACTAAAAAAAGGAAGCTCCGCGAATGGTAAGGAAAAGGAGGCACAGGATCCCTGGATCTGAAGCGTACTCAGAATGCCTCACCAAGCAATGATTCTGAGATTCCAAGTGGCTGTTCCCTGGGAGTCTTCCTCTCCGCTTTCGGCAACCTCTGTTCCCACAACTCAGCCAGACCACTAGAAGGCTGGAAAATGAGGAGTGAAGAACAAAAGGAGCAGCAAGGAGAGAGCTGGTCCACACTTCTGGACTTCTCTGAATAATTCCAGCTCTTCCTTGATCAGCTGACCCGTCCTCTCACACATGAATCTGTTGAGGGTTGGCTTCCCTAGGTCGAAGCGCACAAAGCGATAAAAGAGGAGGTGATGACGCTTTCTCTGGAGGTGGTCTTCGGAAATAGCTGTTTCTGGGAACCGCGGAGGGAACGAGGAAAGGAAAACCATCCAAGGGAAGGAGGAGACGGGAATAGAGGAGGCGATGACGCTGCAGATCGCGCAGACAGCAGGGAAATTCCACTTTTCCTTTCGATCCCCTCAGTCCTCCGCCTCCCTTTCGCTCCCGGGACCAACGAGGATGAGGGTCGAGTTCCTTCTCCCCCGCCTCCCCCATCTTCGAATCATGAAAGCGGGGGAAGAGTTCGCTTTCCCGTGGAAGACAAAGAGGGTCCCGTAGCCTCACAAACCTTCCGGGAAGGGGGAGGGGAAGAAGGGGAGGGGAAGAGGAGGATGAGCGCAGAAAATCGCGTATTAATCAACGGAAAACGATGTACGAATGGATGCAGCCTCCGACGGAACAAAGAGGGTCCAGCGAGTGTCATCACGGAGCCGGGACGCTCCGCTAATGAAGAAATGCGCCCTGCGCAGCGACAAAGGGCCCGCTCCCGTAAATCGTGCGCGGTCCCTCGCGTCCGCCACGCCGACTGACTCCCCTCGCTCTCCCTCTCTCGCTCTCCCCGGTCGGATAGCACGGAAATTTCACGCCGCATCCTACCGCGTCCGTCGCACGAGTAGGGAGCTGGCGGAGGACGGCGATGCGCTGTGGGATGAGCGCGGTCGCCCCTAGAGGCACGGCTGACTCGGAGGCGCCCTTCGCGCCGGCTGGACTCTTTCTGCCTCATTCTCCTCGGGAAGAGGGTTTGGGGGTGGGATTGAGGAGGGCTAGGGGAAGCAGAGGAGAGGCATGTCGCTTTGGATTCTGGGAACTCGCGGCTTGCCATTTGCCGGTGAGTCCGGCACCACCACTTCTTAGTTTACTCCTCCCTCCCCCATTTCAGGAGGGGAACGAGGCAGTCACCCCTCCCCGGGGTGTAAGGTGTACCCCATCCTCCGAAAGCAGCTGGAACATGGAGGGATCCGAAGACACTACAACGAGCCGCTGGACCTCCCTCCCGTGTCTTCAAGAACGCTGGAAAAGTCGCGTCGACAGAAACGCCATTTGCTTCTCGCGATGGCTCATTACGGGACCGGGACATCTCCCGTGCCCTCTCCTTCGTGTCGCACTCGCGGAGCCACCTCCGTGTTGCGGACTTGAGGAAGGCGCTTTCGGCGCGCAGCGCACGGGATCGCCATCTCCCCTCGTGGCCGGTGTGGCTGCTCGGTGACGTAGGAGTGAACCCCAGGGCAGGTGGTCGCCTCTGGAGCCGGCGGCCAGGTTGGAGGAGGGTAAGAGGGGAGCAGGAGCGTCGCCCGACCTCTTTTCTCCTACATCACCCTGCCTGCCTTCCGCCGCCCTTCCTCCCCGGCTGTCGGCGTCGCGCCGCCACCGCTCCCGTACTGAGACGGCGGCGCAGGCGCTCCCCCGAGAGCGTAGGGCTGCACTTCTTGCGAGCGCGGCTTCCCTATTGGCCGCGCCCCCGTGGGGAGGCGTCTCCCGCCCGTGCGCGTGTGCGCACGCGCTCGTTCGGCGCCACGTAATTTGATCTACAGCCTTTCTGATTGAATTAGTCCCGCCGAGGAGCTCATCTCCCGAAGACACGTCCCTGAGTCTCTCAGCAACGCGGCTAGCCGGCCCTCTCATTGGGCTTCCTCCGTGCGGCGCGCCCTTGAGGAGGAGGAGGAGCGAGAGACGAGGAGGGAGGAAAGAAGGCAAAGGGAGAGGAAAAGAACGAGAAAAAGAGGAAGAGAAGGAGAGGGAGAGAGGGAGAGAGAGGGAGAAAGAGAGGAAAAGAGGGGGTTGTAGGAGAGTGTGGCACTTGCGCGCGCGCAGGGGGAGTCGACTGCCGTCGCTCCCGGAGGAACCGCGCGCGCCCGCCGGAACCCGGGAGGAGCGAGCCCGTGTCCGCCTGACAAGCAGCAGCAGCAGCAGCAGCAGCAGCCCACCACCCCGCTCCGCATCCGCGGCAGCGTCCTCCTCCCCTCCCCTCCCCTACCCCCCTGCGGCGACTCCTCCCCTCCTTTCCCCCTCCCCCAGGAGAGAGCTCCCCCTACCGAGCCGCCATGGAGTACTCGTACCTGAACCACGGGGGCTTCGAGGGCGGCGGCTGCTCCCTGCCGTCTGTGGACCCCACGGCAGGGCTTGGCCCCCTTCCATGTCCTTCCTACCCGGAGCTCAGCTCCTGCAGCCAGATGGGCCAAGCGTACCGCATGGGGTACGCCTCCAGCGTGCGAGGTGGTGGTGCCTTCCCAGGAGGCACCGCTGCTCTTGCCTCCGCTGCGCCATCCTGCGCAGTCGTTTCACGTGGCAACGGCAGCGGGTCCCAGGACCAGCAGCATCACCACTACAGGACTCCTCTCTTTTCCCCGTCCGTGGGGATGCAAGGTGAGACCGCGCGCGCCTCGTCGGCCCCACTGCACCTCGTAAAACCCGAAACCCTATGCACCCTCCACTCCCCGCCTGCTGCCCACCGGCGCCCCATCACGTTCTCGCCATCATGTCTACTACCTGGCCCACCGCTCTCTGCTTCCCTCCGCAGGCGCGTCCCTGCCCTACAAGATGTACGCTGCTCATGATGGCGCTGCGCTGAGTGAGAAGCGCAAACAGAGAAGGATACGCACCACCTTCACGTCAGCGCAGCTGCGAGAGCTGGAGCGTGCCTTCCAGGAGACCCACTACCCGGACATCTACACCCGCGAGGAGATCGCCATGAAGATCGACCTCACAGAGGCTCGGGTTCAGGTAGGCCATCCCAATGTCCCCGACGTCCCCTTTCGAATCGTCGTCCCACGGCTGAGCGCCTACTCCTTCGAATTCCACTTTGCCTTCGACACGGCACTGGTCCCCTTGCCCCCGCCCCTCGTACCCCCCCTTCCTCAGCATCAGAGCTACGTTTGATCTCACCGACTCTTACCCTCATCGTGTGTAACTGGTGTTGCAACAAGGAATTGGAGGCGCAAGGGTGTGCTGCAGGGAAACTGCCATTGCACATGTCCGGTGTAAGGCGCTTTGTAGGAGAACCGGAGGGGACCAGTGCGACAAGCGAGATCCTACGAAATCTGGGAAGAAAAGGGAGATGAGGAAAAGGGCGTTCTCAGTGGAAGGGAAGAAGTTCTCTTCCTTCCTGATTCCCGCTGCCTTTCTCTTCCCAGGAGGAGTTTGGAAGCGACGGGAAGTTATCGGATCCCGGCTCTCGCGCGGAGATCGCTGGGTTTAGATGTTGGCGGGAAAAGGTCCGGCCGACTGCGTTCGCCCCTTTGCGAAATCTCGCTTCCCGAGAGAGGCTTCCCACTCCCCTTTTCCAACGTCTCAACCTCACGCTTGCGTTTCTCGGTCCCGTTTTCGGCAGTCGTTCCACACCGCAGCCGCTTCCTCCACGGACTATTTCAGAACGAGCTCACAGAGCTCTGTTCCCTTCTGCCACAGGTGTCACCGTTGCCATTCGTTTTATCATGTCTGACGTTGTTGCCTCTTTCTCCATTGTTGTTTCCACGCTCAATCCATTGTCGCCGGACCCATTGCTGCCGTCGTCACAATTCGCCTTCCATTGTTGACTCCGTCCCATTCATTGTCTCTGACTCTTGTCCATGCGGCTGCGAGTCGGAGAGCACAGGTAAGTACGAAGGAGCAGCGGGCGGAGGAGGAAGAATTTCGTGGAATTTCTGGTGTATCCGGCTCGAAAGAACTTCATTCGCTCGATTAGTGGTCCTGAAATCAGAAAGGGGAGCCTCTGGCTGCATGGAGAGAATAAGTGGATTCAGGCAGGTCTCAGGAAAAGATGAGATATCCCATGAAAACTGGACTATTCTGTGAGAGTCATCACTGGCCCCTACAATTGCATCTTGAGCAAGCCGCTTCTTCCTCTGCGGAGGCAATGTTTGGTGTATTTGCTCAGCTGGGGGACCGCAGCAGCCCCATGATTCCTGACAGAAACTCTGGTTCGTTCCCTCCGTCATGGAGAAACAGGACGATTCCCTTTGGATGAACAGAATGATCCTGTTTGTCACAACCCCACGCTCTTCAACCCTGAAAGAGAATTCTGTTTGCTGACGGGGAAGCTCCCTGAAAATTCTTCTTTGGTTCGGCGCTGCCGCTCTGGAATAGCGGGAACGAAAAGGGGGTCGAAGCCGCTCAGCTCCCGCGCCTCTGGAAGTTTCGTTTTCCAGAGACACCACCACAGGTGGTCAAAACATGAGCATGCCATCCCGGAGGGTCATCCTCCCTCCTAGATGAAGCCGAACCCGGATTCAAAAAAAGTAATCTGATGAAAGAAGAGGAGATGATTTTGCGTGTCCTACCATGCGAACGATAGAGAAGCATCCCTGGAGCCCCGGATGTTCCCTCAATGCGCGTTTTTTCAGATCCCCGCAGCGGGAAGCGGGGGTGATTCCTTTCCTTTTTTCCCCCTCCCCCTCCCCTCCCCCTCTCGAGCATCAACTGTATACTGTCAGAGCATCGGCAACGACCCGCACTCGCGGACGGGAATCGACCACGCCGCGAGGTTTCGCAGGTGCCGAGGTCAGCCAAGCACGACGACGAGACCCTCCGGAGCAAAGAACAATGGCGGCTGACGCAAGGAGAGAGGGAGCAAACAATCACTTAGCAGAGTCCGGATCGGAAAGCAGGCGTCAGCAATTACCGCTCTAGGTAATTTTTTTTCTGAGTTGGCACCAAGCAACCGCCGTCAAGGGCGCCAGCCGATGGATCGCTGCGGGATGCGCTGCGGACTTCGTGAAGCTCTAGCGGAAGGGAAGAAGGAGAATCCCGTCGGATGAGTTTCCGGATGCTCCCGGTTTTTCGTGCATACAAGAGAGAGAGAGGATCCTGCCCGGGGGGCTTGCACATGTTAGCTGGGCTCCCGTGAGCGACTGTGGGGTCGGGAAGGAGCACGAATGGAGGAGGTGGAGGAGGAATCGAGTCTTGCGGAGATACATACGTGACTCCACTTCCTGTGAGGGGATCGTCAAAACCCCGAGAGCAGCACGTGACGCATCTGCTCTGGATCACTGTTGCCACTGCTTCAGTTGGAGCAGTTGCCGTTACCCTTTCCTACCGTCTACCTGCCCTCCCTCCCCCCACCTCATTCTTTCCTGATATCTTGGATATGTGGGCGAAAACACAGGGCCGTTCCTTCGTCTCTTCGCGAAACCGAAGATGGGCAGCCGTTCGCCTTCCCACCATGACGGAGGAACCAGAACGAAAGGACGGCTGCTGACGATCTTGCACTGTGGGGCGAATGGGAAGCACGTCCTGAAAGGCTCCTCTCCACCCTGATGAATAGCCTCTCGAGTCCATCCTTCCTCCTATTATCGCTGGTTGCGTGACCACCATCCCTGCTGCCGCTGCTGCTGCTTAGTTGATCTACCTGTTCTTGTCGGCTTACTGCTGTCTCCCTCCCTCCTGTTTCCATTCCTGAATTTCTCAGAGGGGAAGGGAAAAATGTGGTCACGATCATATTCCCGACCGACCCCATCCAGTGCACCCGCGTGGCGATGAGCGGTCCGTTTCCAAGGGAACAAGTCCCAAGAAGAACCTGGCGATCCTCAGAGCGGAAGGGCTCCGAGGTTCGGGATCGGAGATCCTCATGAAAGGGAGCGCCCATCTTGACGCGTGAGTTAGGAAATTTGCTGCTTCTCCGCCCCTCTTGCACTTCTGCAAGAGCGAAAGGGTCGACCGTTAGCTCGGGGAAACTGGGGAAGAGGGCAGGACGAAGCCGTGAACCGCGCCACCAGGGAACTAGAGGCGCGGACCGGGAAGGATCGTGCGCTTTTCCGTGTGCCCTCCAGACCTGCTCCCCTCCGGAGTAGACCCTCGAGCGCCCGCTTCCCGGCTCCCGTCTCGTCGGATCTTCTTCTGGAGACCGCGAGTCTCAGATGCTTCCTGCTGAGCAGTGCCCAGCGTCTCCTCCTGCAGCGTTCCCGGACAAACACACCAAGATCCTACCTCTTTCACCCCCTCCCTTTCCCCTTCCTGCTCCGGTCGGAAGCCGGCAGATCCTATAGAAGGATCTCCGCGGAACCGCTGTTGCCCTGGAAGCGCCGCGGTCGGGACCGCGAGGGACGTCTGTCCCGAGAGCAGGTGCAGTGGCTCGGAAAGGGCGGTTGCCGCACGTGTCGCTCAGCGGGACCCCACTTCGGAGAGGAGGGGGAGGAGGGAGGGCAGCTTCCCTCGACTGCGTGCGCCCGCTTCATACCGAAAGCTTCGCACCACCTGCTAGTGCGACCGGAAGGACTCCTTCCTGGCCCGTCCAGAGAAACAAAGGACGAGGGATGAGAGGGACCCGTAAGGCGCGCTCGAGGAAGGAAGGGGGGGGGGGAGTAACAACGGGCGCAGGCGGGACCGATTCAAGGAGCCGGGATTTCCCCAGGCCGGGAGGAGGGGAGCTGTGCAAACACGCGGGATGAGCCGCGGGAAGTAAGCGGGAGGGAAAGGGAGGTCGCGCAGGGCGGGATTCCCGCGTGCGCTCCCCCCTCCCCCTATCCTCGGGCGTTTTAGGAAGAGCAAGGGACCCTTTCAGTGGAGGCGAGTAAAGGAGAGATATGAGGGCACCTCCCTCCCTCTCCCCAGATTTCCCTTCCGCACCCACCCCTCCTCTCCCCATGTTCTGCTCCCGAAGGTGTGGTTCCAAAACCGGCGCGCCAAGTTCCGCAAGCAGGAGAGGCTCAGTCAGCAGAAGTCCCAGAAGCAGACGGACGCTCCCTCCACCTCCTCCTCCTCCTCCTTGTCGTCGGGCGCCAGCAACCCGGACGGCCAGGGAACCAACGGCGCCATGCTGATGACTCAGGCGCCCACTTCACAAGCGCCGGCTTCCCGTTCCGGAACCGGAAAGGCGGAGCCTGCCAAGCAGATGGTCTCCAAGGGCGGCAGCGCCAAAGCGGCGTCAGAAGGCAAGACGCTGGCGTCTGCAGGTACAACACGCCACGATGAAGCGCCGCGTGCGCGCGCGCGCGTCTTCGTCACCTGTTTCCCCCTCCTCCCCCCCTCCGCCCTTCATGGTGTGGCCTGCGACTCGCAGAGGAAGAACTTCGGAAGGCGCATGCGTGCGTATCGGTTTCCGAGGCAGGGAGGGGGAAAAGGGTCATTTTCGCTTCCAAGGAAAGTCTCCTCCTTCCATCTATTCGGGCGCTCTTGCACCGCAGCCACGGGGCGAATGAGTGCTCCCGGGCAGCTCTTCCGCTCTCTCCCTGGCTCCTCCTCCCCCTTCCCGCTCCACCAATGGCATCCTTCCTCGTTCCCAGGAGCTGCGGCGACGAATTCCACCGGGCGATCCAGGGGATGAGGATCCAGGGGGTGAGGAGAGAGGCGGGAGGCTCCCCCTCCTCTGTCGGGAGGACGCCCAAGGGCGGCAGTAGTGGCAGCAGCAGCGGAGAGGAGGAGGAGGAGGAAGAGGAAGAATTCCCACCCGCTCTCCCGAGCGCTCATGAAGGAGCCGAAAGGCCGCGTCCGCTTTCCAAGCGCTCGCTGCCGCGACCTTTGCATTCTGACGGGAGTCCTCCGCAGCCCGCTGACCGAAACGAGGAAGCTGAGAGGGAAGGGGGAGGGAAAGATGCGAGCGGCTTTGAGAAACGGGAGAGTAGGGGGAGGTGCGACAGCAGTGGTGGCAAATTGTTTGAGTGCTTCCTTCCCCACGCTCCCCTTCCTTCCCGGCTCTTTTTTTTGGCTCCGAGAGACTGCGGACAGACGACCTCCGAAACCGAAAAGTGGAAAGAGGACGGCGGGTGCGCGGGCACGGGCGCTGTTCTTGAGGGCAACTCTCCCTTCCTCCGTCTTTCCTTCCTTGTGTCTGTGCTTTCCAGCTCCCTCGAAGACGAAGGTGGAGTACGATGTCCCCAGGTGGTCCAGCCCTTCGTCTTTCCTTGGACAGGGCGCGACGGGTCTGACTCTGCCCTCCATCACGTCGTCTCTGCTAAGTAACCAAGGCTACACCCTGTCCCACAGCTCACCGTCTCTGCACAGCGGTCCGTTTCCCTCGTTTCTGACGGCTCAGGCCGCACCTCCTTACGTTTCCATGGCTACCGATACGAAACCCGTCTTGCACTCGCAGCTGTTCTAGGCGGCGCTTCCGCTGTGCTAAACACAAAAGAGAAACAAAAAAAAAAAGGATGGAGAGGGGAGGGAGGGAAGGGAAAGATCCAACAGGTGGATGGAAAGGCCCTCAATAAACAGTTCTTTGGAAGAAAGGTGTCAAGTTCCAAGAGCCATTCTTTTGGGGAAAGGATTGAGGACTCCATCTCTGAACTGGCTGGAGTCGAAGGAAAAGCGCCTCCTTCCTGTTGCTGGAGAGCCAGGCGCGGATGAGGCTTGCAACCTTCCGAACCTCTCTCTCCAGAGTTCTCCAGCCCACCAGAGTTCTGAGAGGCTCGACAGACCACTCCCAAGTCGAGGCGGAAGAAACAGGCCAAGGGGGTCAGGCAGAGAGGCAGCGTCGGAAAGGGCGAGGAAGAGGAAGACACTCGGTGATCAAAGGACCCATGAACTTTGACCCTTTACTTGCTGCCCGATGGGAAGTTTGGGCCATGCCCAGTTGGCACGGCGCCTTCCGCAGGCTCGGCCAAATCTGATCCCATCTGCAGGAATGCTAGCGTTACAATGACGGGTGTTCAGTGCGATCATGAACGCCTTTACTGCCCCCGCTTCCGGCGGGGGTGTCAAGGCCGAACTTTGTTAAATGGGATGTGCTGTCTCTGATCTCGTCCCTTGACGGATGGGGAGGCGTTTCTGATTTTCCCTTTTCTCTTCGTTCTGGTGTTATCCCACTCTCCTGTCTTCCCCGACTTAGCTTTTCTGCGCGCGCGCGATGCGATCTCCATGGCAGTGAAGTAGGCAGCAGCTCCTGTGGTCCAGACCGGGAAGCTTCTTTGAGTAGTGCCCTTCCTTGGTGCACCCTCCTTCAACACCACCGTCCCTGAAGCTACTTCCATATCACTTCCCTCCTCCCTCCTCGTCCTGTTTTCCGCCATTGACCGCTCCTTACCTGTCGCGTGAGAAACCATCTGGGAGCAGCCGGACGGGAGAAGCGTTCTGCCTGCCCTCGAACCGAAGGGCATATTTCTTCTTCCTCTCCTTTGATACGGTTGGCGTGGGTTCCATGGAAGCCCCTCCACCGAGCAAGACGCAACAGCGGCGGCTTTCTGCCCGAGCGCCCAAGGGCTCGGAGGTCGTTTTCCGAATTCGGGAAGTAGCAAAAAAACACCCCGCCCCTTACAGTCCAAGAGGGTCCTACTCTTCTGCGGAAGGCGAGTGACGGACGCTCGTCGGCCACCCCCCAAATGCCCTCGGGAGTCTTCTTCACTAGGCCGCTCTCTAGTGCCGCTTTGATAAGGAGCTGCGAGCAGCCTTCTGCCAGCCTCAGCTTTCCCGTTGAACGAACGGAACGCTCCTCCCATGGAGAGATCAATATCTGAGCGCGCAGTCTCAGGAACGCCCACGGGCGAAATTAGGTCGGAACCTGGTCGCTCTCAGGGCGCGGCAAGTTGTGCAGCTAACTCCTGGAATAGCGCCGGCAAAGGGGATGTACAACAATCATCTATTGCGACAACAATCAAGAAAATTTGATTGTTCCAGCTTCATTTGATGCATTGTTGCGCGAACCTTTTGATTGGCTGCATGGTCTCGGTGCACGAGCCCAACTTGAGGACGATTCGATGCTCGGCTCGGGTTGTTTGCCTGCTGTCCTCGGGCCAGAAACCCTGGATCAGCGCCGAAGATCAGCGCTCATCATCCCGCTATCGCCTTTCCAGAGAAAACTCCTGTCAGCACCTCGCTCTCTGAGCTCGGGAATCATTCGTGTCGCTAGGGCTCTTTTTCGAGCCTCGCAGCTCAAGATTTCAGGGAGTCTCCGCACAACCGATCGCGAGCGGCGACCCGGAACAACTTTCGCAAGTGTCCCTGGAGACGGAAAGAAACACAAACATTACACACACGCTCACAAAAGTATAGGAGAGACAAACAAACAAACAGAAAAGGTCGCATTCGCATCGCCCCTTCTGGCAGGCGGGCGAAATCCGAAATCCTCATGTCCGGAAGAAAGGGCGTTCTCTCTCATGGAGATCCGTGATGCTCCTCGGCATTAGTGTGGATGAGGTCAGAAGAGTCGGTTGCATCTTTGGCCAGGGGGAGAGACGCAGAAGGTGGAAGGGTGCTGCATGCACACAACCCCTCTGGTCAGGTGGTCCTGGGGGCTCGTCTTGACGAGCGTTGCTTTTGCATAGGAGGGCGACGGGTGAGCGCAGGAAGTGATCCTGCACGAAGAGGAATTCCAGGGGATGTCTCCCGGTGGACCTTCCTCCACCTCGCCCGAAACCTCTTCCTGGGCTTTGTCCTCGTGTCCCTCGGCGGGACCCGGCAGCTCGAAAGGCGCGAGGCGTGAGGAAATGAGGAGGTACCCGCAGCCTTGCCTCTGGATCGGGAGGGAGTCTTCCGGTGCCTCCGCCTCAGTGGGAAGCGGCAACACTGGTCGGTCCGTAAGTAGGGTTCGCTTCCCGATCGCGGGAAGCAAAAAATCCCTTTTCCGACGGGGATTCCGGCAGCCCGCAAAGAGGGAGCCGCTGGATAGGGGAGAAGGGGGGGGGAGCTCTGCCTGCCCTCGAACCGAAGGGCGCATCTCTCCTTCCCCTCCTTTGATGCGGTTGGCGTGGGTTCCATGGAGACCCCTCCGCCGAACAAAACGCAGCAGCGGCGGCTCTCCGTCCGAGGCGCCCGCGCTTCAAAGAACGGCTGATCCTCACGCGGTCCTCTAAAAACACCAGCCTTTCTCTCTCGTGCGGGGCGGCTCGGATCTGCTCTTCAAAGAGCGCGGCCAGAGGAGGAAACAGGAAGCTGGAAATGGAGATTTCGGGATCAAAGCTGCCCCAAAAAACAAATGACAGGAGGCAGACAGATCCTCTCTCTTCTCTCGACCCCGAAAAAAAAAACAAAAAGCAAAACAAAAGGAAGCGGCTAGAAAAAAGAAAAAAAAGAAAAGAAAAAAAAAAAAGCCAAACCGCTGAGGGGAGGAAAGAAGAAGAAATTGCTGCTGGATTGGCATCTGCAGCCCTTGGTCTTCTTTCGTAGGAAATCTTCCTCCTTCCCCTGCCTCCTCCTATTGACCATACTGGGCTCCTATTGAGTCTCGGGAGTCCTTTGGGTCCCGCCCTCCGTCCACGAGAGGGATGTCCCCTGCACGACTTCTCCCACTCACACCCAGCATCGCCCCTTCCAGCTCCTCACCCTTTTGCCGCCTCCAGGACGTCTCCAGGAGCTCCGTCCGCGGAGACAGGACCTGGACTCGTTGAGATTTCCCGCCCTTGCAAGTTCTACCAGGCTTCCCCCCTCCCCCCGTAGCTCCCGCAGCCGACATCCCAGGACCGGAAAAGAGGAGCGGTGCGTCCCGGATAGACTGCGGGTAGCAGGGTGCGAGCCAGTAAGAACGCTTTTAGGGAGCAGAGATCGCCCTCCTGCTCCCCTCCTGACTCTTCGCCTCCCAGGACCGGATGGAGATCCACAGAGGTACGCAGGAAGGGATTCGGATGCCGGGAAGTCTTCTCCCGGCAGAAATCCCCGCAGGACGGCTGGTGCGACCTCCCTCCGGCATGGAGGACCTCGAGCTCCAGGGGCTCTCAGGCTGATTGCCGCTTCCCCAGTCGCGTGAGCAGGGCAGGGAACGATAGCTCAGTCCCTCTCCCTAGGGAACGAACTGCACGAAAAGGGAGGAGGGAGGGGGGCAGGGGAAAAGCCATTTTCCCTTCTCCCCGTGGCGCTGCCGTCGCTCCCCGGGAAGTCTGGGCGAGGAGGCAGCACGGATGCTCTCGCGCCCTAGGCTGCCTTCATCCTGGATGCGGAGGAATCTCAGGGAATTCCCTTTCCCCCGCCGTCTCCAGGGAGAAAACTTCAGGGACGCTTCCTTCTCAAGGAATCCACGCTCCCAGCCATCCCCTCTCCCTTCCCTTCTCTCATTTCTTTAACCCCCTACGGAACAAGCTGGACCCAGCATAGCCCTTGTGGCGAAAGAGGAAAGCGAGCGACAGCAGCAGCCGTTCCAAGGATCTCCCCGACCAAGGGTCAGGTAAACCTTCCCCCTTCCCTTCTCCCCTCTTCACCGTACCCTGCTCGCGTTTGGGACCTCCTCGCGTCCCCTTCTTCCCCCGTTTTTGTGTTTTTCCCCTTCTCTTCCTCCCCTTCCCCCCCCCCTTCCGCGGGCTCCCTGTTTTTTTTCTGGAGGGAGAGAAGGAGCGTCCATATGCCCCTCCACATGGAACCCGGCGGGGAGAATTCATGCCCTCATTCAGGCCGCGTCGTGGGGACGCGCACCGAGGTGGCAGCCTCTGGAAGCTGGAGATGCGCTCGAAGGCTCTGGGAAGAACGGGAAGGCGGGTCGCCTCCTCCAGGTCGCCCTCATCCGCAGGAAGAGGCGCCCCTCGGGCTCAGTTGAGATGGCCCCACTTCTCCCTGTGCGTTTGCCTTTGCATTCCGTCCTCCACCCTCGTATTTTCTCCCTGCCCACGACTCAGTCCCTCCCCAGGGTTCCCTGGAGGTGCTCTTATCGTAGGAGGGCCAAGTCCCCTCGTGGGAGGAACAGAGTGAGACGGGAGCATCGCGTCCCTTTTGTCCTGTCGCTCCTGGGAGCGATCCGGAAGTAGGGGAGAGCCAGGGAAGGGAAGGGGCAAGACGACGATGCACCGCCCCCTCTCCTCATGGAGTCCTCTCTCCCTTCCCCTCCCTCTCAGAGAAGGCCGAGATCCCCTCCCGGACTTGTTCCTGCCCCCATCGCCGTCCCTCCCTCTTCCCCTTCTCTCCCTTTCCGCCCGCGGGATCCTCTCCTCAAGGAGGCGCCGCTGGCCGTCGGCTCCTCCTTCCTGTCTGGGACGCGGCATCATTCCCTACCATCCTGGAGCACGAGAACGTGCAATTCGCTCTTCTCCTTTCGCTTCCCCCTCTCCCTCCCACCCCGTTGTCCGGGATGAAGGGGCATCCTCCCCCTTTGCTCGGCCACACCTTTACTGCTGCTCCCCTCATTTCGTTCCCTGCGAGCAGGAGCACTCCCCCAACCCCAACCCCACTCCCTCCCTAGTCGGAGAAGGGGGAACGGGGAGGAGAAGGCTCGAGGACGGTCCCGAAGGCCGGGAGGGATAAGGTTTTCTGCTGTCGCCACCACCAAGGAGGCACCCCCTGCAGCGGTCCCAGGGGCGAAGGAGCAGGAAGACGCCGGCGAACCACCTTGGTTGTCCCTCCGGAACCTTCCCGCCCTTTTCCTCCTCTCCCCCTCCGGCATCACTCCCGGACGCTCGCGCGCGCGCCTCCGTCTTTCGCAATGAAGCGCTCCTCCCCCTCCAACCTACCTGTTCGAAGAGCTTTCGCTCCGCGCAGGCTCTGCCTTCGCCCTCCGATTGGCCAATACCTCTCCGATGTGCTTCGGGATTGGCCCGCAGATTTCGTACTCCCGCCCTCCCGCGCAGGCGCGGGGCGAGAAGGCAGCAGGAGGAACCGAGGGAAGGAGCGACGGCTGACCCTGCCTTCCCCTCTACCGGAAGGGAGACGGGGGCGCGGGAAAGGAGGAAGAACGCTCCTCGCTAGGATCGGAACCCGGTCGCTCCTCCCGGAGTTGTGCGCCCCCTCCACCCATGGGTAGGGGATAGCTGGTGATGCGTTCCGGCTGTTGACGATCAGATTCCTTAGTCGGGAAAGGAGGAGGGGTCGATAAGGTTATCTCAGGGAGCGAGAGAGCACTCTACGCCGACCTTCCTGCCCGGGTGTATCTAGGAAAGGGGAGCCGCGCCCTTCCGGCGCCTTCCCCTCTTCCCCTGCTCTCATGCGCGCCGCAGGTGGGGAAGCCCCGATCGCATAAGGGCGCTGTGCAGGAGAGGGAGGGAGGGAGGTGCAGGACCGCCCGATGGAGCTCAGGGCTGCCAGGGTCAGCGAGCAAGGCCTTTCGATTCCCCTGGGATGGAGTTCTTCCTCTGCTCTACCGCGCGCACTTCCCTTCCCTCCAAGGAATCAGCATTGGGGAGAACCCGGAAAGTGGAGGAAGTCTTCCATCTTCCTTCCCACTCCCCTCCCTCTCATCCCGAGCGAGGGCCGCGTCGCTCCTCGATTGTCAGTCCACCTGACTCTCAGACTACCGTGCGGGCCCGCGAGCGTCGCTCCGGGACGGCGCCGGGAAAAGAGCTGCAAGGTACTTCGCCACCGACCCGCCACCTAGGGAGGAAGGCAGCGCTCGGAATGGGCAGGGAGTGGGGATGATGAGTAAGGAGAGGGGATAAGACTGAATCCACGGCGCGCGAGGGGAAGTCGAGAGGGTCCAAAGGATGAGAGCTCCGTAGTCCGGGCGGCGGAGTTCCTCCGCACGAAATTCTGGTGGGGAAGAGTGAACTGGATGATCTCTCCCTCCCCTCCCCCCTTCTCCTCTCCTCCCCGTCGCGGTCGTCGTCTCCAAGCACCCTGAACCCACCTGAGGCGATGCACCTAATGGGTCTTCCCTCCGCGGTTGCCTGGCTGCGGACAGGATGGAGTTTCCTCCGCGTAGGCAGCGCCTTGGAGGGAAGTGGATCAGCCTCCCCCCTTCTCGAGATAGCTCTTCGCGTCGTCGGCGCGATGGTTCCCATCCTCGAGCGCGGACGACGGGCACTCGCCCAGCGGCACCGTGACGGCCAAAGCAACCCCGTAGAGACAGCGGCGCCGGACTTTTCCGGGAGCTGGAACACCGGGCGCACGCGCGCGGGACCGTGGGAGAGGCTGTTGCATAGCAACCAGGGCTGACTCCCGGGGCGGATGGAGAAACGGGAAGAATCACGGGACTGACACGAGCAAGGTCCTGGATGTGGAGGTGTCCTCCGGTGCTCCTCTTCTTGCCACAGTTCCAACGGGGATCCTCCACCCCCGAAAGATGCAGCCGATCTTGCCCGACGAGGATACGAACCAACACCAGAAGAAGGGCATCCCAGTCCTACCCGACGAGCGGGATCCGTGTGGCAGAGATGCTTGTTGACCGCACGTCCTGGTAAAAGGACCTCCCTGCTTGTGGGGGAACCTGCGCTGCGGTCGACCCGGCGCGCGCCGGAGCCGCAAATGCCCTCGCGCTAGTGGGAAGGAAGGAACTCCGGGAATTCGACTTTTTCCCCCTCATTTCGGCATCCGCAAGGGAGAGGAGCGAGATGCCGTCCGATCCCCCGGGAACGAGGTGAATTCGTGCAGGGGCAGGCCATCTCTCTTCAGGGACGCCCCGCTGAGGCTCCTCAAGGCAACTTCCCTGCCGATTCCCGGAAGGGGAAGCTCTACCCTCCTGAGGCGACCACCTCTCCAGGACCAGGCAGTTCGAGCAGTGCAAGGCCAACCCCTGGGAATAAATTCTGATTAAATTCCCGCTGGCAGAGGAGAGACCACGTGGGACCGCGGAAGCGTCCAGGAATTCCAGGCGCCACCTCAATCGTGGGGGAGGCAGGAGCGCGACTGGCATCTAGAACCTCCCGGAGGCTGGAAGCTCAGTCTTCAGAGTCCTTCTTGATGCTGCCGAGTCCCGCTCCCCTTTCTGCCTTCAGACTCCCTTCCCCCCCTTTCCTTGTTTCGCCCGTCGACTGCCCCTCCTTTTTCCAAAAAAAATCGCAACTACTGGCTCCCTTCGATCTTTCCAGCATCCTCCCTCCATCTCTGCGTCGTAAGAAAGCCGCCACGAGAGATATCTGCCGGAAGCCCTCTCTTGCACTACCAGAGGCCTCCTGGATGTGTTTTCCTACGGGATCATCCGCCGGGATTTCCAGCCCCACCCCGAGGCGATCCGATCTACCCCGCTCCCTGAAGTCCCCCGCCGTAGCCCCTCGCTTTTTGTCCGTCCTCCGGCAACAGATTTCTCCCGGAGATGATTGGGTCGAGAACCGGGCTCGAACGCCCCCGAGGGATGCCTCGGAGGCCTAGGCGGCGGTATACTGCAGGGAGCCGATGCACCTCTCCTGAACTCGTCGGGGATAGAGGGGGGGGTGGGGGCAAGGAGCCTTCATCGAGTGTTGCTGAGGATGCCTCCGTGGCAGGCGGGCAGGTAGCGAAGGAGCGTCTCCGAGGAGCATCCTACACACTGAGGTGGGCTCCCCCTGTCGGCCGCGAAGCAGACGCCGTTCGCGCGTGGATGGCGCGATGGTCTCTCGGAGCGCCTCCTCCCGTCAGCTAAGCTCGAACCGCTTCCAGGAAACTCTCCCTGGCTGCTGCCTGCTCTTCGCCTCGCCGCTGGAGCATCCCTCCCTGTGCGACGCCGCACCCACCTCCGGCCGGAGCCTCGCCAGCTCCGGGACCCTCGCGAACGAAAGTCTGGAGGGTACCGGAGTCTCCTTCAGGTAAAAAAAGTTCCCTCCAGGCTCGCTCCCCGATAGCGGGACCATGTGGTGCCTCCCCGCCGCTCCCTTTCCCACGTCTAGTAGTTGACATCCTCCACCTCGAATCTGCGTTTCCAAGCTCCTGCCAAAACTGCCAGGCAGACGGGGCACTCCTCCCTCCCCAACTAAGAGATCTGGTCGTCAACAACCGGAACGCATCACCAGCTATCCCCTACCCACTGACTCACAACACAGAGTCAGTGGACCTGGCGTTTTTGGAAGTCGTTTCATCCCCGCGGGTGTTGTCCCGACATCCTTTTCGCTCGGTCTCCTCCCCCCCTCTCTCTCCCTCTCTTACAAAATGAATCCTCCGTGTCTCAGGATCGCGCCTTTTCGAAAGAAGGAAAGACGGTGCGCGCGTGGACTCCAACGACCCGGATGCTGACTCTGACGTCCGGAGCGCCGACTGTCTTTTGTTGCTACCCGGCGCTGAGGAACGACGGACGCCAGGATGAGTCCAGGATTGACACCAGAATGAAGATGCAAGCCTTGGCCGCACGGCAGCCACCGTCCGCTCCCCCATCGTTCCCCTGTTCGCCGTCAGTAAGGACTCCGCTGGCATCTGACGCCCGTCAAGTGTCGGGCTCCTTGGACCAGACGTCCTCTTGGGTTCTCTCTGCCTCGCGTCCACTCTGGTGGTTCACCCCCTCTCGGGAAGAGGAGGCTGAGTAGTCTCCTTGGCCCATCGATCGAGGCAGCTTATTGATTTGCCCTTCGAGACTGTCAAGGCTCAGAGAGATGGGAGTCCCCAAATAGGTTCGGGATTTGCGACTGTCGCGTCCGCGCTCACCCTGGAACGGTTCTCCAGGACGACGACGCCTGCCAGAACCTCTTAGTGGATAAAGGAAAGATGGGAAGGAAGGGGAAGATGCACGAAATTGCGCCTCTGACCCCACCGTATCCAGATGCTTTCTTGCATTTCGCATCAGACGGTCTAGGTCAATATGATCATGACGTTTTTGAGCTCCTCCTCTTCCATCAATCAAATTAATTTCCTCAAGGGAGAGAAGCGCATTCCGTGTCCCTGCTTCATCAGTATCAATTAGCAGTTGATAATTCTTGCTAAAACCATCGATCTCCGTCCGGCAACACCTGAATATCTCGCCTCTTCCTCCAGTCCTCGAGCCTCACTCTAAGACTAAGGTCCACCTGAGACCTTTCCACGATCTGCCTTTCCAAATCGAAAAAAAAAAAAAAACCTCAAGTCCTGGAGCCAGAAACAGATTGCAGCTTCGGTGGTGCACCTGCAAAAGAGGGAATTTTTGCCTCGCACCAGCAGCGCGCAGCTCCCTACTTTCAAGGTGAGCGACCCTCCTTCGTCCTACTCTGGAAGAGCAGGTTCGTGCACAGTGGAGAAAGAAGCCACAAGCCGACCCGTGTTGTGTACCAGCGGTCCGCTACGGCCTCCAACTCGCCCGTGAGAAGCAGCAGAGGACGCCTGCTCTCCGATCTACGATTCTCTCGCACCTCTGAGGATGTCTCGATGTTTCCATTAGAAATAGAAGGCTGTTCCTGTACCTTCCACCACTGCCCGCATCGGCAGCCATGTGGTTGCTGTCTCTGAGCGCGTGGTGCCAAGCGTTATGGGTTCGAATCCCTCCCTAGGGAAGGGACGACGCCGAGAACCTTCGGAGCCTTCCCCTACAGCATAGCACCGGTTGGCCTGTGGGCTCGGGTGTAACACTGATGGAAACCCGCTGACTGGCCTGTGTTGGAAGTTGACCCTCGGGACTGCTTCCGAGAATAAAGGAGAGTCGGTTCCCTTAGTCTTGGTCAGGATGTAGTCTCCATCGCGTCCCATGAAGCTGGTTGCCTCTCCAGACTGTGAGAAGGACACCTCTCCCTCTGGGAGATGAGAAGACACCGCTTCCTGCAGAGAAACAGGGAAGCATCCCTTCGGGGTTCTCTTCAGAGGAGGGAACAAGGAACGGTTCGCTTGCCGGGTCCCTCCGGAAAAGAAATTCCCGGAGCGGATCCTTTTCCCGATTCTCTTTGAAGAAGAAACGAGGAGTAGCCCCTCCGTTGGTCCCTCCAAGGAGAATAAGGAAGAAATCCCCTTCGGATTCCCCTCCTGAGCTTAAAAGGTAAGGACTCCGTCCTCCGGAGCCCTTCCTGGACTCATAGAGTGGTCCCTCCGGGATGATTACCCCCTACAACTTGAAGGATCACATGCACCCTCGGATGGCACGGACAATGTCAAATAGGTCTGTGTAGTTAAGGCGGAGGTTTTTCAGCACTCAGGGGGAACCAAAAGAATAGAAAACCGGCAAGGGAAAAAAAAGCTGAAAGAAAGCAGAACCCGAAAGGATTTTTCCATCGTCCCCTGCGACGCCTGCCAATTCCTCCAATGGGAGGAGCTGCTGGGCATCCGGACGACAGTCCCGCATGCAATAACGGGATAACAGGAATACTATCAACCAGGAGATCCCCCTCCCTCCCCAAGAACCGTTTTTTTGTTCACAGGCATCCAAGATAAGAGCATGCTCTCCTTTTCTCTGTGAATTCCTGAGGAAACGGAAATCACTGTCGCTCCCCGGAGAGGAACTTGCACTACCCTCAGGAATAGGTTCAAAACTCTTCCGCGAGGCTGCCGCCAGAGGATCAGACGAGCATCCCTAAAATTCGAAAACGGGAAGCTGGATTCTCCTCGCAGTTCGGGTTCTTCGATCCCGAAAGCTTCAGTGTGGTCGCTCCGTCCCGCAACTGTCGCGTGCGTAAACGTGCCCACCGGTCACCGGATCTTTGAACCACAGCTGCCTGCACCCGTTCTTTTCCTTCGCTCAGGCATCCAAGACAGGGATCGAGAACGGAAGGATTGAAGAAGACGGGATTTTAAATTTCGGAGCTGCGTTTATCATTCCTTGATACACTCGACCTCGCTCACAGATGCAATTCATCCTCTGTTACTAATTCATCGTACAGTGTCGAGGCGGAAGCCACTCCTCGTTCGCGAAGACCACGTTTGCGATCCAATCGAAGCAGTGCAGTGGGAACCGATTCCTGGATCTGTGCGTCGGGATCCTGATCGCAGCAATTTGTTTACTGCCCTTCGATCTGCAGCCTCCTTTGCAGCATAAATACCTTGCCCCCCTCTCCCCATAATCCACCTCATCTACTAATAAAGTATTCCATCATTTCGATCGGAAACTGATCGGTCTACTATGAATCGCCGCGCATTGTACTTCTGTTATCCTGATGCCGTGGAAGCCTCTCCCGTGTTCCCAGCTGAAATAGATTAAAAAAAATTAAAAATAGAGAGCCGCATCGATGAGAACGTCTTAATCTTGTCCAGTTTCCTTTCCCCCTTCCCCATCCGAATGGTGCGTGCAGCAAGAAAGGTGTGACTTTCTTGCCTGATCCCCACCTTCCCGTGCCAAATTGGCTGTGGAAGTTAGATTAGCAATATAAAGAGTCATTCGGCAACAGAAACGGTTCCGATGACACAATGAACGTAATGATTCAACAATTTCAGCTCAAACTACACCTATTCATTCTAGCAAATGAAGGATCCCCGAATTGGGTTTCTCTCCTTTTGGGTTTCCTGCCTTTCTTTTCCTGTACCATTTTTAGGTAGCATTTCAGCGTTCAGCTCATCTCGAGGGATGCAGCTGCCAACTTCACTCCTCTGGATGCCCAAGCAACTCACGGAGACGATCGTCCAAACAGGATTTTCCTCTGAGTTTGCATTCATCCTGGATTTTCATCATTTTTCTTTTTTTTTACTATAAAAAGCGTAATTCCACGACGGACCTCTTCGGATGAACGATTTCCGTGAAGATCCTCAATCTGTGTTTTCAGTATCGATCCCACATGTGTCTGGTGAGAAGACTTGCATATAGGATCGAAAAAAGCATGAATTTCGATTGCTGCACATTCCACCTCCCCCTGCCCCAGTCTACGCAGGAAAAAACGATTTAATGCATCACTCGTGGACGACCTTTGTATCGGATGGAGGCTGGTTTGATCGCTAGATGCTCTAGACAACAGCAGAGTACATATTTGGCACTTTCTCTTGTGCTCCGTTGGAGTCAGGCTTAGGGAACAGCTGATTCCGAGTTCACTGAGAGGCTGGTGCTTCCTAAACCAAAAGGAAAATAGATGTCAACTCAGCCAAATATAAAGAATGGTGGTGCCCACACTTGAGCGTGATTTCAAACATCGAGAACATGGAGGAATGTAAAAGTCAGGAACCGCAGTTTCCACGCTGGACGTTTTTCTGAAATAAAGATGCACACAGATTTATTAGATGCATTAATATTCGTGCAGATGCTGCTTAAGGAAGCAGTTATTGGCCACATTATAAAGGATCGTTTCGATTCACTGAAATAATGGCGTTTGTGCCTCGTTTGGCTCCACTTTCACTTTTCCCACTTTGAGAAACATGAAAGGAATGAAAGGAGTGATGCAAAGATTGTTAACTGAATTCGTAAGATCAGTGCGGAATCGACTGAAACTTAATCGCCCTTGATACGCAAGCTTACGGGCAGGAAGGCATCGTGTCCCGAAGCTAATGGTTTCCATCTTCCCGATGAATTTATGCACAAACCACTTTGTGGATCGGTAAAAACAATCCGTCATCGGAAACCAAATCTGCATTCGTAAGGGCTAATACTAAAATTCTACGAGCTTCTAAGTTAAGGAGATCTTTTAACGTTGACCTATTAGAAACACATCCGCGCAGCTCTGGACTGAACACCTATTTATTTATTTTTCCAATTCTTTGCTAACTTCGTTTTAATCCAAGGCTCACATTCTACATTTTCGGATATTCGAAAAGGCCTGGCAGGTTCAAATAACGATGCTACTGTTTGAAAATACCGATAAACTTGCCCAGAGTGCAATTATTAGAAGGGAGGGAAGGTTCCAAAGCAGTAAGAACTTTTGGATTTGAATTTCAGACTTGAAAATGGGCAGCCCATCGAACGAAAAATGACAAGTTTGCAGTCGAAACTGTCATCATCTCCTAAGCCCACCGAAAGTCACGCATAGTGTGCACTTTCAAATATCAGCCTCTTCATTGATTGATCACTTGCAGTTTCCCAATCTTACAAAAGATCTTCTCTTACTAGACACTAGTCATTGTAGTTGATTACTTATGCATATCACCTTATCTTACATCCTTTCCAATCCTATCCTATCTCACCTATCTTACATATTCCATCTTATTCCTATCAAAATCCTTCTCTCTGCCTAGGAAGATGGGGTTTTGATATTATGATATATTACTGATCCCATATATTTATCATCACAGTGAGATTACTGGGTAATGTCTATACCACTTCATTACAGATTAATAAGATAGCATTTTTGCATTAGTAATTATTACATAAATTCGATTTTTACAGGTAGGTCAGTAAATTAAAGCAAATCTTGCGATCGTGTTGATGCTGATTTTTCTATCTTTTGTTTTGACTGTATCCAAAAGTGAATGCTCGTATGAGTTTAAAATTGGATTTCACATAACTGAAACCTGGAGAAATTATAGCTTAATATTAATGGATGTCTTCATTTCATGTTAACATTACATATACTGGGATAGTTGGTACTCGATAGCAAGCAAATGCTGCGATCTGGACAACTGGAATCTTTAAGAGTATAATGACGATGTTATTTCGATGCAAGATTTGTTGCAATTGGGATGACAGATAAAATAGGACTCTTTTTGGGGAAGGATTAGACATCTACAAATGGAGTTTTCGTCTCAAAAGTTGCATGTGATTTCCTGCATGTGTTCTCCCTGTGAGAGATGTAAACAGACGGATGAGAAGGGTAGTGAGACAGAAAAGTAGCTAGATCCTTGAAAGCTACAATGGCACCAATGTGAACGATTGATGCCGTACTCATCGAACAGTCTCCTCTTCGATAAAATCTTCCCGATTTCTTTTCAAAAATTCAAAACGAGTTGCTGTCGCTGCTTATCCTTCTATGTTTCGTGTTGGTGTGCTCCATTGGAGATTAGCTGGTTTCCTTCTATCAGAACGAAAGATTGTCTACCTTTCGAGCTTCCGAGTTTGCACCAGTTTTAGCGATTTTTCCTTGTAAGTTCTTATTGATAGGTTCCGTAGTTTTTGCTGAGCAATTATTTGGCACCCTTCCAATACTCATGTTTTGACGGGTTTGGGACCACCTTTTGTACTGTTGATATCTACCACTGCATCCATATAGATTAGTTTCGGAGATCATGCCTCTATGGTGATGGATCGTACATATGAAGACAATAAGCAGCTCGCAGTAGCATTCAAAGGACTGTCGCAGTTCTGCAATACTCTTGCTTTCCAAGTTCCACTGTGGATTTGCAGGATTGAGGCACTGTGGATCTACTACAAAATCTTTGCTTCCAGCTCTGCACACCCTTCCCATCTTCATTCGAAGTTGGATTCTTATCTGTATGGGTTTTCCAGCTTAGACTGGAGAGGGTTGTTGTTTCCCACCCGGGTGCGCAGGGGCGTTTATTTCTAAACTATCCGGGAACAGGGTTCCCGGACAAAGGACACAGAAAAACGAATAGAGTGGAGAGGGTCGTTGGGGGGAGACTTTGAAAGCCTCCATTTATAATGTGCGCATTCGCAAGCCTTGATATCCTTTGCTCCTAGTTAGTTTATCCCTTTCTGGAACTCCAGAATTACAGATGTCTGCCTATTCTTATTGCTGTATGCTTATGCAATTCTAGTGACTACTTTTAGAGCTTCATTTTCCAGTGACTTCTCCTCCTCTTCGGTATTCCTTCACTTGCACCCTGAGTATATCGAAGTCACCTTGCAAGGTCAACTTTAAATCTTTCAATCCAATTGATGATTTCCCTTTCCCAGTAGGGAATTTCTAATTGCGCTAAACACTCCCTTTACCACTGACGAGGGTTGGGGAAGTTTCCCAGCACGTAGCACAATGCGAAGAGCTGCAAAGATTGTATCACATGATCATTTTCTGTTTAAAATAGAGCAGGCCAATTTTTTTTTGCTCACTTTCTTGATCTTTTCTTTCCATACTTTCTTTCTTAAACTGTTACCAAATGAAGGTCTACGCGTTTAAGACGCGCAGCATGTATTCATGCATTCCGGTTCCTAATCAGATAGTCCACTCACGTCTGTAGGGAATATTTCTGCCTTCACGTTAACCAGGAATCCTTTTTTGTTGTTGTTTTTTTCAAGTTCCGAAGCATCTGCACCTTTGCTTCTGGATGTAGAAGTGATAGTACATCATTATCACAGACCGTGTTGGTCAGCTTTGCGTTAGAGAGAATTGTAATTCCTTTTGGGGATGTATGCCAAAGAGTCTCAATCCAAGGCTGTTTTCTTACGGAATGCCACTTGGGCCACTTTTATACTTGGTGACTAACGGCCACTGAATTACATGCTGATCCTAGAAGAACCACCTTATTCTTGAGGTACGCGTTGGGAATTCATGGTGTTCCATGTTTCCACGGCATCTGCAGTGATGCCCTTGAATATAAATTATCACATGTCTTTTCTCATACAGGGAAAAAAAGCGAAATGCTATTTTGGATATAGATAGCTGTGCTCACAAGAGAGGCTGCAGTTCATTTTCCTTTCTGGTGATGCGTGAAGCGAGCCATGAAACGTACAAAGATCTTGAGGATCTTAAATGTGATAGGAAAACTGAAGCTTAGAGAAACTATGAAAAAGAAAGAGATGGATATCTGTTCAGTTTAGAGCCACGAACACTAAAATTGTGGGAACGTATGGAAAAGAAGCAAAACTTACCAGAAACTTCAAATTTGTTACAATGCAGCTGCTTCACAAGACTAATATTAGAGAAATCTGAAACTAAAAGTTTGTCATTCTAATCGGTGCTGAGGAATATTTGAAACGAAATGTCCGCAACCAAAAAGTTAACACAGAGTCATCAGAATATCATTCGCGACCTCTTTTCAGCTGGAAGCTCATAGAGCTCCGTGCAGAGATGTTGACCAATGTTGTCGCTTAAGGTACTTCATATCTTGTATATGACGTCTTCTTCTAAAGAATTATTCTGATACAACTTTGAGAAGGAACCTTTTTGGAGTAATGTTGATTTTTTAAGCTCTAGTTAGAGACCCTTCCCTCATCGCTGATCACTGCAAAGCTTGACTTTCACAATAATTCTTCCTACAGTGTCTTGCAATCCATTATTTTTCGGACCGACACTGTCTGCGTTTCCAGATGAGCCTGTAGACGCATTTCTTGCACGGCACGCAACTTTCGGTTCGTCTCTCTGTCAGGTCGATGGATACCACTTGCAAGTGGTAATATGAATTTTCCTTTGAGCTCGTTTCACTCCTGTACCCAACGTGTACAAGGAGCTGATGCTCAGGATTGCCAGTCATTCGTAGTCTTCATTGAACGCGAGATGTGCTCTGAGATAGACATGATTCGAATCATAACTTTGTGTACACATAGATGCGATCTGTTGTTGTCCTCTTATTCTCAACTATTTTTATGTGAAGTTTTTCAAATGTCTAATGTAGTTCTTTGGAATCCTTTTACAACTTTTGAGCATTTTCTCATCAAGGGAATGAATGCTGAACTGGTATTTCCTTAGTCTTTAAGATTTATCGGAAGAATATCATGCATTTAATATTAGTGGATGATATTTTTCAAGCCGTGGGATTGTTAGTAAGATTCTAGTAATTATCAGTAAGACTTTCTATTCTTCTGGTTTTTGTTTATACTAAATTCACAACTCTTTAATTTATTTCGTTGACTCCTTACTGGGAAAGCAGACTTACAAATTTTAAAAGTTTAGATGTCTAATAAAGATACCTTATTACGGTAGAAAACAGGAATGCAATATGTTCCAGGCTATAGATAGAGCATGCATAGTCTTCTTTATTCAATAGATGACTCATTAAGAATTACTGATAAATTACATACATAATTTTATTATTTTCAATAGTTGTTATTATTTTTAAACTTTTTAATTACAACTGTTTTCTAAGTTTCTTTTTAAAAACACATTTTATAATAATTTATAGTATTTTATAATAATTTATAATTATATATTGTTTCAAGAGATACATATCTCATAGTATTGAAAATAAATCTCAGCCTTTAATTTTTGAAAGACAAATGAGAATTCACTGCCTAATCAACCATTTAAAAAAAAAAAAAAAATTGATCCAAGAATCATGGTAGCTTTTTCAGACCAAGCTCGTGAAATTTCCGATGATATCGTAATATCACGAATGTCGTGTGTAAAAGATGAGGAAACCAAGTACCGGGGCTTTAATAGGTGCAAAATAATAATTTAAGTACAAATCATTGTAGGTGCTTCTTGAAGTGACCAGGTTGATTTTTTGTAATTCATTTGCAAATACTTTCATTAAATATATATTGAGAGTCGGTTTAAGAGCTACCTACATGGCAAGTGAATTGAAGGCTTCTGAAATAGGGGGAACTGTACTCCGTACAGGGGATTGGAGACCCATAATTGAAAATTTGGCAAAAAAACTTAAAAGAGAGAACTACCCTGGAAATTTCGTGATGCGTGTCGTCGTATAATTTCAAATAATGGATCCCAGCTTAGTAAGTAGACACTATACTTATAAATTTCTTTGTTTCCGATAAAACAAGGACAAAAATACTACGAACTACCATAAACACAATACAATCATGCATTTTACGAATGGAATCTTCATTAGGACAGTTGAGTGATGGTTTTTACATTCTTAAGCATAATCCACCTAGCCTTGGGGAGTGTAAATATCCTATACTAAATTTCTGGTGTTACAGTTAGTCTTATAGTTTGCAAACTTTGTTTTAGTGTTATTGGAGTAGTTATTTGCATTATTAGTTTTAGGATTCATGAATACATGCCATTTTATATTGTCCTAAATAAAGTGCACGCTTCTGGCATCTGGAACAAGCTTTAAGCATTTTGAGAACCTTAACCATATGTTTTCTAGAAAGCAGTTTATGCTTAAGATCAATGTGCTTTTCGATTTTATGTTTTTTTCTCAACGAAATCCGTGTTAGCACAAACTATTTTACAAATTTTCCTTACTAAGCATCCCCCTAGAGGAATTGCTTGTATCATTTTGGCATTCTGGGTTTGGACTGTTCTGTCCAGTTGGTCTTGAATTAAAGTAAGTTCAAACCATAGCTGCCATGAAAATCACCTTGATAATCACCTTGTAAATATCACTGATGATGGACATCAAGAGTAAATGTCTATCATGCAAACTTTGATGCTTTCTACTATTGCAAATTTAAGGCAATATTGTTCTCTAGGTTTGTGTTTTGTTCATTCATTTAGTCAGACAAAAAAAAATGAGCAATGGGAAACATTTCATGTACAAACCAGGGAAGACTTATTTTCAAGGCATCATATGTTTGTCATTCTACCATAATGCAAATAAAGGGTGCAATTGTTTTCTTTTTGCAGTGATGCTCTCCAGTTTGCAAATAATCAAATGCTGTATTTCTTATTCAGGTTGTCATTGTTGACCATCTATTGAATACATGTATTGTTATTCTCATGATGTGTATCTCTGATTACTCATGTTTTAATTTATACTGCTCTGGTGGATTGGTCTAAATATGAGAATGCGTTCATATCCAAGGAAGTAGTAATGAATTATCAGATTGGATTAGTTAGATTTTAATTTCTATGTACTTTAAATCAAGGAGATGATTATTATTTGCCCCAAACCACTTTCATATCTTAAGCTGAATATCCAAAAGTTCCAAAAATTTATATGGTATGGTAGTCAGCGTATTTTGATATTGCGAGTTAACCCAGCTGATTACAGGGCAATAACTTTTTATTCATTTTTGGTGTTCTTTTCCATTCATTCTTTGGTAACTTGAGGATAAAGTTTTATGAACTCAAATATGTATCATTAACTTTGTGCACATAAAGTAATAGATGATAATTTTGAATATGAAGTCATCATCATTGTTTCCCAGTTTTCATGATTTGTTCATTATTACAATTTTAAAAGGTATATGAGTATTTTTTTTAAATTATTACGTATGGGTTTCTGTTCTGGATTAGTATACAGGTTTAGCATATGGGTTCTCAGTTTTCTATAAATCTTTTGACCCCATTCACAATCACACTTAGGTTTTTAATGCTGTTTTTGTTGTCTGCAAACTGTTGGCAAAGTATTTTTGTATATTTAAAGTATTGCTTGGGTTTCATTTGTTATTGTTACGATGTTATTGTTATTGAACTGTCCTTTCCAGTTCATAATTTCTTATCAGCATTAATAAAAAACTTGGTGTGTAATTCAAAAAGTACGATCGTGTCTTATTAATAGAAATAGAAAATGGTCCAGGTTATTAACTGGTTGTAGGTAGTTGCTGTTCTTTCTCTGTATTTTAAGTTTATTCTTTCCTTATTGTAGTCTCATGGAATCAGCAAGAATCATAACAGAAAAATAGCATTCAAAGCCAGAAAGGCATCAGTGAAATTACTGAGGGATGGTATCAGCTTGTGTCAACAAGTATCTAATGTATAGAAATTGATTGCCAAATTAACTACTTAGTTAGTACTTTTGAATAATGATAGATCATAGCAGTGCTCAATGCTGGAATGCTAACTGGCATCGGAGCAGAAGATCTTATAAAGATTTTTTCCCCTTATGGAATGCTTTGTAATGTTACTCTTCTAACTGGGAAAGCTTATGCGTTCATAGAATATGAATGCACTGAGGATGCTGTTGATGCCATGAATGCAATACATGGACATTATCATCTGGGGAATTCCATTTTGTTGTTATCCTTTGTAACTCATAGTAAGTTGCTCACGTAAGATCCGATGTCAGCAATGATTCCTAGTTTCAGTTGAACAAAACATTTGGTCTCAGAAAGATATAGTTCCAGGATTACAACTGTTTGAAGATTTTATTAGTCCTCAAGAAGAAGAAGCCCTCTTGACTCTTCATTCAGAATTCGAACAACTAACTTGCTCTCTGAAACGCCGTACAGTTCTCCATTTTGGCTTCAGGTTTTTATATGATAGTAACACAGTAGATACAGTAAATTTGGAAAAACCAATTCCCCCCCTTTGTTTGGAAATCTTGCAGAGGGCTTTAAACAGAGGCATCATTTCCCATATGCCTGATCAGTTAACTGTCAACAGTTACAACTCAGGACAAGGTAGAATAAGATACTGGTTATGTTGGAATTTTCTGTCCTCCCCAGGTATTCCACCTCACGTTGATGCTCACAGTGCATTTGAAGATGGAATTCTTTGCTTAAGTTTGTGTTCTTCTGTAGTCATGGATTTTAAAGAACAGAAAACAGGAAAGCATGTTCCTGTGCTATTGAATCCGCGTAGTTTATTGTTGATGAGTCAGGAGAGCAGGTTACCAGCATGGTGATGGCTGCAGGACATGACTGTTTATTGTAGGTACATCTGGACACATGGAATAACTCCTCGAACGACAGATACAGTTATTGGCGAGAACGGCAGCCTGACTCTTTCTCATCGACGGAAGCGGGTATCTTTTACATTTCGTCGAGTTTCTCATGGTGGTTGCACGTGCCCATTTCCAAGTAGTTGTGACCAACAGAAAGTTGTGCCAATCCAAGACTTAGCCATTCAGATCGAAAAAACACATGTTCACGATGTATGTAGGCCTTCTTGTTATCGATGTTGATTCGTGTAGGTGTACGAGTGCATTGCCCAACACTTTCATCAAACACGTTATAAACCTTGGCCAGCTGTAGTTGACTTTGTTCGCTCCCTGCCCCCAGGAACGTTTCTTTTAGATGTTGGCTGTGGAAATGGAAAAAACATGCATATTCGGGATTGTCTAGTAGAGATCGGAGTTGACAGGAGCACATCTCTGCTGAGACTCTGTAGAGACCAAGAATTGAACGTTTTGTGCGCGGACTGTCTTCATCTTCCATTTCGCGATGCGTGCATCAACGCATGTTTGTGCATAGCAGTTATTCATCATTTAGCTACAAAAGTGAGCATCACCAAGTGTATAGTAGATCGTTGCTATTTCAGCTTAGGAGAGAAGACGGGCAGCAATAGCGGAACTTATTCGTGTCCTGCGTGAAGGTGGGCGTGCCCTTTTCACTGTCTGGGCAAAGGAACAAGGTGACAGTGCCCAGGCAGATACAGTGCATCCAAGTGAGCACGTGTCTCCTGTCTGCTCGCTTCCTGTTCAGAACGGACGCTCACCCTTCTTGTATCAAGATTCATATGTGCCTTGGAAACCCAATCAACCAAGTGCTGCTCCGGTGCAGTTACGCTTTTATCATGTATTCTGCGAAGGCGAATTGGCAGAATTGATTGGGGAGATCTCTGGAGCTCGTGTGGAGAACTCTGTTTACTATGATCGAGGAAATTGGGTAGCTGTTGTATGCAAAACGTCCCAATAAAAGTATGATATTCGTGTATAATATATTTTTTTAAAAAAACGTCACGTTGCCGTTTCTTTGCCAACCAAACGTGAAGAAGCTGCCGCATTCATAGGTAGTGTAGATGCATCTCTTCCTGATGTAACATATATCATATTCCTGAAGACTCCGTAAAAAGCGATGTATCCTAATCTCGGATACGTACTGTTTTCGTTTCCTGGATCGACGTCGGCGTACCAACAAGAGGATGCAAAGAGCAATCAACAGTATGGGTATAGCAACGGCCAAAACAATTCCGGATGTGATACCTCCCATCATGGCTTGGTAGCTATCCTCAGCTAAAATAGTATCGTAGTATTACGCTGTGTAAACATTCTTTGAGCATTTTATTTTGTATCGAGCGTGTTTTGACACCAATAACATTAAACCATGGCTGAATGTCCAGTTGTAACAGGAGGGTATTTTTCGTTCTCGTCATCAAATTCGTAATTATATCTGTTAGGCAAAGGTTCTCCTGTAAAATATTCGCCATCGAGATCACGAGGTTCGTAAGATTTCGATTTTCCGGGACTCTCTTCTGAAGAACCTTTGCCAGAATCGTGATTTCCAGATTTAGGTATTAGAGACCCGTTTTTTAGGGGGGCAGCATTTTTACGTCTTCGATTCTTTTTTATGCACACCAGGATTAATACTGCTATACATAATAAAGGTATGACAACTGCTATCACAATGCCCGAAGTAATTCCTGCCATCATAGCGGAATAACTTTCCTCAGCTGGAACAAGACATATTAGTATAGAAGGCAAAAGCAACATAACTACAAATGATGCGTTGTTTTACGAAACATACACCATCATTTTTTGGGCACTCTCGCGAAGCACCCGAAAATCGGATACTTCAGAGAGCGCTTTCTACGGTCAGTTTCCTCAAACACAGTGAACTTCCTCAAATCTGAACTTTCGCAGAATCAGCAGCTCGACTGACCGTGTACTTAGTACACTGAGTATGCAGCGCAGGTGATTTTATTAAGTTTCAGATAAATGGATAATGGGGTTACTTGTGACGAGTTTCGTAGTCAATTCATGGATACATGATTTAGGAGCGTCCACATTTCCGAAAGGCCCTTGATTCTACGAAAAGATTTCAGGAAGCTCTTCATTACCATTGATTAACAGCTACTATCAAGTTTACAGTTATATTGATTCTTTTCATTGTTCTTTTCTGCACTCTTCCAGCCATCTGTTTTGTACAAAATTGGATAAGTCATGTTTCCCTCTGCATGCATGTATGTATGTACATATATATATATATAAATTGCTTAAAGACAGATAGACAGATAGCATTACATGTCTTTAAGCATGTGCTCGTGCCTCTAGAAACACACGTTCTTGAGGCATACCATCAACCGTTAACTGTTACTGCTGTGGTAATAAAACAGCTTATGCGTACCATATGTGTCTTACGTATGATTTTACGAAATGGAGCAAAGCTGCAAAAAATTTTGCTTACAATTGAAAACATAAAAGAATTTCTCCCAAAATTCTGAATGCGCTGTTTCTAATTTTCCAGGACTGGTGATGAAAAATTTCTATGCCTAATGTTTTGCTTAATTTGAAGCCCTGTAACGACCGTGACAATTATCTTAAATTTAATCACTGCATTGAAATTTAATTATTCCTCATCTAATCTAAACGCTATCTAGAGTTTTAATAATCACAATTAATCACAACTAGCTCAATTTTTAAGGAGTTTTTCTTTCCGATGTGCACCTCCCAAGTATGGCAAACATGAATTATCGAGTGTTGAAAAACCTAAAAGTCGAAGAAAAGAGAAAAATCACGAGATATATTTTCATGACACCAAAGTATCAGAATCCATAACAAATGCATGAGTGCTTATTGGTTACTTTGATTGGTAGAATGAGATACTCTTTGTACATCCTCATCAGTGAAATTTCCAGAATCAAAAGGAATCACTGAACAAAAAAAAAATGATCATAACAAGATGAGTGAAATAGAAACGAAGGATCAATCTATGGAGAGTTTAAGAAATAGCAAAAAGTAAATTGCTTTCTATTCCAGTGTTCTGGTTTCAGAGAACCATTCTACTAGATTCATCTGTTGCCTTACGTCGCTGTCGAACTTGCAAACACATCCTGATGAGTTTCATAACTTTCAAACATAATGGTGAGGAGCGATGAGAGAAAAAAAGATCAAAGTAACAAAAGAAAAAAAAAAAAAAAACATGCAATTTTCGAAATCGAAGGTCCCATGAAATTGACAGCTTTGTGAAGAGAAGGGAATTTTGATTATTGCCAGCAATAATACTTCCACCATTTGCATTCGCACAAAAAAATAATCAAAGTATACTTCTTCAACTCGAAAATTAAGCTAGGGAGTTTGGGAACCAAAGCAACATGGGAAAACTGACCGAGGTTTTCATGGACAAAATAGCAACTGTGAAGATTCAGGTTCTCTGCGAATTTCGGTTCTTTAATCACGAACGAATTCATGTGGCTTTGCAAAGATGCAAACCACAAAGCTGCATCTGTGAAATACAACTGTAACTATAATTGGTGCCATTCAAGAGAGACGAAAGAAGTCTGAATGTCCGTGTCTTGGTTGCTGTATTGCAAACGATGATGCATAGTGATGATTGATACATGAGGTTTGGCATCGCACTAAAAAATTCCGATGTCTCCGTTGAGAAACTTGTTTCAAAGTTTGTTTTTTATTATTTATGCATGCATGTGTCCAGGTGTTCGGATTTTTTGTAAGACAGTAGATGCAATCTGGGGATCGAAAAGGATGGAGACCGATGCTTAGGTTTTTCAAGATGGGTTTTTCAAGCAAGGGTTCTTCCAGGCATTTCCCTAATAAAAAAAGCAGGATTTTTCTAGCTGTGATTGTGAAATGGCAAAGACCAAGTTTTGTCACTGAGAGGATGACGCAGACTTTCATAGGAATACGTGTATCTTAAATTTTGAAAAACATCTGAAATTAATTCTCATTCATTATGCTGTTTCATCACTTTCATTCATCTCTTCGTTTCGAATTGATATATATGTATTTATTTATTTAAACAATCAATTAATCAAATTTAATTGGCACACATCACCTGTTTGCATCATAATAATTACAAGCAGCCCCTGAATTTTCGACAATAACGAAACATTGTAATACACGAATTCTAGCGATAACTTTTTGTGCGTGCACTTTATAAGAGTGGTAGACTGATCGATTGTGGTAATATCCCCATTTTAGATTGAAGAAATAAAATAACGTGGATAAACAGTGGCATTGGAAAAATTTCATGCTGAAAACATATAAAGGCTTACGCAAGCATCTTGCTTTTCCAGCCTCCGGGTCGTTCCACTGTCCGTCATATTCGCATTTTCTTTCTCTGTCTCCGATCAAGATGTAACCAGCATCACAGTCAAATTTAACAACAGATCCAGGTGTATAAAAAACACTGCTTTTTCTTCCGTGTTTGGGAGTCGCTAACGCACCGCAGGAAATCACTATTCAAAAAAAATAGTATTATTGATATTTACAAAAAGCCCATATCTTCAGTCAAGAGCATTAATAAATCTATCGGTAGCACAAAACAATCGAGGAATATAGAAGGACTAATATTTTTCGAATATCGGCATGCAATCTAATATTTATACTGAAATACTCATTCAGCCAGCCTTGCTGCACACGTTTCCAGTTTCCAGAGAACACATCGGTCACCGGAGCGAAGAGAATTTCTCTTCCTCAAAATCAAAGGTACCATTCGATCTCTACATTGAGAAACAGTTTTCTGCAGCCAAGAAACTGGATCCCTCCGAAGAAAAATTCAGTCCCTTCTTCAGGGTTCGAGCAGGCTTGTTCGAACTGATCAAGACAAACAAAGATGCATTGCTATGAGTTCCCATTGGCGGGGACCGCTTTCGCTTTCCACGGATCCTTCGGTCAGGAATTTTAACCGGAAGCGCGTGGTCACCGTGGCTAATTCGAGAAAAAAGGCGCCATTCAAAACAAAAGCAATCTCATTGAATGAGTTCTCCGAAACCGCAATGATGGAAACGGCGCATGGTTATTGTATCGAATGATCGAAAGCGGATCTCAAATCGATTGCATGCACATACCCTTTTGCAGCCCTATTTGCTTAATGTTCACAAATTCATCTTGGAAATGCTTGGTCCAGCGGGCTAGTTCACGGTTGTAAGTTACAGCATAATCGAAATAACACTGGTACGACATGCCACAGAATTTCAAGACATCCTGATTCTTGAGAGTTCTAAAAAACATGAAAAATAAATACAAGAATGTGTGGCAGACTTTCAGGTCATTGTCATGTGGAAATCATGATGCTGTTGTTACCTCTGATTTCTGAATGAAATAATGATCCTTTCACGTGAAAGGGAATGTGTTCTTACTTGCCTTGCATATGAATTAACAGTAAACGCAGAGTTACTTTTTTTCCTTTTTAGGTATCCTATAATTTGTTCAGAGAGATGAACTGTGAGATCCAAAGGCGAACACTAGCATCAAATTGTGGTTTCAGCATCGTTTCGAACTCCTACATCTCTAAGCTTTTCGTCTCATAAGCAAACGCTCCTGCAAAACTTCATTTCCGAAGCTGTGATTGAGTTCAGCTCTCAATTCTGATGATCTGAATGCATTAAAGTCACTCTTGTCAAGTTAAAATGAGTCTCCGTTGTTTCATTCAGATCACGAGTTCGAATAGTTTCCCTGTATTAGAGAAAGAGAAGGAAGATGACGATGTACATGCACCTTGCCATTAGAATTTATTAGTTACAATGACTAGTTAGAAGCCATTGTGAGTAATAACTCCATACAGGAAATACGAACGGGTTTGAAGAGTGAGAAATATGTTGAGGTAATGCACACAAATGTAAAGCACTAAAAGGAAAAAAACATAGAAAAAAAAAAACATAAAAGGAATCAGTGCTTCATTCGCCTTCTGTTAGTTCCATTTGACATCTAAAGGCGATGGAATGATTACTTTTCTCCAACCATGAAAAGAATTTCAAAAAACATAGAAATGGACTCCAATGGTTTTGATACTTCCACAATCTACATTCCATGCAAATTCCTTTAGTAGTAAAATGCCTATATACTAGATTGAATCTCGAAATTCAATCATCTTGGTCTGAAGCTAGCAGGTGACTGCTAGTAGGTCCACTCGAGGGTCATATGCACGCATATGAAAAGCATAATACGAATGAAACATTGGAAACGGATTTGGAGAGATGAGAATTGGTGCATCTCGAAGTATCTGTCATTTCCTCCTGCATCTTCTCCCGAATCTTGGAGTGGTGGCGCTTTTCCAACTCATAGCTAACTGATCCAGAGATCATCATTTGAGCATGGCAATTCTCCTCGAAGAATATTCCGGAGGTGAAGAGTAGCTGGTAAAATACTTGACGCCGTCAAATACTTGAAAGGAAATTTCTAGAGGTGTTAAAAATGCCGATATTCGCTCAGAGTTGGGCACGAAAAATTTCAGCGACGGAATGGCAATGACAGAATTCACAGCAAAGTGTAATCAAGAGGCATCCGCTGCTAAAACACTTTCGAATCTGCTTCTCTGTGACCTAGAGAAGTGAGTATAGACAAGACAAAGAAATCAAACGCCTACTGACATTCAACAAATGACCTCTCGCTTTGGAAGGATCACTCACTGCATGTGCCTGCTATCTATCAACAAATGGGATGGCTGCGAGGAATTCTATGGTTGGAATTTCTTGGATTAATAGGGTCCAGGAATTTTTTTTTTTTTTTTTTTCAGTTCATAGAAAGTGCCTTTTTGATGTTTTTGCCGACATAATTTGCCTCAGGAATCCCGATTCCTTTTCCCACCTTGCCACAATGTCGTTACCTTCGATGAGCCGAGTGGCCATTCATTCTTATCAGTCAGGCAGATATTATGCTCCTTTGGGTTTGGAGATTCTTAATCCGAGCTCTGTCTAGCAGCTCCACATCTTACAAGCATGCAGAAATCCAAAGGAAATTCATTACGCTCCTACGCCCCAATGACTCTTTTCCCTCCATTTGCTTCGAAAAGGAAACTGCCCTCTTCACACAGTATTTGGTCGAACCATCAACGTAATTATCGTGCAAATTCTGTGGTTTCCGCCCTCGTGTTCGTTTCGCGCTTCACTGTCGACGATTTGCCACGCTTGCAGTCTCTTCGCAGGTTCTGGACTGCGACCGAGCTTTCGCTTTGCCCCTGTTCTCATACATGCAGGGATCAAGGACTGGGAGACAAAAAGAGGAGCAGGGAAACATTACATCGCATTTGCCGAGGGCTGAACTAGGCAGGACAAATGACCCCCGAGTCAACTGAGAACAACGACGATTCTGCGTTTCTAGCAAAATGCAACAGCATCGTGACTGTGTGTTTGCTGATTTGTGCACAGTAGGATGAGAGCTTTCTTGAGAATGCAAGGTAGTGGAAGGAGTAGGCAGTTCTTGTAGCTCTTACATGTTATCAGGTAGCGTAGGCATCTTTTCGAACAAGGGCTTGTACGCTTCGTCGTAGTAGAAGTTGGAAGATCTTTCGTTCGTGTGGAAAAATAAGGATTTTCCCTTCAGCGGATCATCTTTGTCTTCGACGGCCCCTGAAACGAAACACAGTGAGTGCAGGCGGAGCTTTTTCTATCAAGCACATCTGACGGGCAAAAATGATTCACGTCGGTAACTCAGTTCCTCACTTAAGGAATCTCAAATCTTAGTATTCATGGAAAAAACAGATTCTTCATTTAAAGAAAACCAGACTTTTTTTTTTTTTTACTTGAGTCATTGACTTTTGGGGGAATGACGTTTGTCAAACACGAACAGTGGATCGCATCAATAGTGGGATCAGAGGGGATAACCCAAGGCGAAGGAAAATCATTCGCTCGTGTGGGAGTAGGATTCCTGTTGTGGTACATGTTTCGGAAGAGAGCCTCAATTCTGTTTGAGGACTTTGGTGAGAGTTTCCAGAACAGCACTGGAAAATCTCAGTTGATGGACTTATTGCGGAAAAGGCTCTTGCATATGAGAACGGGAGGCGAAACGGCGAGGTAAACAGCGCAGAAACTTCCAAGCATCAGTTGAAGGACGATTACCGCGAAGTCATGACTTCGAGATTTGGGAGAAGACTTTCCCTGGATAAAGGAAAGAACTTTAGACCCAAAGATATGTAGGAGATACGGTGCTTAAGGAACATAGGTGGTTTGGGGTGTAGACACAGTCAGCTGCTTAGTGCACAGAGCCTGAGGACGGAGGAAAGGGTTTTTATTATCGGACTGCTGAGTTGACTCCCGCATTTTTTGTTTTATGCTTAAGATGATTTTCGCTTCGAAAACTCAGTAGAAAGACGTCATCAGTATGGTCTCATGGCTGTGGCACGGGTCTATGAGATGCGAGGAACCGCAGATTCGTTTCGAACATTATGTTTTAGTGCTTATAAAATGATCGGTTGGCAGTCCGTGCCATATTCCACGAAGTTTGCCTCAGCGAATTTTGGAACAGCTTTTAGACACGCACAAAGATCTTTTCATTTAAAGCAAAGCACATCCTTGCAGTGTGCAAAGAGTCCTTACATTTCATTCCAAATCGCTCATGCACCAACTGGAAGTTGTTGGGATCGAGGTATTCGTAGCTGTCATTAGGGTCATCTGGTCTCTGGAAATCATCCTCTTTGTTTCCACTCCAGTTTCCGAAGAGCCCTCTGGTTTTATTCTGTAAAAAAGAAAAACGAAGATAAGCTCACAAAAGATGCTGAAAAACCTCATGGCACGTTAATGCAGCATCATTAGGCGAACGGACACGGAGATTCACAAAAGAATGATTAAGATTGAAAGAACTGCCGATCCTTGCATTTTAGGAACTGCTGAAAGCAAGCTCGGCTGCCACGTGCACGCCGTATGCTTGCTAAAGTCATCTATTTGATGAACAGTGTTCCGTGAAAGCAATATTTCTTCGATTCATTTCAGCGAAGAATCCCCACAGACGATGTGATGGCCATCTGATGTGCATGCTGATTAGCAGCAGCAGATATCCAAGCAAAATTCTTCCGAAGGCAAGTAAATATTCCAATTAATGAACCACCCTCCGACAAACATTGGTTAACGAAACGACATTCTTTAAATTTCATGCTGCTCAAACGGCAAGTCTTCGCGCTTTTCAAAAAGGCTTCCTTTTCTCTCTCTCTTTTTTCCGTTTTTTTTTTTTTTTTGTTTCCTCTTGGATCTGTTTAAACATTCACGTCACCGTGGTCTCGTTGACCAAATTTATCTGAGCTGATTTTTTCGATAGTGCAAGTACTACAAATAGTTTCTTATCGATTATGAAGGGGGAACATCGAGTTATCAAGGATAAAATATCGAGAAAAAAAAGAGTCGGACTTATCCCACCTCAACGATTTTTCTTTTTTTGATAACATCCACTCTCCCACGTCTGGAAAGAAAAACAGATCGTACACAACATATCTTCATCCTTGACTCCATTCTGGAGGCGAGAAAAGTTTCCCCGCTAGAAAACGGAGTTTCTTGTGAGTGGGGTTCAAGGAATAGCTGGGAGATGACTGATGCTTGTATCTGACATCATTTGCTTTCTTGAGTCTTTTTTCTGGAGTTCTGCTAGCTGGTTCAATTATGCGCCATATCCTAAGGTCGCTGCTCAGACTCCTGAGCCAAGCAATTAGCCTGAGTAAGGAAGACAGTAAAAGGAAGAGCGATTTTTTTTTAATTATTATTTTTTCATACGCTCTTCTGAAGGAATCGCTTCAGGTATTTCTCGCAGATTTTGGAGTACTTCCAATATTCATACAATTTTGTTTCCACTATTAATTGTGTTTCGAAATTATAGAAGAATTCCTTTAGAAAGAGAGGATCGAAGAAAAACTTCTTCCTCACACCAAGTTGAGATCTGTTGAATAATTTTTTTTCCCCCTCGAGACGTCGGAGAACATTGTGCATCGAGGCTTTTCTGAATCCTAAAATTTGAGTGAATGAGGTGTAGGTGGATGCTTGTTGCACTTGGAATTCAATTTGGTTTTCTTGTGATGCTGCCAGTCCATTTTATCTTCAACGATGTGATTGTCGTTCTCATATGCTGCCGTTTAACTGCTGGCCGCTGCCCCAACACACATTTCCTCGCTTCTGAGCCTTCGGCCGCACGTCTGCAAAGCAGAAACGCATCCTTCGAAGCAAGAGCCAACTTCTAGTGGCCGATGTCTCAGCTACAGCAGGCTGTTGAATTTTCATCTACCATTTCGATTTGAGTGAGAGCCTTGCCGATGGACTAAGAGACGAAACTCAACGCTATCCAACGCGGCGAAGGTTCGAACTTCCCGGGAGGGATGTTAGCGAAGTTCTATTGAAGTGTTCTTCCGAAATTAATCGAAGTCTCGGATTAAACCCACGTCCAAAACACGCCGTCCGAGTTGCAAAAGTTTTCTCGGAAGGATGAATTTCGTCACTCATCGTTTTCAACGATCTGATGAAGTCTGTGGCCTTGCAGTTTGTTCATACTTTTGCCTTCTGCCTTCAGGAGGAACATCTCATGCAGGATGCACTTCACTCTGCCGAATGGGTGCAGCATTATTGATAAACCTGCCCAAGTCATGAGGCGGCATGGGTCAAAGCTGAAAGACTCCAGCTGTTCCAGGAGATGTTGCTTGATCCCTGAGGCATTCTCGACCTAAGCATTATTGAAAATGGATGGATCCATCAGCAGCAATCTGCCTCTTCCTTCCGATTTTGAGCGAGGCTGCTATTCATCCACTAGTCCCAGTTCTTGGGACTCTCTTCCTTCATCCATAAAATCAAGGCGTTGGCGCATCCTTCCGTTCTTTTTGATTGCGGGCAGTCTGGTTCTGGATACTTTCTTTCTCTAAAATCCGTCTCTGGCTAATCCCCAAATTCTTTCGACCTCATTCCAAATCTATCTTTATCCTGTGCAAATTTATTGGCCAGCCCTCCCCCCAAAAAGGCGCAGATCCAAGGGTCTGGTTGGTTCGCTCTGCAAGGACCTCAGGACTCCCAAACAAAACCAGCCTCTCACCTTTTGGAAGCTGGTTTCGTTTGGGAGAGTTGCAGATAGGAAGACCCTAGGCAAGCAACAGATCTGACTGAATTCAGCGAAACAACAGTGAACCTCCGGCATTCTTTGAGAATTTCGGCACGAAAACGCAAGACTTGTAACGAGAGTTAGCCGAGTGACGGTCCTGCATGAGACTCACACACTGCAGCAGCGTCTTTTGCACTTTACCATGAACACGAGAGGCAGATAAACACGGCAAGACATGTATCCGCGGCTTTCGACGACCTCTACTCCCGCTCCGGACTGGAACATGATGACGATGATTGATTGGTTGAGGATATTGCTCGGGGTGTAGACGGTGACTCCTGGAACGGGAAAAGAAGGCAAGAAACAAAGGAATCTCTTCTAGGAGTCCCTTGCTTCCGAAAAAGTTACCTTTGAACTGCTGTATTTTCGTAGAGAAAGAATCGAAATAGATGGGGATGGAGTCCACGGTTATGTCCAGCTTATACCGCCACTGGGACTCAGGTGATCTCATCTTGACCTCGACAGTGCTGGACTGGTTGTCTTTAGCTGAAAGGAGCGAGAAAGAAAATTGAAATTAGCAAGCAGGGACCCGATGGAGACAGGTCCTTCACCTGCAACCGCCTTCAGTGTGGTTCCCAGAGAGAACCCAGACAAATTGTTCTCGACGGCCTCGAACCGTCCCTGCACGTCCAGCTTGTGGTTGGCGGTATTGGCGCGGACCAGAACGAATTCCCCGCGTCCGTTAAACGTGTACTCAACGTTGTCGAAAGTGGTGATGTGAGGGTCTCCGTACACCGCGGCTGAGAAATGGAAGAAATGGTTACGGAGGGAAAGGGGGAAGATGCGAATACCTGCCGTGGGAGGCTGGTAGCCGACGCAGTCCTGCGATACCCTCATCTCGAAGCGGTACATTTCGCAGGAGTCGCTCTGCTCCTTGTTCCACATGCAGCAGAGGTAGAAAGGGATGATGTCGTGATACCAGTGGGACATTGTGGGGACCTTGTTCGCCTCGAAGTAGGGCAGCATGCCCAAGTTGTGCGCTCTCTGCGGGGTGCCCCCCCACTTCTTGTCCGCCGTCATCATGAGATAGCCCTCCCTGTCGTAGCAGCACTGCTGGGAGGCACCGTCTCGGTTGGGCAGCCCACTGCGCACGCAGTGCACTGCGCCCTTGTGATAGAGGCACTCCGTGTTCCCGTTAATGTCGCAAGAGTAGTCGGCAACAAAGTGTCCTTTGGCGGCTAGTGCCTGCTGGAGAAGGCAGGGACACCTGGGGACCTGGAACAAGAGTCTCCTAAGATGCCGGCCTTTGCTGGAGAAGGACACAGCATGTTCCTCTGCTGAAAGGGGGTAGAAGCTGTCCTCCCCAAAGAGTTTGAGCGAACAGTAAGGGTCCTCGAGCAAGAAAGTGCAGCGCCTTTTTTTTTCGTTGTCTCTCTCCCTCCTTTGTCCTCGCCCTTATTCGAGAAAAGAGTCTGCCTGTCTGGAGATTTTTTCTTTGCATAACGAACTGCTGAGGATTCCCAGACTTTGAGTTGTTGGGGGGTGTACAGAGGAGGATTCGCCTCTCCCTATTTGGGATAGCGGACTGGCAGTTTAAGGAGGGAAAGCGATGGAGAGAAAGCGACAGGTGGGATCTCCCAGAAGGACGGAAACAGGTGTGGGCAAACGGTTCCTCTCCCTCTTCCCCCCGTGGCGAATTTTGACAGCGCTGCAGGAGACCACTCCACTCGACTCTGCGCGAGAGCGCCCACCGGCGTGCGGGAAGGCTCTCCTGCTACGCGCCGAGGACGTCCCACCTCCCCGTCCTACCCGCAGGGGGGAGGCGGGGCAGGAAAAGTCGAGCCGCTGCGGCCTCGCACGGGGAAGGAGGAGCAAAAGAGGAGGCTTGGTAGTGGGCAGGAGCAGGTGCCAGAGGACGAACGAGGAAGAGACGATACCACAAGCAGCCGACCAGAACACCTTGCTCTCCGTCTGACATGTGGTCAATGCCACCGAGCGAAAGCCATGAGCCAGGTTTCAAGACTCTCCATGGAACCTATGGGCGCACCAGAATTTTTGTGGGGATGCCGGTCCGAGGAAGTGCATCTCGTGAAGGAAGATGGCACGAGCAACGAAGACCACTACCCCGTTCCCCTTCCTTGTCCAGCTCCTCTCCCTACCTCCTTTCCCTCAGCCACTGAACAACCTTTCGTTGGAGCGGCTTGTTCCTGAACGGGATAGCGGAGGCTTCGCTTTCCTCGCGACAAGGGCGTGTACAAGACCCGTCAGCAGGAAGGCGTGTTACACGGACGCCCCCGCACTCTCGGAGTCTTTTTTCCTACTTTCGTCTGGGGTGTATTTCGGTAAAGGGGATATAAAGCGGGCTTCTAGGCTACCGGGAAGCTTCTATGGCCGATATTTGCCAGAGGGCAGGCGAATCGGTTCGAGGAAGACGCTTCCATTCTGCTCTTAGGCGAATCCACGATGAATCTTAGGCGAAAGAAATCCTTTTTGGGTTCTCTAAGGTCTCGAGAACCGTCCATCCCTTAGAAACATCCCCTTAACGGCACCTCCACGATGTCACCGTGTGCAAGAGGGAGCATCAGCGGCACCCGAGGGTGCCGTGCAACTCAGGAAATCCCCGACGGGACCACCATAACGAACGCTGTCAGCCCCTCTCTGATTCTTGGGAGGAAATCGTATGGCTGGTTGTCTCTGACGGGAACCGCGAGGAAGGCCTCTCTTTATCCCTTCTTTGGAAGAAACCCTCAAGGAAACCGCTTCTCAAGCACTCCTTTGAAGGGCTTTCCCGGAAGCGGCTTCCGGGAAAGCCTCTCTGGAGAGGGACCCTCCGAAGGGGGTAACCAACTCCATGAAATCTGTGGAGGGTTCCCATGAGGAGGAGGGGAGGGGTTGATTTCATTCTCACAACTAGAAGAGAGCGTAGAAGGGGACTGGTTCCGTGGATGCTGGAAGGATCCTGGGGACTGGCTGGGATTCGAAGTCCCAATCCTGGCCAGTCGACGGGGACGGACGGTTCTCAACGCGCACGTGCATCCCACCAGCACCGCTCCCGAAAGGACTCGAAATCCGTAGGCCAACCAGTGCCATCCTCTGGGCGGATGGGGAACTCGGAACCCATGATGCAACCATTCTCTCGGGTGGGATTTGAACCCACAACGCCTGGTGCCACGCAGTCGCCAACGCGGGCGTGTCGCTACGGCCCCGACACCTCCTCATCGGAGAAAGAGGAAATTGACGAGATTGGAGAAGTACGCGAGGCCACTCAGCAGCAGACGGAAGAGGAAATTTCTCCCCCCCCTTTCCCCCCCTCTCTCATCCCATCCTTACGTCGTGGGCGAACTGCTTCATCCTCTTATCCTTCCAGACCCAGTCGAAGCACAGCTGATGGGACCACTTGCTGCCGTATTGCGCCTGCCATTGATCCTTGAAGTACCACGCTAAGGGAACGGGACGGCTCCAGACTTTCCTGTGAAAGGACGAACGTTCAGACCGACTCCAGAGGGAGGCTTAGATAGGGGTCTCTTACGGAGAGTACTTGAGGCCGATCGACGAAGCGGAATCGGTCAGGTTGACCATGATCATGCCCAACTTAAGTTCGGTCAAGTTGTGGTTCCTCCGGTGCTTGTAGTCAGCAAGAGTCAAATCGTAAGAGCCGGTGTTGGGGGTGCTCTCCTGGATAGGGGGACGAAAAAAAGTCGATCTCTTCCTCCGAGAAGATGAAGAGAAGAAGAAGCAGAAGAGAAGAAGAGGCAGAAACTGACCACCAGCTCATCGATGTACAGGAACTGGGGATCGATCTGGGTCTCCTTGTACCCCCACAAGGAGATCTGCACCATATGCTGAGCATTGAGTGACAAGTTGCGCGCGTCCCACTTGATGCTGAGGACATCCACGTGGGGAAGCTGCCAGTCGTGGTTCTCAAACCAAACGCCCTCAGGTGCTGTGTCCGGGGTCTCTGGAGGGAGGTCCCTTCTAGCCTACTGCCCACGCGCACACAGCCTCCTCCCTTCCCGGCTGGGAGGAACCTACCAACGAAGTAGTAACCTCTCCAGTGGAAGGGTCCACCGTTGATGGAGATGGCGAAGACTACGTAGCCCGATGTAGTCATTAGGGGAGTGATGCACATCCCCTTGTTCGGTCCCAGGACGATTCCTTCCACGGTCCAGCTGTCAAAGCGGCACACCACGCGGTCCTTTGGAAGCAGACAGACGCCCGTGAAATTCACCATCTGGCCGCCCAGCATGTTGCCCTTCTCCGGGGCGAACACTAGGGGTAGATTCGTTCCCTCTGCTCGGTGGAAAGAGGTGAAGGGCCCGGAAAGGAAGAGAGAGAGGGAGGAGAAGGATGCATTCGAGTCTGGCTTGGCAGGGGGCCTCGTTACCGGGATACGGGTTGCACGTTCCACGAAGAATCCTCTCGTCAATCCGGAAAATGTGTCTCCCAGCCTTGTCGTTGGTGTTTCCGGCGTTGGGCAGGTCCCGGATTTTCATCTGCTGGGAGTAAGGCACGTACTCGAAGGCCTTTGTCCCGTTTCCCGCATTGAAGCCAACCTGGGAGGAAAGGAAGTGGCTTCTCGTTCCGTCACATTTTCTCTTTGGCCCACTATGGGCCCGAGCACTTACAAAGGCAGGTGTTCCTCCAAGCCCCTCCACGGGATCACCTCCTGCACCGGTGTGGGCCGTCCATCCCAGGTACTCGTAGTTGAAAATGGCGTACGAGGTGATCTCGTCGGTCGCTATTACCAGCTGGAATGTGTTGGTCTGGAAGGAAAAGGAGAAACTCTTCAGAAAGTAGACGAGCAGGCTCCGCAGGAGGGGGCAACTCCCTTCTCAAACATCTTTGGTCCGTTCCCCAGGGACGGTTCGTTTCCGTGGAGGGAAGAGGAGGGAAGGATGGGACGGAGGCAGGTACCTTTAAGAGGGAGTAGGGCTTCTGCCCTCCAACGAAGCTGACGTTCTTCCAGGTGACGATGAAGCAGTGCTGAGGCCTGAACACCGAGCTGCCCACGATGCCTTCTCGGATGTCCCACTTGAGGCGCTCACGGAGCTCCACTCCGAACTGGTCAGTGCGGGAGTTGAGGTCTCTTTCCACACTGCAGAAGAGCAGGAAAAGTGCACGGGGTCGTGGAACGAGGAAAGGCAGTCTACCGGAAGTACACTCCAGGTTTCCTCTTGTCGATCTCGTCTCCACGGAGAGCACCGACGCTGATCTCACTGTAGAACGGCCCGATGAAGGAGGGGTCATGGATTCGGGGCCATTCGGGCTGCGGGAACTGAAGGGGGTAGGCGGCCACGTAGATTGGGTTGTCACTAAATCCCACGTAGCCATTGATGGAGATCTGCAGGGAGTCCAGCGGTTGACAAGGCAAACCCATTCCCATGCCCCGTGTCCGCTCTCCAGCATCCGATCCCGTTCCCTATCTCCATACCCAGGTGTAGTTGTAGGCCATCCCGAAGAACGGGAACCTGAAGTTCAGCTGCTTGTTGAGCATCGTGGCCCCCACATTGATGTGTTCCTGGTAGTCGTTCTGCGGGATGTTGGACGGATCGAGTTCGGCATGCTCGCCCCCGTCGAAGTAGGGGTACATCAAGGGCTCCCGGATCAACCGCAGCCTCTCTTCTGTTATCCTGTACACTTCCTTGTCGTCCCGCACAGGAGCTACCCGGGAGAACATGGGATCTGGAAGGGAGGGAAGGGCCCTTCGCTGATGGGCAGGTGGGGTCGGAAAAGAGGATGCCTTCCAGAACGGAGAGAAAAAGCGAGCTTCTCTACTACTCCCCTCCCCCATCCCCCCCTAAAATCGTCGTCGGGTCTCTTGGAGCTTAGCAGCGAAGTTTCCGTCCTCCCTCGGGTACGATTCCCGCCCGCTCCTAAGGCGACCGAGAGCACATCTAGGGGAAAGGGGCGGAGGGAGGTCCCTCGTTCCGTGCGCCGCGACGTGTCCTCGTAAGCATGGGCGCGGCAACCCATCTATTGGCTCGGGAGGAAGAGGTCGTGCCTGTCTCTAGCAGGCACGCCCGTCCATTTCAATCCTCCTGTTCGGCATTTTACTAAGGCGTTGCGCTCAACATGACCCTATCCGAACAAGCCGGGAGCCCTCCCCCCTTTTCCGTGCCCAGAGCAACACGCATTTCTGCAAGCACTACGCAGCTCGCTCTTTGCGAAGCAGGGAGAGAACCCACCAGAACGCCCGCAGAGTGCGCGTTTGCTCTGTAAACATCCCCTCCCCGTGAGATGCCCTCGGCGTCAAAACGGGTGATACGTGGCTTATCAGTGACACTTATCTGTGAGATTAGGGCAGCGGTTAGCATATCTGCTTCGGGAATTCCTGTATAACCGCCGCCACTGATAACTGGGAGCTTTCCCTCAAAAAGCTTCATCAATGAATTCATATCCCACTTCAACAAATAAATAGAATATGATGCTGACGACAAGAAGTGACTCCCTGAATAGCTTCGGATTGCAGTCCGAGATACAAAAAATCACTGCGAACCTACATCAGCTCCCGTCTCTCCGTTGCCAAGGTTACCGATACCGTGTTTTACGTTTTACCTTGTAAGAGAACGCTGCCAGTTGTTCGAAACTTCTGGCCGAAATGATTTCGATGACTTTCTCGGTAGATAAAGCATGGATTCAGCTGAATCCTTACTGGTCCTTAGTCGGGATACAAAAGCCGTAGATGATGAGTCTAGACGACGCGACATTATACAAAATCAGGGCCTGCTGGTGTCACGTGCATTTCTCAGCATTTGTTTGCCTTCTCTAGGTTCCTAATCCTACGATGGTATTATTTTGGCGCTCCGTGATCATGCGCAGAACCGGCGATAGCGCAGTTTCTGTGGCGCGTGGATCAGCGGTTTCGAAATGAGCATCCCTTCTGTGGGAAATGGCGTGCAGGAACTTCTGTATTGTACTTCCAGAATACTCTCTACTTCCGCAAAGAAGCTCCATCTCTGGGATTTTGTTTTCTTCGATAGCGCAAAAGCTGTACTTGTGTTTGCATCGACCAATAAGGAACGTCCTTCTATCCACACGTGCGCACGTTATGTGTCCTCAACGGTAGGTGGCTTGTAGCAGGATGGTAAGGCACAGAAAAAGGTCACGCCAATACGGATGGGTGGGAGCAGGTGGTCCATCTCGTGGAGGAAACTTCAGGGACAATGCGCGAACGCTGTCCCGAACAGCCACTGGGGTGATCAGTGCGAAATAATTAGCATCCAAGAATGGTCAACGCAGGTGGCCCTGCTGAATCTGCTGCGCGGTCGGTTTCACAGCTGTCATGCTTACTCGTTTCAAGAGGAACGCTGTGAGCCAGCCCAGCTCTGTGAAGCCTTCTTGTGATGCTGTCACTTTCTTATTAGCCGCGGCGTCTTCTAGAAGCAACTTTCTCAGACTCACCAGTTAAAGGAAAAACGCGTTAAACTAGCGGAAGTGGCCAGCCAGTTCTTGTCAACTTGTGGAGCTTTTCTTGGAGAAAACGGCAATGCTTCGTGCGCTCCTGCAGGGAGAAGAGGGAATTCAATGGCACCTGACTTCAGCGACGGATCATAGAGAGGAGGTGGCTTGCCCGAGGGTTGAGTGGGCTGAGTGCAGCTTGTCGAGCCGCAAAAGCGCTAAGAAAAACAGCCCGGTGGGCTTAGCTCTCTTCTGCCTCTTGGTGCGTGGAAAAGGAACGTGGACACCCTGCGTCTTCACGAGAAAATGAGAGCAGGAGATTGTTTGCTCTGCAGCTCGCAGGCACCAAAGATTAGGATGGACTCAGAGTTGCCCTTCCTAAGAATCCGAGCCTCCTATCAGGATGTTTGCCATTCGTAAACACCAGAATGACGAAAACCATCATCACTCATTCCCATTTCTTGCAGGTCAAGGAGCAGGATGAATTCCCTGCTCATAAAGGAGCACCATGGAATGAGCTCGCAGGAAGGGTCGTTTAAGGCGAACGTTGTACGCAGGAGTTTTGCTCATGATGGTGAGCGCTCTTGCGCACGCTCTAGTGAGCGAACTGGGAGCCCACTAAGGAATTTTCAGGGGATCTAGACTCGTGCTTGAGAGATCTGAATTGTCTTTACTATCTTCTGGTCGCGCTCGGTCACGGTTTTTACCTCCCTTCCCTCCACGACAAAGAGCCAGACAAGCTGACTCAGTCACTGCTGGAAGCCAGAAGCACGGAAATGCCTCCAGGGGGAAAGCAAACCCGTTTGCAGTACACCTGATGCCCCAACACCAACATCGGATGTTCCCTCCCTGGCAGCTACCACCAGAGAAGAAGGAACAACAACACTTGCTTGCTGAACTACCTCAAGACTACATCTGATCCGAAAGTGATCCTGGGCACTTGGGGAGTCCAAGAAAACATGAATGTCATCAGGATAAGAGTAGGATAGTAGTTACTCTCGTGCACCTTTCTGGAGGACTTTCTTCGTTCCGAAGTCTGCGAATTAAGCTGCGGCATCTGCGAATATCACGCACGATGGAAGGAAAAGACAACTCAGCGACGGATGCGACCTTGGGGCACACAGAGCCATTTCGTATGCATCTGGGACTCATCATCGCCTCGATTTCTCAGATTCGCAAGAGCCAGGCTGCGAAGAGCACTTTGCCACAGGTCTGATGGAAGGAGGAAAAGGTTAGATATGGCTAGGAGTTGCCGTGGAAACCATGCTATCCCTCAAAGCGTCATTGGGAAAGCTTGGAAACTTGCTGCAAGCAGAAATACATCGTAGTGTAAAGAGACTACCTTCCTAAACGTATTCAGCGTATTCCCCTAAATTGTACGCTTACTGGACGAATGTACGGTGTACGTGTTTGTCCGTGCTCTGATTGTTATCCTTTCTTACATGAACTCTTCATCAATTAGATGCCTGGAATCCAGCCTAGGATCCCTATCCACCCTGTCATGACGGTGCATGCTCAATGTCCTCTGAGATTTCTTGATTTGTCCGTCACATTGGAAACCCCCCTTCCTCCCTTGCAAAAGAGGCATCTGCCAGGGATGCTAAAAGATGCTCTCATTAGTCCCTCCGGACTCCAGTCCTACAAGAAAAAAGGAACGGAACTTCAGCTGAGGCATTTGAGCGTGCCCAAACATGTGAGAGTTGGCTTTTCTCCACCAGATTTCCTCCAGGCTCTAGACAGCGCCGTGGCGCTGGCGCTAAGAACGATGCTGATCTCCGGAGATGCAAAGTCCTTCACTGGGATCACCTCGTTTGTGAGGCCGGAGATTCAGGAGAATACGCAAGGGGCATCCGGATGACGAGGGCTGCCAGCCGCGCCTGTCCGAAGCCGGAGGCCATCGGACATCCGGAGAGGACCGTCGTCTCCCCGGGAACCCACCGGAAAAGGGAGCGCATCGGCGACGATCTCGCGCGAGTTTTCCCTGGTGGAGACGGTTCTGGGGAGCCAGGAGCTTGGGTGGAAAGTGCACGCTCGAGCCCGACATCCCCACGAAGACGCGGACCGGTCGGCGCGTCGCAGCTGAAGGGAGCCGCCCGCCCTGAGGTTGGACCTAAGGCTTCGACGCGCAACAAGAGAAGAGCGAAGGCGTTCCCGTTCAGCCTCCGGGAGTGGCTATCTCGCGATGCGGCGCCTCGGCGGCAACAGCCGAGGACGCGAGCAGCACTTCCTCTCTGAGAGGGGGAGGAGCCGGAAGGAACGGCTCGCGAGAGTGGCGGGCAGCCACGCATTCGCTTCCGCGTCAGTGGGCGGGAAGGTGAGCGAAGGAGAAATCTTCAATCCGAGAAGATCGGCGAAGGGAGGAAGGATCATCTCCTACCTGCCCGCAGCGGTGGGCAAGGATTCTCCCACGCACGCGGGCCGAAGGGAACGTTGCGTCCTCACTTCTCCCCCTTCCCTCACTCTTTTCCTCCGGGAGCTCCGGGAGGCCATGGAAACGCGGGATTCTGAGTTCGTGGGTGTGTCCTTATCTTATCGTTTGCTCGCGGCGGGCTAAGTCCTCTTCGCCTTAGAGAGCGGCGAGAGTCACCTGGAGCAAAACGTTTGCGCCTCCTCCGCCTCGACGAGGGGAGGAACTCGGGACGAGCGTGCGCCATCCTGCGGCAACTTGCAGCCCCCTCTTTCGCTCCGCGAGCCGAAGGCAACGGAAGCGGAGCGGAATGCCCTGCTGAAAGAGGACCGGGGACAAGTTCCCACTCCTCTTTTCGCTCTTCAGGGAGAACCTGCTTCTGCAGCCTCTGGAGCCGTCTCTCCCTCAGTTTTCCCGGAAAGGCATCTCCTCTTATCTTCCCCTGGAGACCAGGAGTGCAAAAGAGAGAAAGGGGAAAGGAGGAACGAAGGAGACAGCGAGCAATGTGGACAGACGTTCGGGTGGCGCGCGAGCCACATTGCTACTCGAAAGGAATGAGGTCCCGCTCCTACCCCACCTCCTCCCCTCACCCCACCCCCCACTCCACTAACGGGACCTCACTGCTGCGAAGCTTCCTTGGGAAGCACTGGGAAGCTGGAAATACTGCTCCCTGCCGCCTGTCCTTACCCAGGCGTGCTTGCTGGAGAGTGTCCCACACCTCCCTCCAAATGCGGATGCTGGTCGGGAGGAAAGAAGCTGGAACTCCGAAGAGCGCAGCCTTCTTTGACTATGTCCCAGAGTTCAGTGCAGCTCGGGCTTTCGCCCTCCTCGGTCCAAACGCGTCTGCCGCTCTCCTTTCGGGCGAAAGAGCGTCTCCTCGTCTCCGAAGAGGGGACGAAGCACCGGAAACGGAAAAGGGGAAAAAACGCCAGAGGGCTCGCGCGCAAACTAGAGGAGAGAGGAAGCTCCCGAACCTCCCTTGGAGTCCATGCTCCACAAGGAAAAGCTTTCGGACCAACCCCTCTCTCGTCCGAGGCCCCTGGATCTCCCCTGACAACCCTCTTGAACGAAGAGTCCAGCTCGCAAGTCCGCGACCGGCTCCCAAGTTCCCCCATCGTGCACGTTCCCGAGTGATTTTCTGTGCCACCTTCGGATCGGAGAATCCCTCCTAGTGGTGTGGTGTCTCTGGAGGCGGTCATCATTGCCATTGTCCCCTTCGCCGTCTTTCAGGCGGAGGAAAGTCGGTGTTCCGTAGGCCGGGGCGACGCCGCGCTCTCAAGGCCGTCTGAAGCGGCAGGAAAAAAAGGCGCACAGGGAGCCTGTCTTTTATCTCGAGTTCCTGGAAGTTCCTCTAGGAACGCCATCCTGTACCTTACTCCTTCCCTTCGCCCCCCATACGAGTTACACAGAAGAGGGAGGAATAAATTCTTTGAAGCGGATGAAGGCGGAGGATCGGACTCCACGACTCATGTCCTATGCCACCACTTTTCCCCCTCTTTGTCGCTGCTCCCGAGTCTGTTCCAAGGAGGAGCGAAAGCGCGCGCGCTCACGGAGGAGGAGGGAAGGGGCTCGCTGGTTCTCTTCCGCTCTCAGCCCAGCCTCCCAATGTCCCTTCCCCGGACACAGGTGGGAAGAAAACCCCTCTAACCGTAATTTTGGTCCCTGAGTCTTCGTTCCTTGGTGTTGCTCACCACCAGCTGGTGAGATCGGGAGTCCCCGTTACTGTCTTTCACCGAGAGGCTGTTCGAGGCGGCTGCGGTGCAACACAAGGAGGAGAGCAGGAGGGCCACTTCCAGGGAAAAACGCCGTGACGTTGCCATCATGCAGGCGAGGGGACGAAGAAGGAGGAGGAGGACCTTTTCGGCGGACTACAGAGCATTAAGACGAGTTCCTCGGAGCTTGCTTTCCTTTGCGTGAGTCTGGGAACTCTTTCCCCTCCTATCTGGAAACGGGCTCCCGTCGCACCGGCTCGCTCACTTCTGCTCGAGAAAGGTGCAAGGAGGGGAGACCGTGAGTGTCTTATCGAAGATACCTCCGGTCCCAGATAACGGTGGCTTGGAAGATTAGAAGCTCCAACGATGTTTTCGAGGACAGCGCTCTCCAAAGGAATGTCGCGCCCACTCCTCGGTGCTGCCGTTGACACTCTTTCCCTCCCCCTTTTCGCGCCGTTTGCTACTTTCCGGCTCCCCCGAGAGCGAGGATTTCTTCGCTCGATCCATCTGCCATACCCCTGGAGAGGAGCTCGCATCTGTTCCGGAGAGTGGATCTTTCTTCCTCGTTCACCTCCTCCTCCCGCCGTCTTACGCCCTACGGAAACGAGGAAAGCACGATGCAGGTAACCACAATCCCTTTCTCCTCAGTATCCAGGAAAGCGTTGGACGAGGAGGAGGAAGCGTAGAGGAAGAGGGAAGTCTGAAAGCCTTTCATCTAGGAGGACCTTTCGCCACAGCGCAAACTTCCATGACTCCCTCTTCCATGCCCTCAATACTCTGGAAGTGCGCATGACGGATTACGTCACCGCAATTCGGGGCACTCCAGACGTGATGCGAGGGAGGCTTTCGCCGAATCTTTGAATCAACCCGCCGACAGCAGGAGCTTGCCTGATTGGGTATCAAGCTGAAACGTGATTTCAATTCGAAAAAACGTAAGAAAAAAAAAGGAGAATTATGGAATTCTCCGACCGACCTCTGAAGGGTCGTATCGGGAAACAGCTTTCTCTCTCGTTGGCAATGGCAGCCATCGAGATGTTGCAAAAGATGAGCGAGATGATGGAGATGATCGGAAGATCCCCCGACGATGTGAGTGATGGTGGCTAAGAACAAAACGGCCAGAAGAGCAAATGGAGGCGACGACTTTGGAGACGAAGAGGGAAGGCCGTTCGTTGGCGAGCGGTGGCAACCAGTACATCTGAGCATATCTTTTTGTAGAATAAACATATCGCAGGAAAATTGAAGAAAATGAAGCTGCTGCTGCCTCAGGAACCCTCACGCTGTCTCTCCCCCAAAGAGATTTTCCTGATACACAAGACTGCAGAATATGACAGTCACTAAGCATGCAAAAAACGAATGACCTCGCCCTACGAATTCTGGAAAGAGTAAAAAAGGATATCTCGGCTGTATGCAAAGAAAAGAGTCACCTGAATTCTGCATGCTTCAATCGCCCTTTTCGCCCAATCTAGACCTCGGACTATCCTGTCCCCTTAGCCAGCTTGGGATCCGAGCACTCCATCCCCTGTCTCCCTTTCTCATTTCTTCAGTCCTCTTACCGCTTCCACTCTGTCCACACTCATTTAACCATCATGTGCAAACTGATGTCTTCATTTGCTTCTTTTGTCCCGCGTTGCCATGCAACAACCAACAACCCGACTCATGCGAAGGCTCCATCACGATCTCGATCACAGGAACAGAAGACGAAATGACCGACAAAACCACACCTTCTCAACCATTTCTCTTGTTCGGATCACATCGTTAGGAGATCCGCATCTCTATCGCACGCTTCTCACAGGTTTGGATGAAGTTTCAAAAGGGAGCAAGATCAGATCCCTCACATGATCACAAGTTTGGATCGTGAGGAACTCCCAATTAGGGAAGTGATTGATCCTTCCTCATATTTCATCTACCCTACCCTCGTGTCACTGCTTCCACTCTAGGGCAAATTGCCTTCTTCACGAACTTTCCTAGACGCGTCAAATGCTAATACGTCCTCTGTGAGTTTAACATGACCAGCAACAGAGAGCTCATGAAGAAACCTTTGCCCCTCGGCAGTCTATACGTATAGCCAAACACATCTTCCTTCCAGTGCCAGTAGTGCACTGCTCCGATCCTTAAGCTTCTTGAGCTGCTGCTGACCAAATCTAGAGGTCCGCTGGGACTTCTACTCCATATAGTTCCTTCAAACTTCGTACATGTTTATGACGTCATCACTAGAGACATGTCGCAGATTTTGACGTTCGTTTACTGGTCATTCAAGTGACGGATGATGACTCAACACTCCAATCCTTACAGAGATGAGCTCTGTTTTTATTTCTTTTGCTGCCATGGTAGCCACTGAGATCATTAGCTAAGTCTTTATCTCTTCGTTTCTGCTTTCCTAACCAAGGTGGATTTATTAGTTAATCTGCGAAAGACATCTCTAAAGCATGAGCAAAAATTCCTTCGATACTTTTCTGATCTCCAGATTCTCGGATCCTTCGTTTCCCTACCCAACTCAAGAACTGCATAGGAAACTCATCCTTATCACCTAGATACATATACGGCTAGTGAACATGTTTTCTCGGTTTCACTTCAGTGCAGGAGACATGACAAGGATAGGAGCTGGTTTCTGGAACCATGCGTCCCCTTATCGCACTTCATTGTGGCATAAGGAAGTTGAATACTGGAAAGTTGAAATATCTGCACCTTATCATCATGTTCCTCTATGAAATGGAAAGGAAAAAAAAGAAAGACACCAGCAACCGTCCTACATTTTCCAGGTGGTGAGCTGTCTGCTGAATACCCTCAGGCTGTGCTCACTATTTTTCTGAAATCCCCAAAGTTTCCCAAATAATATGAAAATTAAATTAATCTCTTGAGGGCTGCAGAAAGCTGTGGGAATAATGCCCGTGATATGTCAACTACAAAGTGGAAATGTTCTTTTATAGTATTTAACGTAGCAATTATTTCAAGTTAAATATTACTACAACACGTCTAGAATGCATGTCCCCTTGGGATAGAAAGCAAATACGCATTCTCCAGCCGTGTTCCTCAGGTGTACTATACACTAGCATATCAGGTCAGCATCATATACACACTAATAATAGAATTATACACACTAATAATAGAATTATTATATATTTAAACTTCGTGACTTCTAAATGAAGATGCATTCTAAATCTGATGAAATATTTATGCTATACTTTTTCATTGTCCCCATTGCTTGCTGCTCACACGGTGGGCTTCTTCCGCGATCCCTTTGTCTAACCCTTGAGCAGAACGAACTCATCACGAGCTTGACCACCCACTGGAATCCATATCAGGGCTCGCGCAGCAGCTGCAAGTCGCTCTTTCCAATTAACGACAAAACCTGATAGCTGGTACTCACGCAGCGAGTTGTCAGATTCTGAAAGCCGATAGCCGAGCCCACGCAGAGACATGTCAGAAGCGCCTCGTCCCGCCACCGCAGCCATTCATAAGCGGTGCTCTGCGAAAGGGAGTATCGGACACTTCGGGTCTCTCGACACGATAAGCACGGCTTCGGTTTCCGGTTTGAAAACAGAGAGAGACCTTCCTGGCATTGGAGGGGACCCTGATACCACCGAACTTGAAAATGATCAGCTCTAGGCGCTCTTCCCTCCGACGAAAGTTGCTTACGAACGGGAAAGCGATGCAACTGTCCTGTCCGCATCCCTAAAGTACTCACGGAGCGCGAGTACGCGTGTGCTGCTCTCCTTCCCACTACGCCCAGACCGTGTACGCAAGGAACGGAAGTACCGTACTAGCAATGCAGAAAGACGCACATCGCAAATATTTGCAGATGGCACTTTCTTTTGGCACTAGATAAACAGGCGTGGACTGTGAATCTTGACTGAATCTTCCGCGAACGAATGAAGGGGGCTACAGAGAAAAATGGGATGGCAGAGGAAGGAAGAACATTCGTGATTCCAGATGATAAGCTGGAGCGGACAGGTAAGAATCGTGCTTAAAGGACCAGCTCGGATGCTCATAAGATTCAAGACCTCGAGGCACATCGAAGGCGATGCGACTGGTTAAACTGAGGAGGAACTGAGGAGTTGCTAAATAAACATCGGAACTTCGTTTCGGATAGCAAAATCAGTGAACTTGTGCGGGAATACTGCTGCGGTCAAAGCAATTGAATTTCTCACACAGCAATTTTTCTCATAAAAGGGTCGCGTGTACATGCGGTCTGACTAACGGATTCTGGGCTAGTGTAGAAGTGCAATAGTGGGCGAGAGACAGGAGCGAAACCAGGTGGAAAGAGAGAAAACATAGCAGCGAAATCATTGGACAGCTCTTCGATCCAGAGATCCAGGCATTGATCTCTGGTACGTAACTACGTTTTTGATCAGTCGGACATGTTCGAGAACTTTCTGATAAACGCATTTCATTGATGCACGTCAACAGCTCCAATAATTCACATGAAAGCATTCATACTGTTGATTTCTTGGGACACGAAGCTTAAGTCCCGCATTCATTTATAAACCTTCTACCGGGAGATTTCCCTGAAAATCTATTATGGAAAGGAAGAAATGATGAAAAATTCGAAGGAAGACATCTCCAAAAAAAATGCCTCGAATTCAGACAGATTTACAGGCAGCATGTTATCTGTTCTAGATATTGACTGATTTTCTAACCGATTCCTGATCCCAGATGAGCAGAAGAAGATGGAGTTTTGGATACCGGGACATTGGGATGCATCTGCCACATGAGTATTGAGCAAAACGAACAAAGTATTTTTGGTTTACACACACCAAGAAAAGTTTATTTTCCGAACCGCTGGAACATCACCAAACTTGAAGTGCTTACAAGGATCCTGCAGTCACCATCTCCATTAGGAGCGATTCGGAATCTAGTAAAGAGAGCACAAGTTCTGTGTGAAGTAGACTGGTCGGTTCGGGAGTGTGCTGGCATGCTGGAACTATGTGGACAAGTGAGATCCAATTCACTTGACTTGAGTTTCGTCCAACAAGTCAAAAAGAACCGCTTTGCTGCACCCCCTTGGAAGGCAGTCACAGATTGCAGTGCTATGTAAATTGGCACCAAAAGCATGAAGTCTACGAATGGTATGCACAACTAAAATGGGTGATTGCACGCACAGGATGTTTATCGGTCGCATTGCGCCTTCCAGGAACGTTTCATTCCGGTGTCCCAAAGAAAGAGTTGCCAAAATCTTCTATCTTTCCTTAAAGAAATCGATAAGAAACGGCAGGTACTTACCGACAGGGAACAGAAGCAGGAAACCATTTTTCGAAGTCGACCAACTTGAAACAGCTCGTTTGCCATTCACCTACCCTTCCTGGTTTCACATATGTAGATGAATTCATATGATTTCCTATAAACAACTAACCCAGGAAAATACATTAAGGTCACTTCTGGAAATTGAACTGTAAGCACTCTAATTGAAAACATCAACTGAAAAAAACAGTTGCAAAAGGAGGAAAAGGAAATCTGCTTCACGGAGTATGACAGTGATTGCGAAGAAAACAGCAGACCACCGCAGAACAACCACTTTATAAAAGTATACTTCAAGGTGACGCCAGAAAGTCCTAATGAAGTTGCGTTTGTTGCAATTGACATACTAAAGTTAGCGCTGTAAATTTTCATACACTTGTTCTGAAAATCAAGCTGGGGCGAGGAACGATCACTGTCCACGACATCACTAATTTTCATTCCATTTCTTTGCTCAGTCGTAAAGAAATTGGATTCACTCAGCGGTTTCAATCCCCACAACCCTCATGCATGTCTGCCTTTTGGCAACCAATAATCTAATGAATGCATCCTATGATTACTGCATCTGCTTGCACATAGGTTAGTATGATAAAGTTAGAATCCTCACTTTCAATAACCCTTTCGAAGTTGAAGTTTCTAATCCTTCTGTTCCCGTGTGTTCTAACAGATCTTATTCATAATCCAACTCACAGAAAACTATGCGGACGAATGTTCTAATTCACAATAAATACTTTCATTCTTAACTAAGAAGGAAATTTCTCCAAGTGCCGTACTCCACAAATATAATCCTTTTTGTACGTTCCCAGTTGGTTGCCAAGCATAGATAGTAGCAAAATACGAAGAAAACGTGGATCCAAGAATAATTGCATGGATAGATTTCAAATAATTTTAATGATGCAGATCATAAATAGAATATCTTTAAAATGTTTATGCATTCTACCTAGGGAAGGGCTGTGGATGCAATAATGCTAAAAAGTAATACATACACAACGAAGTAATGAAATTCAAGCAGGTGTAATCAGAGCGAATTCATACATAGTTAAGTGTGGTGCTCAATTTACTAGTGCATCTCAGTATGGATAGTTATCATCGTATGTAACGTTTCCAATCAAATCCTAAGAACCTCTTCTTTGTGTCTTTAATAAACATAATCAGAAAAGGATTATACCTTAAATTAATTGCCTATTTACTTTTTAGTTTCCCCTCCTAAGTTTCTAACGGTAGGATTTAATACAAAAAAAAAACATCAAGAAACCTTCCTCCTAACGTTTTTTACTGCTACTTATTTGCCACTACAATTCTCGTATGAATGTTCATACAACGCTCGTTATCTATGCAAAATTTTTGACCCTCCAAATGAGGTTTCCTAACGTAAGAGTTTCCCGTGTTTATAAGACTGTTGCTCACGCCGGTATGCCTCCCGTGTCTTAGAAGTGATGTTTACCCAAGTGACTTCCTGAGGAATTTCAAGCCCATTAACCATAGTAGTATTCCAGAACTAATCTACCAATTTCGCTAGCTGGAACGAAGTCCAAGTGTGGTCAAGCTGAAGCTTTTAAAGTGCCATCAGGATTTAATTGTAACAGTCTTAAGAAATCAAGAAACTCCTTATTGCTATTTGGAAACAGGAACTGATTGCATGATGAACAATACAACGGTGATCTTATTGGGAAACAGTTTTTCGCTTTTCTGATTTCTTTTATTTACATAAAAATTTACTGATCACTTAAAACATGAAATCGCTAATAATTTTCCACCATCGCATAAGTAATGTTGTTAGATCCGTATTTCATATTGATAAAAGGAGATCACGTCATCGGAAAAGTATGGAAAACGAGCTGAATTGTGTACTTTATGGAGTACTTTCATTTATGTCACCTCAACTATGCAACTGATTACATAATCTTGCATGAACAAAGTTGTATAGTTATAATAGTAATTTTGGCAGCTCTGGTTAGATGTTTAAGAATAGCAGTATGAATATATATATATATGCATAACAAGAAAATTCTCCGAAACGAAACATCGCAGTAAAGCATGATGCAGATAATGCATCACACTTCGTTACCGCATTTTTGATGAGTGATGCACACAGTCTGCTGCTCCAGTCGTCTTTGGAGTGCTCATATTGCCATACGCATCATGTATTTGAACTGGATTCGATGGTGTCTGTCCTTAAAAATCTTAAATAACTGGGCACAAACTGGGCTGACTGAGCTAATAATAGATTGCGCATTTTATGGAGGAACATTACCTAATAAGGTTTAGTTGACTGATGTTAGACAGAATCAATAGGTTTTAATAGAATCCACAATCACAGCTTTCTTAGCTTCAATATATTTAATGATATTGAAATGAAGGTTTGCAATCCTTTTTGATTCAGTAATCCAAAAACGCAAATAAAATGAATTATCTTACATAAAGAATCCTTTATTTATGAGAATTTTTTCAAACATCATCTGATTGTTTTAAGTCTGTTTTGGAAAAGAATTAATATGTTGAATCGTTAGCCAAGGGTGCTTACTTATTATTGACTGCTCTTGTTTAAAATTCGGAGTTTACTTCCATAACATATTTCCAAATAGATCTCTGTGATGATTGTTGGGTTTTCCAATATTTATTCGTCCTATTTTCTTTTAATACCACTTTTCTTGAATTGCTAAATTTTGATTTCATTATCTGCTTTTAAGTATAAACGGAGCCATATTTAAAGATTGTGATATAATATTAAATATTTGGACTTAATCTGTTGATAAATGAAGCGATGTATAATAGTTTCACATTTTTATAAACCGACATCAGATAGGAGAGAAAGAAAAGGATTTCTAAGGAATTATTTTTTATGTCAACTATGAATTGGTGGTGGTATGCTTGAGTTCCGGAATCACGTTCAGTGACTTGAATGTGTAAGCGATTTGAAGTACTAAGTCAGTCCTTGGAAAGCTGCAACGTTGTGTTTTGTGTTAACAGATTGTTAAAAGGAAGTTGCCTAAAGCCCAGATTTCTAATTTAGATTGCGTTGTTTTTCGATTCTCGGTTATTATTTCAAGCTGCATCCGTTTAACGATGAAAGCCTGATTATTCATTCATTGTCATGCAGTTCACCTTGATTGCACCTGTAGGAACATTTGAAATATTGAGCATTGACATCCAAAAATGAATCACTAAATTGTTGTATTCGGTTTTATAGTACTTAATGGTTATTACAGGTGTTAATTTGAGAGAGCCGGCATTTATTGAAAGCAATGCAGTATACAATTCCGGTTTCGCTTGTCAAAGGTTTTCAAACTAGTCATTGTTTTGTGTAGTTGAGTGGTACAGCTTGATTCTGATTTTAAGCTTTCATCTTAAGATATGCATTATGAAGTGTGTTGGAGAAATTCTAGTTTTTATTCTTCATGTTTTCTGTTTGGATGTCTGAATTTATTTGCAAGTGTGCTATCCTTAAATATATTTATACTTACAACAATTTAGTTGGTTTGTTGCATTTCATGTATAGTGTAAATGGCTATTGAATTTTATAAGTAAGACTCAATAGTAAATAGAATATGACTTATTTTATTACATGATTTTTTGCATGTTCCTAAGCCTGTGGTATATATGTAATGTCCTGCAACTTTTGCGTTATTTACGTATCCTCAAAGTTGCTTTTATGTAATCTTTGATGTTTCCATGAGCTTGTAGCAAAGTAGCAACTTTTGTGTGTATGTGTGCATACTTACCGTTTAATAGTAATAATGCGAGCGAATTTATAAAATCAATAAAATGCAAATGTAAGGTACTTGTTAAAGAATGAATATTGGATTATGAAGAAAGTTCCTGTCTGAATATTTGATGTTATTTATTTTGTACTTTTGTGATTATTTGCAATAATGGTAGTATGGATGATTAGGTGAAATGTTCAAACATGGGAAATACAATTATTCATAATTAGAAAGAATAATCAGTTGATTATAATAATATAGAAGACATGATTAGAATTGCTTGGTATAAAGCGTCAGCTGTTAATTGCAATCCTTTGTTATCCAGATTGTTTCTGACACATTTAAAGAAAATATTATAATGTGACAGCACTGTTAATTTAACATTTTTGTAGTTTGCACTATGAAGTTATTTTTAAAAGCTGAAAACTCTAAATCAGTTTTTAATGTTTAGCATAGCAGGACTGCATCAGAATTCATTATACTTATTTTTACTGTCAATAAATTGCTTGTTTTGAAACCTACATTTGAGCTTACCTTCATTTGTAAGGAAGTTTTCCAGTTCTGTGGGTTCCAGTTATAGTCCAGATCAGAATAGTGAATCTAATGATGCATGTTTATGATTACATTGAAGTTTTGCAGCAAATTAAGCAACTTGATATGAATAGAATATTTAAATAAAGTAGCAAGTTTTATCATTCTAGTTAACTGGGTGTGCTGCATTATTTTGTATCTGCATCAATAATCAGAAAATAAATTCATAGCAGTCATGTTTCTCATTTTGACATTTCTTTCATTATTAAGCATGTTCAGAAATGAATTTTCAGTTAATCGTTTTAAAAAGGTACAAATGTGGGTATGCATATGATAAATCTCCTTATGGTATGTGCATGCCTCTTATGATAATCAAGAAGATATATATTGTGCTTATTACCCATTATTCTTCATGCATTTCACAGCTCAAGAATGTTTAGAGGCCACAAAAATACGTACATGTTTATAAGCTTGCATATGTATTTAATTTGCACCATTAAAATGTTCGAAAGTGGTTTTTAACAAATATAATTACTGAGACTGCGTTTTTCTTCACTTTACATGCTGTAGTGTTTTACAGGATACAACTTTATAAACCAACAAAGTATGTCATGAAAGATTTTTTTTTTTTCTCTGCTCTGCCTTCATTTCTACTTTATTTTAACATTATTCTCAATATGAAGAAATATTCATAAGTATTGTAGAAACCAAACATAGTGTGCACTTTATCATAAAGCAACTGAATGGAATGAGTGTTAGAATCAAGTTTCTAGTTACTTTCTTTATATAAATTGGTTTTCAAGTAATATGTTCGGGATGCATATAATTTCACCTTTCGTAATTCATTTCAATTCCTAATTTTTCTTTCTAGTTTACAATGATAACCATCAAAATTCCTTTGGTATTTTATGTGCACATTTAAGTGTTCAAGTATGGAATCTAGAGATGTAACCTCATCTGAACGGCATAATCTGTTTCATTCATTTGATGCTGTTGACTGCGAGGATGATTTCCATACCAATATTAAAATACAGGATGAAATGGATAGCAAAAATTGTTGCAACGTTGAATTGGATGCTTTGAATTCCTCAACATGTCCTAATTCTACAGTTAGTATTTTAAAGACATGTCTGCCAAAAAAAAAAAAGCTTCCAATTTGAGACAATAATTGGTGGTTTCATGTTTATTATGAAACAGACTGTTCATATTGCATGGTTTTGCCAATTGTGTACGTATTTAGTAATGAAAAATTCAAAGGTCCCTCTACAATGGAGAAATGTGCAGTTAAAAGTCTTTATATAAGATGGTAATTCCAAATAATGATTGACTATTTCTACTGTAAGCAGTTAAAGTCATATTTGCAAACATTTTTTCTTTCCACACAGCTGCAGAAATCCACAACTGAGTTTCTGTACAAGAACAGAACATTTTGTGTTGGTTCATGAATAGCATTTGGTCTTGTATAGATTTTATTTTACACTTTGATCTCCATCAAAGGCTGAGAAGCGATGTCCAATGTACAGTGATAATAGGAACCAAGTAGCATCTCTGTAGTGTAGATGGAAGCTGGAAATTTGTTCAGTAGTTAAGTGGAAGCAAATACTTGGCATTAAACTAGTTCTGATGCAAAGGCAAATTTCAAGAAAATGATGACACATGTCTCTTTTGGATAATTCCAATAATTTTTGTTTATTTCATTACAGAAATTTTATTTCATTATCATTTTGGCAATTTTGGTTTTTCTTGCATCCCAATTAACATATTGGCTTTTATGACTTTTCTTTCGTTGATATTTATGTCTTTCTTTGAAAGGCATTCTAAAAGAGTCCCAATATTATCAGCACTCCTGAGATGTTGAAAGTTTGAAATAGTTTATAAATTAGAGATCATAATTTTACTTGTCTCACTGTTGCATGCATGTATTCTGGCAACTGGTTGTATTTATCAAAACTGTATCATATTCAACATGCTTTCATCCTCTTGTCCTCATTTGCTTGAGCATTAGCTTCATTATTGAAAGCAGATCTCATATGTTCAGCTGTGGGTTTATTCTCTTTCATAAAAGAATTTGGATATTTCGGCTGGCTTAAAATTTGAGTTTTTCGACAGGTTACAAAAAAAAATCTGATTGCAAAATCAACAGTAGTGAAAGGTACTGATCAGCTTTAATCTTCCAAGAAGAAGGCTTCACCTTACATCATTCTCTTATTGTTTAGTAATAGGTTTGATATATGTTTTTCATTGAATAGTATTCCAATGAAATATTTTTAGAATATAATTCGTTTTCATTCAAATTTTTATTTTTCGTGCGTTTTATGCAAAAAATACACCCAAATGCTTTGAAAGAAGCAAGTAGTAGTTTAGGCAAATTCCTTTAAATCGGCTAGAAGGTATTTATGTAAAATTCTTTAATGTGATTTGATTCAAATGTGTCTGTATCTTTCCTAGGTTCTAGGTTTATGGAGTATGCAAATGCATAATACTTTTGCATCAAAAGAGATAAGCTACAAAATAAACATCTTTTCAAATGTGTTTTGTTTGTACCTTGTGAAAACTTTGAAATAATCGCAATTAAGTGATTGTGGCTATGTGAATATTTAAGTAATGTATGACAAATATTAGTTCTGCCTTGTTCAGCAGTCCAGTCTGAAATCTTACCTTAAATCAGATGCTTCAGTGTTTTGAATATTTTTTATATTTATAGATGGTATTTTCATGACACTTTATCTTTTTATTACAATCCATATGACCAGTTTTTATTAATGTTTAAAAATTAAAGGTATCAATATGTATGTAACCTTAATGCATGTATATATGTAAATGTTTGAACATATAACTATGCATGCACATATAGGTGTGTTATATTATAATAATTTGCTAAGTTGTCATGTATATTGTGCTAATATTTAAATGAAAAATTTTCATTTAGGATGATACCTTGTACTTTAAAGATGGTGAAAGACGTATTGATTTTGTTCTGGCATGGAGAATAACAGGCCAAGAAAGTCATGAAGAATTATGGAGGCGTAGAAGAGCTGTGTTTGAAATGAACCTTCAGGAGGAAGGCTTGCAACTCGAATATGATGCAAATAATGAAGGTCGTCTTCAGTTTGCCAAAGTGCATGCACCTTATGAAGTGCTTTGTCGATATGCCGAGATCCTAAAGTTTCGTTTACCAATGAAGAGGGTAATGATTGTTTCAGTATACTGTTCAGAAATTGGAAGAATAAGGATTAATTGCTGATGTAGGGAATTGTTTCCTCATTAAATCCTTAATCAAAGCATTGATATTTTAAGTGCATGTGTGAGTCTTCATAGTATGTGGGAAAAATACTTTGCAAAGTGCATAAAATTGGTGCATGATGTTTTACCCAAATAGTTTGAGACTTCTGTTTGTGTTGGTTTGTGCACTTGTAAACATAAATTTTAGAGATTAATAGATTATAGACAGACTGAGTGAACAGGTGACAGGTTTCACCATATGTTTCAACATGCAGACTATCATTAACTTTAGTGGCACTTATGCATTAAAATAAAGATGTTTTGATTCAGCATGCATGTAGATTGTGTGTGATAATGTTTAAGATGTTTTGAAGTCTTTATTCTCTTCAGTTCTATTAAATTCTTAATACTTAGTAGGGTTATTATCAACAGTTATTGTAAATTAAATCGATGTATTATTTTTCCGAGTTGTATATGCTAACAAACTTTTTCATTTTTGGTCACGAGCAGTCCATCGAAGATGATCAAGAAGATATGGCGCTGTACGAACAATGGGTAAATTTGATTTATTTGTTTTTCATTAATGAAATTTCAGTATTCATTATCTTACCTTAGCCCTGGAATCCTACCTTTCATTGCCCTGTTCTGCTATTGTTTCCATTTATGCTTTCAAAAACCCACTCTGGTTCATCCATATTTACAATAGATGCCAGTCGTAATTTATATGTGGTTTAACTATCAATCTCTGATAGAAAGGAGGCAGTGAGTTTGCTGGAGAGATACCTCACCTTATTCAGCATCACTGCAGCCATTTATATCGTCGTTGTACAAAAATCTTTCGCAATGATGACATTTTTCCTCGAAAAGACAAATACTTTACTGCTATTTACAGCCGTGATAAAGAATATCTGTAAGTTTTGATGCATATGGAGAGTTTTATGCTGGTTTAGTTTCAACATGTCTCCCGATATATTCATTCCCAGTCTGCGGTCACGAGTAGTAGACTTTATTCTGAAGAGGAAAAAATTCACTGAAGTTGAAACTGATCATACAAATATGGGGATTGAAAAGCTAATTGCAGATGGTAGTTATGTTGCAGCTTATCCTTTGCATGAGGTAAACATTATGCTAGTCTGTTGCATGGTTTCTTGCTTTCTTAACATCTAATTTTCAATTAAATTTGATAAGAATTCTAGCACTCGTCCATTTTTTTTTTTTTTTTCCTTATTTATCAACGTTTTTTGGTTATGTTTTTATTTTTCAGGGAGATCATAAGAATTTTCGTAATGCACGTGGCAAACTATATCAACAGTGGGCTTCTGTACTTAAATTGCACAAGTACCAGCCATTAGATTACATCAAAGATTATTTTGGAGTCAAAGTGGCTCTTTATTTTGCTTGGCTAGGATTTTATACATACATGCTAATACCAGCTTCTATTATTGGACTGGCCTGTTTCCTCTATGGCTATTTAACATTTGAGTTCAATAAACTGAGGTAAAGTCTTTGCATATTAATGGTTGCATATATCACTCTTTCATTTCAGTGAAGACGTTTGTGAAAATGAGGAAAAAGTTATCATGTGTCCTCTTTGTGATCATTTTTGCAATTTTTGGGGATTAGAAGATTCTTGCTTGTATGCACAGATTGGAGCTATCATTGATACTCCAGCAACCGTTTTTTTTTCCATTTTTATGTCATTTTGGGGTAAGTTTGTATTTTTAATATAGTATGTACTATTAATGAGCTCATGTTTTTGATTCTTTTAACCTTAATGGATACATACTTTAATATAAGATTTCTGCATATGTTTGGATACTTTAAATATGCATGCACCAATCTTTGTGCATAATGGTGGCTTTTAGACCCGGTAGTTCAGAATAAAGAAAGCCAAATGGCCTTTAAATGGTTAGATTTATGAATAAGCAAGAGAATAACTCATTACTGAAAGATTAAATTAATTGTACAACCTAGAGATCCATTAACAATTGAATACAGGAGATATACAGTACCCAGAATAAGTATCTATATACTATCATGTCTTGTTAGTAGTAAGGTTCTTTTATTCCTTAAAATGGATGTCCAATCTGAAGTGTGACTTGTGTGAGAAAGCATATCACCTTGAAATGTGTTATGGTGCATCTCAAACCATCCTGATGTATACAAAATGTAATGATTTCCTGTATCGATTTCTTTAAAGTCTTACAATGTATTGTTTTATCTTTTATTTCGGAGCTGTAATTGTACTCTGCTATTGTTTGGAGCTGCAATTTATGCTTCATTAGAATGGCGCGTTTTTAAGCATTCAAATCAGTAATTTTAATCGAGTTGTCATTTTTAAATAACCTTGACGTCACTTTACTTACCAACTTTAATTGTAGGCATAAATATTTTCAGTCTTGAGTTTCAAACTTATGTCATGTTATTTATATAACATATAATCACAGGAATGAACAGAATGTCGATTTTTTTGGCGTGACTGATTTCTGCCCATATTGATTCTTCGTATTTTTGATTAATTTTGTTATACGATATCCCTGTTTGCTTAATGAAGCAAACAGGTAATAGTGTGCAAACAGTGTAATGATATATGGAATAGAATAATAGTTCCAATTTAACACGGAAAAGTAAAATGATGGATTTCATGAGTAATTAATACATTATGTTTAATTGCTGGTAAATATGTGTGTAGTTTTTTTTTTTTTTGGAGAGAGAGAGAACTAATAGCCTTGCCCATAGAAATTTTTCCTTAACTCGTATCAAATTCAGGCTTCCAGTGCATGAAGTCGGAATGAACGCATACCATTGATGAATAGAAACAGGGAAAGCATAATAGTTTTTTGCAGACACTGTGCCTATAATTTGAAAATTATCTTTCTGCCAGCAATTAAATCACATGAGAGGAACACACGTTTACAATATTTATCCAAATGATCCACATTTAATGAAAAACAATAGTTTTCCAATCTTGTTAGGTGCAACTTTCTTGGAACTTTGGAAACGATATTCCGCTAAAATAGCACACCGTTGGGATTTGACAGGATTTGATATCAAAGAGGAACATCCACGACCTGCATACCTTATACATCTCAAGAATGTCAATAAACTCACTATGAATTACGTTACGAAAACTTTGGAGCCTAAAGTACCCTTTTGGACCTTCAAATTGCCAGGAACATTAATGAGCATGTCTTGCATCATCTTTCTTGTAAGTACAGCATATTTTATTGAACCTTTTCGTTGTTGAGGATATCCATGAAGAAAATTCTTAGAAATTCCGTTGTTTTGGTTGAATGCAGTTCAAGTTTTTTATAACTGCTGTTTCTTTCAACTGTTCACCTCCTCATAAAGTGTGTTACATTCATTTATTGTTTGCAAGCATAAGTTGTATTGTGCTATTATGAGCGTATTAGACACTCCTTAACTTTAATTAAGGTACATATTGTAAAACTGCTAGTGAAAATCGTTTGTAGGAAAGTACCAGTCAATTCGTTCTTTGTAATGATTGATGTTTTTCTGATTTGCTGACTCTTACGAATGTGGGTTTCCGTAAACAGCGTTTCAATTATGTACTTTTGACTTTACAGATTTTTATCCATAGTTAGTAAAGCAGTGCTAAAACTGTGTCATGGAATTATTTACTTCCAATTCATGTTTCAATTCATGGCAAAGAAAAATTCAGTGGGGATAATTTAAAAACTATCAAGACATGACTGCTTGTGGGCAGAGTGTTGTTTAAAGTACTCGGCTGATACTTCCTTCTTCATCTCTGTTAATCTGCATGTATTTGGTCCATGCTATGCATAAAGTAGCAACCGAATTCGTCGTCTCGATAAAAAATTTCCCGATTGCGATTCCTGGTTTTCCTTTCTTTCTTAAGTTTTTGCAGTCTTTTTTACGAATTTTCGAAACCTATTCAGTTTTTTCTCCGATACACTTAGCCCTTTTTTGACTCATTCGTTTCATTGATTTCAGCATTCATTATTTATTACCTTTAACGATGGTATTTATTTTACGAGTAATGCAGGGGATACGGGACCGCATGATATGCAAGTAATTTGTCTCTAGGATATGGCATTAGAATAAACAGAAAAAAAGAAAAACACAAAATGAAACTTCACATTGTTCAGCAAAGGAAACGTATTTACTCAGAAGGTTCATTCTTTTTATTCCTAAAGAGTCTGTGTGTGTGTGTCGATATCTGTATATGTACACACACATATATACCGATACCGATTTCAAAATTAATGGACGTCGGAAGGAGGATTCCATAACGGCTTACTGTAGGATTGTTTTTTTTAATCCTCTTCTGAAAGAAAGAAAACGTGGCATTGTAAGGGCGATTGAAGTCATTGCTCTGAGGTAGCAAAAGAGAATGGGAGGAAGGTGGTACATCCCGGTATTTTTGAGCAGTCCAATTCTCACTTATCGTTTTTCAGAATAAAACGCGGAGGTCGAACTTTCACTTCTGCCACTGTTATTAGAAAATCATCAAAAACTTGAACTCAATTTCTAATTTAATTGGTGTGTTAAAAGTGATGTTTATGAGTTTTTAAATGGGCTGCTTGGTTTTCGTGCTAGCCTTATTATGTATTTTACTTTCACTGTTAAAGACAGAGGAGAAACTTCTGTATTCTATATCACGTAATGCGAAAATAATTCCGTCCTGCTGTCTTGAAATCTGGGTCTCCCTGTATTTTTAATCTCATTTAATGTGTCTAGTGAGAATGCGCTTTTGTTGTTGTTGTTGTTGTTTTTATTGCAGAATGCAAACACTTATTTGCGTTTTTTTAAATAGTACTGCAATATTAAAACAATAAAACAATCAATCAGCTGATCTCTTATTATCATCCAATGAATTCAACAAAGTGTAAATGACAAGTTCTTCTCAGCATGATGTGATTACGGGCATTCATATCGCGTGTTTGTGTCTTCTAATTTCAGATCATTCTTGCTATGGTTGCTGTTATTGGAGTTATCCTGTATCGCATGTCTGTACTTGCTGCACTCAGTTTTTATACCTCTCACTATCTTGTCACCAGCAATGCTATGCTTATTACTTCTGCAACTGCTGCGTGTATAAATTTGGTGTGCATTATGGTATTCAATCAACTGTATACCCGTTTGGCAACTTGGCTCACCGAAAAAGAATTACATCGTACCCAAACGCAATATGATGAAAGTCTTTCTTTTAAAATTTATCTTCTGCAATTTGTAAATAATTATGCATCGATTTTCTATATCGCCTTCTTCAAAGGAAAATTTATTGGTTATCCTGGTGGTTATATAAGATTGTTTGGATTCCGCCAGGAAGAATGTGGTCCCGGTGGATGCTTGGTTGAACTGTCCATCCAGTTGGCAGTTCTTTTCATGGGAAAGCAAATCATCAATACAGTCATTGAAATGCTTATACCGTACGTTATCTGGAAACATGTTGACGGAAGTTTTATTATTTTTGGCCTAGAATGCTTTTAAAGTTCTTCAACACCTACATATACAGAAAATTGATGTCTTTTGTGCCCACTAACACCAATACTGTTCCCAAAACTCGATGGGCACACGATTATAAATTGCTAGACTGGGGGTCTCAAACGCTGTTTTATGAGTATCTTGAAATAGGTGAGTTCCCAAGTGATTTCCGTAATAGCTAAATTGTCTTATCTTAGTTCTTCAGTTCGGGTTTGTGACAATATTTGTGGCTGCTTTCCCACTGGCACCTCTCTTTGCCTTTCTTAACAATATTTTTGAAACTCGACTCGATGCCAAGAAGTTGTTGACCTATTATCGACGACCGGTTAGCCAAAGAGTCAGTGATATTGGCATATGGTTCAAAATTTTGGATAGTCTGGGAAAGTTGGCTCTGTTGTCAAATGTAAGTTCAACAGCTCACCCATGTTACCGATACCAATTTTGCAGGCTTTCATTATTGCCTTTTCATCGGATTTCATTCCTCGACTTGTTTATCGTTATACGGTGTCTGAAGATCATACTTTGCATGGTTTCCTCAATTACTCTCTTTCGTATTTTAATGTTTCTGATTTTCCTGCAGATAAGCCAATTCTTTTTCCTCAAAATGATTCCGTAGAACTGTGCAGGTAGTAAAAAAAAATCTGTTGTCATTAGATACATTTTGCAACCAATCTAGGTACCAAGATTTTCGTAATCCTCCATGGTCACCTGAAAAGTATCAGCTTTCTGATCTGTATTGGCATGTGTTGGCTGCAAGATTAGCCTTTGTCGTTGTGTTCGAGGTGAAACGCGTATTTTTCTTCTTCTTGTTTCTTCAATCCAACTGCATTTCAGAATGTTGTCGTCATTATTATGATGCTTATAAAATGGTGTATCCCGGATATACCCTACAAACTTCGAGATCAGATTAGGAGGGAAGCATACATTACCAATGAGATGATCATGGAACAAGAATTAAAGCGAGCTCGTGAGGAATCTATGCATCAGAATCGCAACCAAAAGAATTTTGAAAATGTTTAATTTTTATCTCATTTTCAAAAACTTTAGAAGCTATCGTTTGTTAATATTTAATGCTCAATTCAAGCAATGCGAAAATATGTGATAGAAAAGTACTCATGTCATTTTCCAGTCAGTTGGTAACGATCAGTATGTACACTGCAAAAAAATCTATTCAAGAGTGTTTTCCTTTTTAAGGAGGATCTGAGCTAATTAGCAATTTCTTACATTAGTTGCAAACTAATAGTAAGCTCCTTTGTGCTATTTGGGACATGAAATGTGATAAACAGTTTTGTAAGCCATACGTTTTCCTAGATCTGAGGAGCATATCTGATTTTTAATAAAATTTGCAAATGGGTTCATGGGAGTAAGTTGATTCTGTCATAACATTTGCTATTCATAAATTGTTGAACATGCGGATCCAACATCGAAAGATGTGTTCATTACATTCTGCTATTGAGTGAAACATCAGCCATTTTAAGTAAGTATGTTGTTACATTCAAAAACATTCATTATTATCAGCTACCATCTTCATGACAGTTCGTTGACCAACAGTAAGAACTCTTAACTGACATCGTTGCGTTATTGCCGAATGGAATGATTTGTGAATCTCCTATTCACATGAGAATTTTGGGAATATTTACGTTGATTGTGCTTCGGATCCAAAAATCTTTCCGGATTTAAATTATAAGGAGGTCATGAACTCGTTAACGTATTTACTTTCAGCCTTTCGACACTTTTCCATACCCATCTCACTGAAGAAGTTTGTATAGTATCCAGAAACAATATTCTTGCAAATACTAGAGAGAAACATCTAACAACAAAGTCTCACTCTCTCTATTTCTTTATTGATGATATTATGGATCGGTATGTTAACTAGTCATTAGCCATATTTCTGATACTTATTTTTTCTTCTTTAGAGTGAAAGAACAAACTAATTTCCGTTTTGTGCAGTAGGTGTTTTTTTTGTTTTTGTTGTAAAGAAGCACCCATATATGGAAGGATTCAATGTAAAATCAAGCTGCTAGTAGAGCTCACTTTCTTTGTTTATTACTTCTGCCTCGTGTATTTACTTTTGCCAGTGGTTCACACGTTTTGTTTTTTCTTCTGCACGCTTTCCTCTACCAGAAAAAGAAACTTAATTTTTCGTGATTGGTGTTTTCCACCCGATCTCTTATACATCGTTGCATACCTATATCGTTTGGTATTGATTTGCAAACAGATTAGGTGGCATTTTCTTTAGCTAAAAGTTTCATTTTATTAAGTGTATTGAAGCTGTACGTGACTGCAGATTTATAATAATTACAGTCTGCGAGGTACATTCCATATTGCATGTCATTTGAATTGCAGTGGCTTTGAAGAGCTTGCCCACTTTGTGTGCCTTTTTTTTTTTTTTTTTTTTTTTTATTGTTTGCAATTCGGAATTTCGATTTTAAGCGTTTTAAAGTCTTTTCATTGAATAATCTAACCAAGTTGATCGTTTACATTTTCTAATAAATGGATCAGCATCGTGCATAGGAAAATTTATTAGCTATCCTGATATAAATAATTCCAGGACAGCCAATAAATTTTCCATCAAATGTTGGGCACTGTCAGACCTGAGATCCTTAACGATAAACATGAGGCTCCCTGTACGAATTGGGGTAAAAATATTTCACTTTAGTCTTATAGATTTACGGCAGTTCTCTCAATTCTTCAAAACATAGAAAAGGAATGAGTAAGTATTGAAAGCACTAAGCATGAAAGCTTACCTGCCAGTATTATGACACTGAAGTTATCATTTTTTATTTTCACATAAAATTAGGAACTGATTTAATTTTTAATTTGATTTTCAACTCAGAAGTATTGTAGTTCCCATTAACATTAGGATGTCGAATGACCAGTTACTAAAGGCAGAATTGCATAGGACAAGCACTCACCTACCTACCTACATGTATCTTAGCTTTCATTCAGTAACTTCTCGTTGCTTCTTTCATCTATGCTTTTTTCTGAAGTGTGCCCACATTGGTTTTTAAAAAATTACCGTCTCGAAATGTTTTCTTAAAGCGTTTCTTTTGTTGTTTGCTTTCCTTGAAGCTTGGACTCTGATGTTTTGCTGATATTACGCCTGGCAGTGCCTAATATTTGATGGAAAATATTCGTGAAATCTTTTCATCATGCTAAACCATGAATTTGCATTCATTTGCAATTGCAAGAATTGCGAATGAACAGAAATGAAGCTGAAAATTTATAAGTCACGTGTTGTAACAGATAGCCAGATCTGCCCTTAAGGCATATTGGTTCTAATGTTCTGTGAACTCCTGCTACGAAATTGTGAAGTGCTGCGCAGCTTTTTTCAATTTACGAAACATAAATAGCTTGAAGAAATAGAAAAGCTTACCCGATCTTTGCTTATCATTATTAATCCGAGAATGTTTACCAAACCCACATGACGACATGCGTCGGAAGTAAATGAGTTTATGAGTCTATCACTTCCGTTATGCGTGTAGACTTCACTAGTAGAGCATTGGGAGAAGAAGAAAACCTCCTGGCAAATGTTCGCCTTAGCAGGATTTAAAGCAACTGATCCAGCATCAGTTAAAGATCAGAAGATAGGCCTGCATTCGCCTCTCTAGGGTGAATTGTGGAAAACCTTCTTCGATCTGCATTTCGTTAAATTTTCTTCCACCTTTCCTTTTTCCTTTAGGTTTTGTTTTTATCACGTTGAAAGTAATCTGAAAGATTCAGCAATCTCGTATGTGGACATGGTGAGCAAAATGAATCCCAAAGTAAAAGTCTTGTTTATAGGCGACGAAGGAGTTGGGAAAACGAAGTGAGCACAAGGCTTATTGTAAACGCGAGATGTACTTTTAGGCTGCTACAAACATTCGTTAGCAAAGGCACTCCTGTCGAATGCTGTCCTACAGAAGGGGTTGCAACATATCCATATCTACACGGACACGTACCAATTGGTAAGTTTTACGATGGCTTCTATAGGATGGCCCAAGTTTAGTTGACGATCCGTCAGTAGCTAGAAAAGTGTCATTGCCTAAGGGTAAAATGGAAACCTCGAAATAATTCGTGAAAAATTTCTTCTCTATTAAGCATTTGGTATTTTAGACGTTTGCTGTGAACAGATTGTTTGGAGATTCAGATAGAGTTGTTGAGTTTGAGTTCAAAACTTCTGATTTTTTTTTTTTTTTTTTTTTCGTTTCATTTTCCTCCCCACTTTAATTGTAGAAAAACGAAAGGACGTTCATTTCAAATAATCTTTTTTTTTGATTGTGTAATGACATCCTTATGACCAAAAACATTTGGCTTACAGTGAGCTCTTGGATAAGCGATAGACAGCAGCCCAATACTAGAAAACTGATGCACTGATAAAGTGTTTGATCTTACTTTTAATTCTTAAGTACTTTTCATGTCTGATAGTAAAAAAAGGTATAGTTTAACGTAAAACTTGACGGCTTAGCCTTTTTTTTTATTTCATTCAGGTAGTCAGTTCATTTCGTGGAACTTACATTTAGGATTGAAAGAGGAACGGAATAAAGAATCGGGGAGTCCTCTTTTGTAATGTGCCAAATTTCCTGACATTTCGACTGTACATCTTGGCATGACAATTATGTGTTCAAAAAAAGTAAAAGCTACTAATGCACTTTTTACTGATCTTTTTTTGTTAAACGCATTCATTGGTTTTATTCCTTACAAATCTTTTCTTTTGACCTTAGTTGTGCACATGCAGAGTTGGAAAACAGTTTGAAACGTTATGTTTGTTCTTGGCTGGCTCTGAAAGCAATTGAGATACGCAAAAGAAAAGTTTATGATTGCTAATTTCCAAGCCGAAAGCTATTTTATTCATGTAGATATGTAGTTCCATGGCCCGAATTATGTTCCACTACATTTATACTTTCTGTGTTTAATTTGAGTAATTAATTCAGGGAGAAACTAATCATTTAAGGAGGCTAAATAGAAAAATGCTCGTATAAGTGGTCACATACGTAGATTAAGGGATGAAAAGCCAGTCTTTGTAAATAACTGAAATTCTGTAATCACAAATTAAATACCAAATCATTAATTGAAGGCTTCAACACCATATTGCACTGATGTTGTTTTGTACCACCTTGTGCGTAATTAAGCTCGGTACCTCATGATCTGCTGTTTAAATGAGGTGACGTGATTAGATGCGGCAGCACACGGTATCAGTAATTCGGTTAACTGGAAATTAAGCTAACACTCCTTGTGAAATCGAAATTACTCTGATGAATATTTCAAGCGAAAGTAACGTATGGAACAGTTTTCGTTTCTTGGAAACTTTAAACTTGGAACACTGATTAAGAGATTAGAGGAATGTTATCCGAAATTGCAGCATGCAATTTCTGTTCAAAGCTTTTGGAATTGGTGGATGTAATGTTTACAGTAAGAGAAATTTCACCAAGTAATAGTCTGTATATTCTCGTCGTGCTTTTGCTTACGATAGTGTAAGTGTATCAGTTGATAAAAGTGTGTTCTCTGTTAGAAAAGTGGCAGATATTAAAAAAGTTTTTGAATGCGGCTGAGAAGCTTCATGTTCTCTTTTTACATAGGTTCTTTTTGTTCTCTTTTCGATTTATCCTCGGATTTGTTGAGCTGAATATTCCATCAAAAATTACCATGTGAATGTTTCATTTCTCGTACTAATTTATGTCGAAGACATAGGAAACCAGGTGGCTCTCGAGTTTGCTTCCTCTTTTACCATTTTTGAGTCTTTTTGCTGTTTAGCAATGATTCACAGGCATTCATATTGCTTTGGATCTCTTCCGTATTCACGTGAAGGAAGTCTTCTATAAATGCCTAGTAGTCATTGGCATTCAGATTGTCTGGTTCAATTGATGATGATGATACTCCAAACTGTAGCAATATCATGAATGTTATGACCGGATCATGTTTTTAAATTACCAATGTTCATTCCTCCATTAATCCCGAAAAGGACCGCAAATAAAATAAATAAATAAATCAAGTGAGCTTGCAATTTTCATTTTGGATTGGTATTTCGTAAAATAGTAAATGACCGTTAGCGCTTCTTAACACAAAGCACTTTTCGTCCAGGTATGTCGAGTAATAAGATGTTAATAAGTAACAATTTGCGTGATGGTGGACATGCAGACTGCTAAATTTCAGGCAGATATTAAATTATGTCATGCTCGATTTCTCACAAATATTACATTACTGACCCATTACTAATCCAGTAACTGTTCTCTGAAGACGTGGTTTTCCACGGTTTTTTTTTTTTTTAACCTGCCTGAAATTTAAGCAATTTAAGGTTATCTGAATTCGGTTAAACTTATCTTTATTTCAGTTTTCTGGGATGTCAGTGGAAGCCTCAAGTACCGTCGTCTCCATCGCGCATTCTTTTTTCTTGCACATGCTTGCGTTATGGTTTTTGATGTTACTGAAAAGAGCAGCTACAAAAATCTGACTCAGTGGTATCAAGACTTGCGCAAATGCCGTCCTAGCATCCCTTGCCTGTGTGCAGCGAATAAAATTGATGGTATGTGTGCAAATACTTCACCGCATTCCTCACATTCGTCCACTTATACCCTCCAAGTCATTTTGAGATCTTGGATGATTTTGTATCTATGAGTAGCATTTGCGCGAATCATTGCGGAGTATCCGAAAATCGAAAAATGCGCAGAGTGATTCACTCTATTGAATGAACTGAGCATCATCGATCAGTCGAAGGTTCCATGTATGAAAAATCATGAATGCAATTGATTCACAACGGCAAATGGCCACCTAGTAATCACTTTTTATTCCTCCTCTGTATTAGCAAATCCGGCAAGCGTTCGAAAAACTTTCCGGTTCGCGATGAAGAATTTACTGGCTCTTCATTATGTTTCCGCTGCAGATGGTACCAATGTTACAGAGGTAAAAATCGCTTTTTCTCCCTGCAAATCTTATTCATGCCTAAAGAAAAAGAACCAAAAATGGGCTCGAAATTTTTTCTCTTTTGTATTATATATTACAGTGCTGAAACATCCAGATGTGACCATAAAGTGGTTTTCATTAATTTAGTTTTCATAAAGTTTTCTAATTAACTCGAGGTGATTATCGAGGAAGGAAATGAGCATAAGAATATATAGGATGGAAGCAACAGAGCATATATTTGTATAAGAGACGAATGATTGTGATGAAGTGCATGAATATCATGTGTGATGGTGCGCACATTTTCAAGTATGGCTTTATAAAGCACTATAATGTTCTGTAAATGACTCAGAGGCAGGTTTTCAATATCTCTGTTTTTTAACGATGCTGTTCCAAATCGAAGAAGTTTCATAGATCGGTTAATCATTTAGGTAAATTCAAGCAATTCCGGATTGCAGGCTTCATCTTAGATCGTTATCATCCACTTCCACCACGAGGCTTACGTGCTCCAAGAAAGTTGCATCATTGCCTAGGTTTTTTAAACATGAGATGAGCTCCTCAACAGTTTCCATCCGTTCTGAGCCTGTGTATTCGTATGACTTTTAATTTTCGATAATTTTATAATTCATTTGAAAAATTGGAATATCTGAACGTTATTCATCGGTTGAAATTGAAGTGCCAAATGAATAAAGCAGCTGTTGATTTTAATGTTTCGTGAAATCAGGAATTCTTGATTTTTTGCTGAGGATTTTAATTTTTTCTGCTTATTTATATATGTCGCCAAATGGATTTTAACTTTTCATTTTGCTCTGTATTCATCATGGAAATCAAGAAGAGTAGTCGTGTAAGAGTCAGATGATTGTCTGTTTCTGTCGTGGTTAATGAAAAAACGGTGATAGAAACAGCGTGGATTCTTCAAGACTGAAGGTCAAAATAAGAATCAGTGGAAAGATTAATAAGGATTTCTCGTTGATGTTATCGACCTGCATCTATTGTGACTTTTAACAGCAAATCATTAGCGTCCATTTTGCAGGCTTTTGTGCAGCAGTTGAAACGATAACATTGAAAAAATTGGCTGAAAAAAATTTCGCCTGGAAATCGGAAATCTGAATCTGGCTGCCCTAGCGAACTTATACTATTTAACAAGCTTCTTTTATGTTAAAAAACAAAAAAATTTGATACCTATTTCGGAACTATATTTTCTAGCAATAGCTGTTATTCTTAAGCACTTGTTCCATACCGAAGCTCCACTTTTTTCTTGTGTTGTTGACTTGTTTGCCATGTTCGACAACGTTCCATGGTTGGATGATTAAACGGTGATGGAATGATGAAAATATTCTTTACGAACTCATTCGTTGGTTACTGACGAAATATTCGTCAGATGATCCTTTTTGAGCTTACCTTCTTGATGTTTTTTTCCGTATGACGACAAGGAAGAATTTTCAGTATGAATGCATACGCTTGATCCGTTGCTCTAAAATTTGCTTTTGCGCATTTTAATGGTTTCTTTAGTGGTACTGCTCCCGGAGACAGAGGACGTACCCTGAAGTATTTGCAGTGGCAGTTTGGATTTAATCCTCCTGGCCATGCCCAGTTCGAGATTTGAGCTCTCTTTTCTTTTCTTTTTTTTTGTATTCTCGATGGCTTGCTTCAATTGCTTTGCTCTTGGTTTTTAAGTTACAACACTCTAGTGTCTCCTGAAATCTTATTGCGTTTCTCTGATTTGTTGTATCGGATATTTATTTGAAACGGCCGTGTTCTAATGCAGCAGCACAGTGGTAGGTTCTCTACATGGCACCTTCTCACTGTCTTCTTTAAATTAGAACAAAACTTACGTTTGAAGAAAGTCATTTAGGATGTATGTAGAATTGCACCGCTTACAGGGAAATAGGTGCAGTAAGAGGTGGAGGGTGCATTTTGAAATGCAAAGGACAAATCGATTCACAGAGTTCGCATGTTTTCTGGATTATAGGGAACAGGAAAAAAAAAACATTGCAAAAATACATATGTTGAGGTGCTTCTGTTTGTCAGAAGCAGAAATGCTACAATTGCATATACTCTTTAAAAAAATTAATATGTGATTTAACTTGAGATTCACAGAGAGATGTTTATGAAGCTATTATATTAAGAAATCATTACGTAGAAAAAGTGACGAATTTTTCAAAATTTGCCCAAAAATAATCGGTATGGGTCCTGTCTGCCTTTTTAATTGATTAGGATTGCTGTGGTTTAACCCAAACCAATAACGTGAATAAGCAAAACATGAACAGTTACATCATTCGTAAGGTATTTCAGTAAATTCTCACTTAATCAGCCCTTCAATAAGCTTGCATGCGCATATCATGTCATAGATATATTTTGTATTGAAACAAGGCAATTGAGAATGCATTCGGTGGGGATTTCTCAAGAATTTTAGCTTATGAGTCTAATGCATGTGTATTCTGAAAATAGTTTTCATCAAAATAATTCGTTCGCAACATGCTATTTCAGCTTTTTGATGACGTCATCAAATCAGCAATATCTTATCAGTCTGATCCATCCGATTTCGTTGATCTCATAATGAATGAATTGAGGAGATTTTGAAGATTCGAGGAAATGGTACAAGAGCTGTTCAGACTGTTCACTGTGGCGATATACTTGTATACCACGCATTCGTTCGGGAACTCGGTCAAATTTAAGAATTTATTTTGCTCATTCGTTCTTTCATTATTCTCCAATGTCTTTGTTCCTCAAAAGTAGAAAGCCTTTTTGATTTTAACAGTGTTGCCATACTTTCGATGAGGATATGCTGGTGTTTTTTTTTGTTGTTGTTGTTCTTGTTGCTTCATCTAGTTTCACTGTCAAATATTAGTTCGCTTGTTCTGCATGGATGCCTGGTCACAATGGGATAGGGTGGTAGTCCAAAATGAAACTTGTGTTCTCAAGACTGTTGCTCTGATTGTGACACTCAGCACGAATAAGAAAGATCCGATATGATGGGTTTCCCCGAAACGATATGAGAATCGATTCGATAAGTGGCAACATCGAGAAGAATGCAGACAATTTTTTGTAACATTAAAAGACAGCGGCAATAAAACTCCTTCTGCCGAACCTCTCTTTATTTATTAAGAAAATAACGCTCCGAACTCAGTTTTTTCTTCATTGGTAAGCCGTATGGACTGAAAAGATGCTGGTGAGGACTTTTAAACTCTGAACTGGAAGCGTGAAACCATTGGTGAGAAAACACTCATATGGACTAGCACCAAAGACAAGCAGAGCAGGAAGGCAGGGCTCCAACCAACTAATAAGACATGTGGGAAGAATTTGAAAACTTTGCTTCGTATGTGCCAAATCGTGCAAGAGCACAAAAATTGAAATTAGTAAGACAAGGAGGAGTGCGAGGCAACTATTTCTGAAAGGAGACTCCATGCTTTGGAGGTGATCGAAAATGTGTTAAAAATTATACGTGTTTAATTTCCAGGCAATCGGTGAGGGGATTCAGAGAACTTTGGTTGCCCTCGGCTAGGTTTTTTGAAGCATAGTAGCCGGTATGAGCATAAGAAGGCCATTTTTGAGAAATTAAAATGCTTGAAAAGAGAGCGTTCACCTGAGAGTTCGAGGAATCGACTCCATTCTTCTATGAGTCGGTTTTAATTTATCCATGAAAACTGGTCTATTTTATTGGCTGCAGCGCTCTGTTGTTTGTGTTTTTGTGCATTATCTGGATATTAGACTCATGGATGTAGAGCATCTGAAAAGGTCACCATTGACGATGCCATGAGGGAGGATCGAGCTGACCACTTCAGGATCGCGAGTTTCGAGAAATCAGAATCCTCTCCTCCAATTCCCTAGTTCCGCCCATGATAAAGGGTACGAAAGAGGATGTGGAAGAGTCGCTAGTTTCATGCACTTCCGCGCGATCTTGAACTATTTTATACTTGAAAGCTGTCTATTACTGGTTGTAGTTATAGAATTTTTCAGACAGAGCATTGCAAAACCTAAAACTAGACTTTCTGCTTCAGTTGCCATGTCCGTGTCTTGCAAAATTTATTATGGTCCTTGCAACTACTTTTCCTGGAATGCATGAAGCCGTACCCTTGCCTGTTGTTCCCACAGCTTTGCATATAGCCGTTGCTTCAACACCAAGTGAACCCACGTACCCTCGATTTTTTTTTTTCTTTTAGCTTTTAAATTCTGTAAGCTTCAAGTATCTTGAAAGTATCTTCAAGTATACTTGAAGACTCACGCACCATAAAGCCACTGCCTCACTGATGCACCACCGTGTCGCAGTGCATAAGCGTGATAACTATTTAAAATTTGAGCGTTTGCATGTGTGCTAGTACTAACGTACTAACTTAAGGCATTAATAACAGCCACTCTCGCAAAATTCGAGTATTTGCTTGACTTCACCGTTGTGTACGTGCTGTGTTGTGCATCCCGTAGTGTTACCACAAAAGCTCACAATGTTTGTAATTATGCCAGTAGCCATGATAAACACCAGCTGAATGCCTCAGAAGGCATTCAGCTGGTGTTCATGGGATAGTTTTTCACTTGGGGTAGTCTTTCACTGTCCTTTCTTGTACCTTCGTTGTAACTTCCGTATTGACTTTGCGTGTTTGACGCACCAGGTCAAGCGATTATTCCTGCATGCTTGTCAACTGGTTGCACTGTTACTTGCAGTTTTCAACATCACTACTGGTTTTCGCAAAAGAAGGTTGTTACCTCACGAATGAAAAGCAATAGATTAGAAGTCACTATGTTACCGATTCTGTGTACTTGTCTTGCAAAGTATACTCCAGAACTATATCATTTTGAAAAGGGTGGACCATTTAGGACAAGATGATAAAGAAGGTGCTTTTCTTACAAGATCAAACAATCAGACAGACGAAAAAGACCGTATGAAACCCACATGCACACCCCTGCATGCGTTCTTTGGAACAGCTTCTGTTTTTACCGTCTCGTGAGGGAAAAAACTGCCTGGAGAGAGATAGGCTTAAGTCTGCTTCGTTTTATTACTGTGTGTTCACGATGAATAGCGCAATGTGAATCGGACGCGTGTCGCAAATGGTTTCGTCTTTTTAAACATCCAGCTCCTTGTTTAGCTGTTCTGGGTCGCTGCATCGAGTCAAAGAGTAATTTAATCGAAATCCAATCGTTTCATGCGCTGCTTTACCAGAGCAGCTGGTGATGACAACAGGACCATAAGAGCGGACTGAAACAAAATAGAGTCCATCCACTCTTTTTCCGGTGCCAACTCACCCCATATTTTCTCTTTAGCTAAGCGATTTCCGCAGAATTTCTCGTGAGCAACCCCCAAAAACCGATCTTCACATGTAGAGTTTGTCTTTCCTGATGGGAAAAGCTGAGAAAGGTGGAAAAGTTGTTTCTTTGTTTACCGCCTATGTCGAAGAACTCCTTCTTTAGCTGGATCCCACACGAATCTCCCGTGACTGGGAAGCATATTCCATAGCAAAGTTGATTTATCAGCTGACCTCTACTGCCGTTGTTATTGAAGGAGGAGACTACTCCTGTCTCTGATGGAAAATACTGCAATTATTAAAAAGAAAAATATTAGCTATCAAAATGAGAACGTCCGAGAATTCAGATTCCATCTGGAAATGGGTTGGAAGGCGTTGATACGACCACCTCCATCCTCTTCCACATAAAAATACTGCTTTTACCTGCAGGCATCGGGTCGGAGCTAACATGGAACTCCTGTTGGTCAGTTGCCTTACGCGAATACGCCATTTTCTGTGGAAGGTTGAATTGGCTGACGTCTGTATCGTGATGTTGTGAGGAGTATTGTTCCTCATATGGATGTACACTGAAAAACATTCTTTTAAACTTCATGGGGATTCAGCGATAGATAATCATGAAGCAGTGCTTATCAAGCTGCTGAGAAATAAATGGAATTATTAGATCTCCCAGATGCACAATTAATTCAGGATGCAGTGTCAAAATGCTAATTGATGTGCACCTTTTCCCCAGCCGACATAATGGGAAAGAGAGCTTGAAAACGAAGTATTTCAGTGATGCTCTTCAGTGGAATGGCGCTGAATACAACCTCAGATCGGATACTCATGTTAGATACTTTTTTAATCTCAACAGGGTAGTTGCCTGCCTTCCACCACATTTTTGTTAAACTTTCATCTTTCTTTGCACCTTGTCATTTGCTTGCAACATACCGGAATTGAAGAGAAAACTATTTTCAAGGTACGAAGTTGTTCGCATTTTAAATGGATCATCATTTTAAATGGCTCCTTCTGGAGCCTGTACCGTTTCGACCTCATCCCTGTCGTTTGTTAAAAACCGGAAACGTTCGTGCGGAAGTCGTACACGAGCTTGGGAAGCTCGGAAAACGCGCTTATCCGGTCCACCTCGTTATTTGATTCCGAATATAGGTTTCGGTCAAGTCTTTTGTTCCCTGTGCACTTTTTCCACTCAAACGATCTACTTCGAGCTTATCCTCCGCGGTGATATTGATCCTCCTAGCGTCGCTATTGGATCTCGAGAAACACTTCTCATGTGGCAGCAGATCTCACCGATCCCGACTTCATCGTCTCGCTTGAAATTTCAAAGTGCATCAGTAAGAGTAGACTGACTTCTGTTTTTCTCCTTGAATAGTACCTTTATTTCTGTTCTCTAGGTGTTGGTGCTTTACTTCATCTATGAAGTAAAAGACTTTCCAGTTGATAATCATAAAAGAATTGAACATCATTTGAAGCTAGGAACTAAATGAGACCAATCACTTCTTGCACACATGATTCCCTCTCTACCCATTTGTGATTGGTCTAGTGATTCGTGCTTCTTCCTCTACTTCAGAGGCTGTGCTGTAAACGGGAAAAGCTCATTCCAGAACTAGTATTTCCGTACACGCGTGGCTACACGAAACTTTCATTACCTACGAGATATCCTTCTGGATCTCATGTCAGAAAGTGATGACCTTCTTGCGTTTCCAACCCATTTCGATCCGAATTTGTTGTTTTCAGAAAGTCTGATAACGGTATCTGTTTCTTCAAAAGCGATCAAGGTACTCGACAGTTATGCTTCCGGACAATACCAGTGGAAGAGTTTCCTAATGAAAGAAGCACCTGAAGTGCTTCCTTCATCAGGAAATTTTCATTTCGAAGAGAATTGGAAATGTCTCTTGCATTAACGTAGGGCCTTTGATTTCAAGGAAATGTTTTTGCGCTTTTGTGTCTTTAAGTCTTACAGTGTTGTCCCGAATTTCTCCCGCAAATAGTGACTACTTGCTGAGTCACTTGGTTAACAGTTATCGTCAAATTGTCGTTCACACAGTTTCCTTTGAAAGGTTGCATCAGCTCCAGCATTTCGAATTCGACACGTAGCTGCACAATCTGGAACACAGATCAATTCTTTGCATTAAAAGGGACCACAAGAGGAGTGCGAAACATTCTAAAAAGCTTCTCATGCGCACATTAGCAACAGTTCGTTTTTTTTTTTTTTTTATTTTGAACGAAGCGTTATACATTGAGCGTACACGGAGATGAAGTCGATGCTGTTCTTTGAAGAGGTTTTGCCGGATCCCTCTTATTCTTTGATTACCGTATCAAGTATTCGACTACTCGAATGAAATGTAATGCAAAAGTGAGATGGTTTATCATCGTGACTTTGTTGGTATCATTAGCGATGGAATGATAAACGAAGGACACAGGGTTTCGTATACATCTTCTGGGTTGCCGTTTGAAGGACAAAGCATTTGTGATTCAGAAAAACCACAGTTTATTGTAAGAAATAGCAGGCAAAGAATGAAAAGTCAATAGGAGATCGAAGCTAACAGAAAATGAAGAATGCTTTCAGGTGAATACGAAAGCTCTCGTGTGAGTTTGGTGCGTTTTATCTCTATAGTAATAATCACATAGGCAACCCAACTGCCCATGTATCGATTTTATTTTTGTAATTTATCAACGAGAATGTACTAACCAATGTAAAGTTAAAAATTTCAGAATTTTGCTACTGGACCAACTTTTAGTTTTCGTGTATCATTAAATATCAGGAATCCATGAATGGCTTCTCTTGCAAGTGTTCACAATGCTTAGGAAATCTCATGTCCCACGTAAACAGTAACTAGCATCTAATAACTTTTGTACACGATCCGAATGTGCGCTTCACCGCTACCAATACTGTACTCGCGAAACTCCATACAAGCAACGAACAACGGATCACTTACGTGTTGGGAAAGAGGTTTCACGCTTGCCACGCAAGTGATGGGATCTTCGAGAGGAGATGGGTACTCAGGATTCACGAAGTAAACATTGCTGTTCTCCAAGACTTCACCGCAGGATCTCTGGACTGAAAAGTTGCTCTTCTTTACATTTCATCCCCTCTAGCCCGCGCAACAAATTTGAAATGATGGTGTAAGGGAAATAGCTAGTTAGCAGTTGCAAAGACGAAGACAGAAGTAACGACGTTCGCAGAAAAATGCAATTGTGACTGTCATCACTTCATTAGATACATATATGATAGGAAACCAAAAGACCTATTCTGTATTCGCAGGCCATTCGTTTGGATCTTCTCAAGTCTGCAGCATCAGTTCTGTACACGTTTTGAATTTAGATAAGTGGCTATACATGAACACGTATCATCATGATTCGATGTGATAAGCACACTCGTGCATGCATCTCGAATGCTGCAACATTGCAAGTAAATGGTAGGCCTTCTGAAACATTATCAGTTCCTGATGTCTGTAAATCTCGAAGGCAGCGTTTGATTTGAAAAGGGAAGAGCTTGATAGGAATTTTCAAAGTTCTTTTGGATATTCCAGTAGGAATACCCAAAGGAACTTTTGTTTACTGTCAACGGATATGGTCAGTGTGTCAATACACAGCACTTAGGCACGATGTGGAGTATCTCTTTTTAGTCAATTATTGTTGCTTGTGATTATTAATTAAAAGTAATCTTACAAACACAGCAGACCCAATATCCTGGGGAGCAGAGGGACATTGCTTCGCCGCCCATTTTGCGGCACTGATATCTGGTATAGCATACTCCTTGAGGGTATGCCGAGCTGTTGGTTTCGCACTCCTTATTCTCGAAGCGAAACACATTCAGAAATCCCAGCTTGAAAATGGAGAAATCTAGAAATAGAAATCGAAAACCTCAGATTGCATTTTTGATTCTCAGCAGGTCTCACACCGCAAATTTTTTAGCGGTGCTTCCTTTTGCGGTTTATTTGTGGTCACTGGAATCTAGGATACATTTTCAGGCACAAGATGCGGATGTCTTATGTACATGATTGCGCATATACGCTTGTCCAGCGGGGAGAGTAGCATTACTAAAGGTTTTACTTATTTTAGCGGTAAACGTACCACGCTGCAGGGCAAACTACAGTATAGTACATCCTACTCTAGGTCAGTGCGCATTCGTTTGCGTAATCGAGGAAATTCTGTGAGCTCGACATTTGCCATTCTCAATTTCAAATGAATTACAAATGTTTGTGATGTATTTGAAATTGAAAACCACTCCGCCTTAAAGTTACTTTTCCCACCGACTTCAGGAGCTTCGGTTTCTGTTTTCTTTGGAAATCTGACCGTGAGCGGGTCTATTCGGCAGGTTTGTTTTTTTGGTAGATTCTTGTTTGAACGCGCTCTTACACTTGATGGAGGATCAAAATGAGTGTGCTTCTAATTTTGATTTCAGATACCCGGACGCCTCTCGTCATATGAACTGGCTTTGCAGCATCAGTGCTTTAGAATTCAATCGGTATAGCACTCTTTACTGGAGATGTGCTGTTCATTTTGTACATCTCAGAGGATCATTGTGTTCCCGGTGGTATGGAACGTGGTGTATCTTTTTCAAAAGTGTTTGCTCTTGTTAAGATCACCTTTCGAAGCGGTAGAGCCAATTTTGTATCCTTGATCTCCACAAAGCATTTAACAAAGCAAGAATCTCTTTAACAGTGTTTCCAGGTGCAGCACAAGTTAAACCCCGGCTTTTGTTTTCTTTAAAAAATCTTCGGTTTCAGATCTCAATCGGCGTTCGTGGAAACACAATAGGCAAAAACCAAAGCCATTTCCGCTAGGTGCAAATGGGATGCCCAGAATTTCATCTCTCGTCCCCTGCCCAGTCCTGTGTCTGTTGTTGATGAGCTTTTAGATAGATTGACACTATTCCGCTACTAGAAATGATTCCAGAATTTTCATGATTCTGTCCATGATTGCAGAGCTCCGACCTTTTTGTCGAAACGTATTTTTCGTATTCTTCCCCTACATTACAATCAACAGTTCATACGGTTCCTATCATGCATGCTGATCGACTCTAAAAGATGTGAAGCCTCGCTATTTTTCTTCTTGATCCGATGAACTTCATTTACAGCTTAGTGATGGGCAGTTCTTGGCGGCGGATGGGAAACTTCGTTCCTCCCACGACCTGGTGCCGGTAACTTCGCTTTGCCTGTGACCATAAGTAAAGTTAGGATGGGATGCTCGGTTCAGCGTCTAGAGAACGATGGAGTGCTTCACCTGGCTGTGGTTCCTGGAAGGTTCACTTTTCTTCTGCGTTGAAATCTGCTGGAATCTCGAAAGATATTCCGTAAATCTGTCGTTCATCACACCTGGGACGGAGCCCAGTACCTTGTTTCCTGTATATGTCCGGATCCTGTTTTCCTGCTGCATCAATTTTAGTATAAAAAAAAAATCAATCTGTTGTTTTGTTTCTCCGTTCTCATCAAACACTGTCCTAGTAATCTGCAAGCCTGAGATTTTTCCTGAATTATAGAAGGGGTAGTAGCATCTTTGGTCTGCAGGATAAGTCTCTTTATGTAAGGTGATTTCAAGCAGACGATACATTTGCCTTGCGCACCCAGTAGGTTCCTATTCCTTTGCTCACATCTGCTCCATTTGAAGAGATGCTTTCTCTAGCGTCTCAGGAATCCCGCAAACAGTCAAAAACCGAAAGCAATTTCGGATGCTGTAGTTCATTCTTGACATCTCTGAATAACCTTCTTCCGATTTCAGGAAGCAGCCTCGTCTTTAAGGAAGGTCTTGTCCTCTGTTGATTCGATCCTAATATAGTCTTCAGTAGCATCATCATGCCGCATCATAGCATTATCTTTGCATTTTGTTTCAATCATAGGGCAGTATGGAGGAAAACTGGGAAGAAAAGTTTCATGCCGTTCATCATGCAATCATTGTGTCTACGAAGTTTTCTTGTGGTGCAACTTCATGTTGTGTTTCTCGCAACCTCCGGACAGACTTAGAATTGTCCTCCTTCCGGTTGTTCGGGATGCACCGAGATGTTCCCAGTTAGGAAACCCTCAGGAGTGAAAATTCGATCCTTCGTTTCTCCTCGCAAATTCGTGATCGGTCTGAGCCGGAATGGGCGTTCAAGCTTTCACTTTTCCGAAAGCTCACCAGCAGAAAGAAACCTGCTTGGGTTGTGCACCACCCGTTTTCGCTTGGCGCTGTTGTGAGTTCTTGTTCCTCTCTTTTCCTCATGTTGTCTCTTCTTTGGGCTTACGATATGTGCAACGCCGTTCGATCAAAATGGTGTTTCAGTGCTTGGAAACGTTCTGTGCTGTTCGAGGGCTGAGGCTGAGTCACAATGTATGATGGATGCGCTTACCAGAGACGGGACGTGGTGAGCTCTAATGGAATGAATGAAACGGTTGTTGGTCTGGCTGGAGATGGGGATTTTTTTTTTTTGAAGAATCTCAAGCAGATTCCTTGAATGGATCTCAGGGCGCTTGCACCTTTTCCACTGTTTTTGTATTTTCAGATATGTGAAATAACTGAATCTGTAGTTTGCCTAAATCATTCTCTCTTTGAGAAGCGCAGTTTTTTTCATGCACGTGCGAGATTTTGACGCACGTATTTTCAAACTAGAGAAACCAACGAATGTGATCCCCGCATGTCTCGGACGCCAAAGAGCGTAGAAGACTTGTCTGAACCTTTCGCTCTGAAGGTAATCTGGGTTTCATGTCGCATCAGCTTATGCAGTCTTCCTTTGGTCTTCAGGGAGAGTAAATTGTGATTTCCCTGGATTGGAATACAGAATTTCGGGAACCGAACGAAGACATCCGGATCCGATCGAGGTACCCATTTCTTCGAAGCAAGTGTTCTGTTATCGTACAGAAACAAATATGAACTGCTTCGTGTTTTAATGAGATATGCCTAGCTGTGGATGGTTTTCCAGGCCGCGAATCTCTGGATGTTACCAGTCATTCGAAACTGTGACTGTACAGGTTCATGTCGAAATGTTGGCATTCGTATGGTGTTTCGTGCCACCAAGCTCATGCAGAAGAGCTTCCCTTTTGAGTTTTTGAATTTTCGTACCGTATGGATTTACAATGCATTTTGGTGAAACTTTGTTATATGGCGAAGGGAATGAAGCGTAAAGATTGCTTGGGAAATTAGAAACTTGAAAATTGGGAAAAATCCTCCAAACCGTTTACGAACCTAGGAACTGAAGGAAGCTTGCGTGTCTTCTGAGTTCGGAAAGATTCGTCTTCGCTCGTGCAGCGTGTTGCGATTCTTCAGAAACGCAAGTTTCCTTTCTTATCTAGAAAGCATCAGAGTGCTGTCACGTGACCACTTCCGCAAAGCCTGAGTGGATGCTCACGAGTTGTACACACGAAATTTCAGTTCTGTTCCTCATCTAACATAGAAGAAAACGTATGGAATTAGAGATCGGGTTGAGAAATCACCGAGACAAAAAGAACAAGAGGGATTTCCATGAAAAAGAATGTTTTCATCCAAGAGCTGGATTTTGGAAGTTTGCATTCTTATCTTCAACTTCTAAGTTTTCTTCAGGGATTCTTGCTTTGGCATTCTAAGGATGCTGACAAGATTGCACTCATTAGCTTAAATAACTTGTCATCAGACACTGATTTGCCCGGATTTCCAGTTTTCGCGTATACCCATCGAGATGAACCTATAGATGCTGTGTTTGCAGCATCCCTTGTAACTATGCAATGTTCGGATTGCAGTGTCAGAAGGAACTGAAGAATGGAACTGAGATTGCAGCGATAAACGAATGAATTACGAAGAAATGATGGAAAGTTCAAAGCATTGGAATCTGCTGTGCTCAATCTTCTACCTGTGCGTAATTTCTACTCCATTGTCTTTTTAGGATCTTGTTTCTCCTTCCCCTCGAATCACGAAATCTCTTGAGTATTCGAACAGTCTTGCTGGTATTAAAGTAACCTGCGGTTACGTAACATAACTCTGTTACTCGAAAATCTTCCTTGTTGCTGGCAGTTTATTAGGAAGTCGGGCGTCGTATCATGTTTCCACTTCGATGAGCTGTGTCCCTTACTCCACGTATCTTCCTAAGGTCATCCTTCCTCTCGAACTTGAGCTTCACTTCAGTCAACTGCCTCGTCTTTTATTATCATTTTGGTTTCCATTTTTGTTGCAGGTCTTGTGTGTGAGCATTGCTGATCATGTGGTGAAAGCGTATTTCTCAAATACAATGGTGGCGCATCCACCAGTGTGTTTCTGAGCACTCGATATTTAAACACGAGCTGGTCCTTACCGGATCTCATCCGCATGTGTGTGAAATTTTCCTATGTCGACTTGAGTGCATAAAGCAGGAAATCACATTTCGAGAGTTGGCAGTTTCATTCCGTTCTGGCTGCGAGCTGTTTTGAGTCTGTTTACGCCTGTTCCTCCGCAACAGGACCATCCGGAATGCTGTGTGTTGTTGTCAACGGAATGCTGTGACCTTGAATGTTCACAAAGGTCCTCGCTGCGCGTATTCATTGCTTCATCATGTTTAGAAGTAGGTGTGCCTTGCCGTTCTCTCTACTAATTTGGAGATGGAGCAGCGGCTCCATCTGCAGCCACGAGCTTTTCAAAGTATTTCTACTTCGTTGTCAGGGTATCTTCTGAGCTGGATCAAAGTAGCTGTATATTCAAGTACTTCTTTGGTATTAGCGTAAGACTTTCTAGTCAGTCCTGATCGCGATCATGCTGTGTGACAGCATGGGGATCCGTGAAAACTGCCTAGAGCGGCCAAGCACTCATCTCTTTATCTTAACCAGCATCCAAGTTTCAGTGCAACAATGATTCTGTTTCATAAGAACTTAATGCAAAAAAAAAAAAGAAATGTACATTATCGGGTAGGCAAAGGGAATCACAGGAAACTGCGACTCTTCGGATGAAAATCAGCAAACTGTTTGCTGCAACCGCGGAACGCAAACCCATTCGTATGCTCGACATATGGGATTCTTTCAGCGAAGCAGTGGATGGAAGCGTGGCACACATCAATCAGGAAAAAGAAAAGAAAAAAAACACACATACATTTTTCTAAATTTGCAAGACTCGCAGCGCATGACTGTCCAACGTTCCGTTTGTTAGCACGACTAATGAGCGTCGGGATTACAAATCCAAGGGACTTTGCTGGAAAGGGATGGAGGAAAGACGGCAACTCTGTTACGGGATTCCACTCCTTATGGGTAGGTGCGGTGACTTGCGCTGGAGTTTTCGAGAAGCGCGAAGAATAAACGGAAGTACCTGGACGGCCAACAAAGTGATTCAGAGAACACAGCAAGATCGGAAAACTGGAGTGTACCGTCTTACGTAGTACGCGGTTGCCAACGTCCACTTTCGTTTCACATCGTTCTTGGCACCGTGTGGTGCAGCGGTGGTGTCGTTTCGAGACTTCCCGGGCAAAGTCGTCCTCCGGGACAAAGCAACGACGAACATGCGAGGTCTCGTGCTGTTGAAGAACCGTTCGAAGGACCACTGAAGCATTTCACACGATCCCGGGAGGCCACCGATAGCAGTTCCTGGCGCCTTCGCGTGCGTAAGAGAAGGCGATGCCCCGATTGGGCTGCAGCGCAAAAGAAGAGAATCTCTTCCTAGCCGAAGGCCGTCCCATCTCGCACTCACATGCCAGCTGAACACGTTCTTGCCGGTTCAGCCGGCAACAGAGACACACGCGATCCCGGAGCAAGAGTCACCGAAACGATGACGTTTCCGTCTTTCGGAGAGGCGAGACGTTCCGTGCACGCAGTCTGGAATCCTCGATCTCACCGAAACTGGGAATCTTTACGAATCTCCGGGATCGAAATTGCTAACGCGGGGGTTGAAACGAGAGAGTGACCACTTACTGTTCACGCGCCCTGTTGCATTGTGCCTCTCTTGTGTATCCGTAGGAAACTCCTTCCCGGCTCCCAGGCAGGCGAAAACAAGCGCCAGAACAAATCTTGACATCGTCAGCAGCAATTGGTAGGTCAACTTGGTCATCGAGTTTGGAGCGTTTCTCCTCCTTTTTTTTTTTTTTTTTTGTTTGTTTGTTTTTTTCCCCTCCTTCTCCCAATCCGACCTCTTCGAGCTCAAACGGGTCGGAGATCGGGTTTGTTGTTGCTCCGCGACGCAACTCCGAGCAACCCCTGGAAGTGTTCGCTCCCGCGCACGTCTTCGTAAACAGCCTGTTTGTCCCTTCGACATATTTTCGCCCCGACGCCCCTGTTGCCTCTGGAAACGGTATTGTTTGCCAGGTTTTGCGCTGAACCTTGGCCGCTTCGGTTGCCTCCCTCTTTCCCAGGTTCGGGGCTGGGCACATCCTCTCAGCCCGGGAGGAGCGCGCAAAGGGAGACCGCTTCGTGCCCCTCCCGAATCCCTGCAGGGCCATCTGCATCCGTCAGGATGTCAGAATCGTCCGGTTTTTCCGTGCGCTTTCCCCGACGAGGCGAATCCGCCTGCGAAGCGATCGCCACTCGGCGGAAGTTGCTCCAAGATGCTTGACATCTTCCCCGTAACGCGGAGACTGCGCTCGCTACTCACCCCAGCTGCGCGCACACCCTTTCCGTGGCTCTCCTTTGACTGTCTCCTCCGATCGTCGCCGCGTGCTTCCCGGGAATGTGGGGTACCAGTGCTCTGGGAACGAATTCGTGATTGCAGTGGACGACGGGCAGCTGTGGATTCGATCTCCTCGGACATAGGGGGCGCTAACTCCCAACGCCAACATCCGGCAGCGATGTTGCATGAGCTGGGTGTTAACTTTCGACTCAACTCGTGGAACTAACACGTGTTGCATGTTGGAGTTGGACATGGATATTGCATGGGTGTGTTGGATATTCGTGTCGGACTTTGAGTGCTATTCATAATTGAGGGCGTTGCGTGCTCACATTCGACAGTAACGCCCGCTAGGAGTGTTGTCGAGGTTAACACTAAATCGCAGTGATGTACATACGTTGGAGGTCCGCAGCCAGTATGAACAGTGGGTACGTGCTGGGTGCCATTATTATTGATTAGCATCCAAAGTGCGAATCATCCCCAAGAGGTCACCCCCCCTCTTGGTTTTTCGACGAGAACTCTTCGGAAGGAGCTGGAATTTGTCATGGGTATGTGTCCAGCATATGTTCGAGCGCCGCTCCCCTAAATGGTGCCCCACTTTTCATACCTCTTTGCTTCATCCGGGAGGCAGGACCAAACCGACTGTCGGTGAAACAGTTCTCTCCAGGGAGCTCCTATACACGAGCGGTGGACATCGTTCGCTGGACGGAACAGGCGGTGCTGTTTACCGTGCTGCTGCAACGGTCCACCGGTCCGAGTAGTTCTGCAGTGGCGCCATGCGTCGGATTTTTTTTTTTTCTTTTGCTGTTGTTGTTTTGTGCCCGTCACCACATAAGAGAAGGACCGCCTCCTCGCTGTTGTTTTTTCCTTGGTTGGATCCGTTGCCGGTGATCTGTGCTCGAGGAATAGCGGAGACGTTCTTCACCATCTCGTGAGCGTTCGTCTGCCTTCTCCCTTTCTCCGCAATACCGGTGAGAAATCGTCCTTTTCTGCCTTCTCTCAGAAGACGGTCGCTGTCACTGCCCCCCGCTCTGCCACAGGGCGGGAAATGTCGCGAAAGGCAAAGCAGGGCCCCGCTTTTCTCTTGGCGCTCTTCCCCCTAATTCCCCCAGTGAAGAATATCCCGGATGCGAACCTTCCCGATATATCATCGCCCAGGAAGCGTGAGTCGCCCTCTCCATTCAACCAACCTCTCTGCCCGCTTACGTGTCGGGAGAGACCTGCCGATGCGCGCGCACTTCGTGTGCTCCTGCAGCTGGCTGGAAGGTGGAGTATGGGTCACAGCGTGAGGCGAGCGTTTGTCTCCACGGAGGTCGCGACAACTCTGCGTAGCCGCATTTCGTCTCAGCTTGGAAACTGGTCCAAGCCAGTGGCCGGGATGAGGGAGAGGAAGAGCAACGGTTTTTCGCGCTCGTGCTCACCGCACACAACACTTCCTTGGTCTCGCGAGAGTCGCCCTTCTGTTTCCCTTTTCGAACTCCCGTCGTCCGCACTGCTCCGAGGGTGCCCTGAAGGTCGTTGCTGTGCTGTTTCGCGGCGGCGCCAACTTTCGCCCTCCCGCCGCGCGCCCGTCCCGTCTGCTCGCGACGCATACGCATCCCCCTTTCTGCAGCGCGCATGATCTGGGACCAGTCACGTGGTCGTTACGCTCAGCGGTCTGGCAGAGCTGTCCGTCACCATCTCACGCGTCTCCCCCAGGATGACCTCCGAGTCCGACGAAGAAATCCTCACGCGGACGGAGGCGCTACTCGGCGGCGGTGAGTACGGACGCGCCTGCGCGTGGATGCTGGCTGCCTGTATTCACGAACCGTCTCTGGTTCCTGTTCTTCAGCCGCGCTTCGAAAACGCTTTCGGTGAGTTTTACCCTGCCCCTTGCTCCATCCTACTTTCGCGCCCATCTTCTCCTCGTCTCTGTGCTCCTGCAGCCAAGTGGACGGAAGGAGATGCCGACGGCGGAGATCCCTCAGGAGCCCTGCGCGCGGCCTTGACCGTCTTCCCTGCGAGCGCCTGTCTTTGGAACGCGCTCGGACTGTGGTCGTGGAGGTAAACATGGCAACGGCGGACGGCAACCTCCTGGGAGATTTGGGCCACTGGGAGGGGATCTTCGGCAGAAGTCGGAGGAGACATCTCCGGCAGGCCTCTTGGTCTCTGGAGTCGCTTCGGGCGGGCGTGAAGCCAGGCTTCGTGTGGGACCTCTTCCCAGCCCTGCCGGAGCAGCTCCGAGGGTGGGCGCGGAAGGAGGGAGCCTCCGTTGAAGTGCTCCGCTGCGCCGGAGACCTCGTCGTGGTGGACGTGGCCTGCGCGCTGAGGTGGTTACGCGAAGCACCGCGGAGGGTGACCTTCGTGGACGTGCCTTCTGGTGGGCGCCCCCAAGTTGTTAACCCGGGCGACGACGATGGCCTGCTGGACGCGGTGCGCCGGCTGGAAAGGTGGCTGGCGGCAAAGTGCTTTCGTGGCGGAGGAGGTGACGACGATGACGTGGCCGCGGCCTGCTCCCCGGCCTGCCGCGCCACCACCGTTTTTGGTTTGCTGCTCGGTTATCCAGTCGTGTATCGCCCGGATGCGGATGGCACCCACTGCCTGGATCACACACAAGCTGTGCGCCACTCAGTCGCCATGGCCCACGCAGCTTCCGGTAGCCAGGAGGAGGAGGCTGCCTGGAACGAGGTTTCCGCCTTCACTGTGCCCGCGGGCGAATGCATGGACGCCGCGCAGGCATCACTCCGCGCATGGGAAGACGGCCTACACGCCCTGCGGGTGCCGCTCACGCGCCGCGGGCTGCGTCTGCGTGTGCGTTCCGAGAGCGTCGCCCTCGGTGTGGTGGCCCTCTGAACGCCCTTCCCTCCCCCTGTCCCTTGTCCCGCAGGCGCAGCGACCTGGAGGATGCCAGGGACAGCTTCCTGCTCGCCATCCAAGCAGACCCCTCCTGCGTCTCGGCCCGCTCCAACCTGGCCGGCGTCAAGCTCTGCTCTGTTGCCAGATGGCACTTCCCCATGCTCAACGACGCTGGCAGGAACAGCGCCTTCCAAAGTGCCCTCTTCCGGCACGTCCAGGCTGGCGAGACCACCGTCCTCGATATCGGCGCTGGATCGGGGATCCTCAGGTGAGCAACAGTGAGCGCTCAGACTGCAGGGCTCTCTCCTCGATTCAGACCCCGTAGCTCTGGCACGCATATTCGCCCGTTTGGGTGGGCGCGTGAGCACTCATCTGCACACATGCGCTTCTGCGCATGCGTCCATGCGATCCTCTTCCGGCTCTCAACCAAGCTCTTGCTCTCCCCTCTTCCTCTTTTCTTACCAGCGTCTTTTTCTCCTTCCCAGCATGGTCGCCGCCAAGGCTGGCGCCAAGGCCGTCTACTGCTGCGAGCGCTGCCCGGTGCTTGCAGGTCTTTGCGGGCGCATCTTCCGCGCCAATGGTCTGGAGCAGAAGATCACCTTCCTCGGCAAGGACTCGTCGGAGCTGGTCATCGGGAAGGATATACCTTCCAGGTGAGCTAAAAATGGTTCCGAAGGGGGGGAGGGGAGGACCAGGGGCTGCTATGATCCACGTGCTCCTTCACTCGCCTGGCAGGGTTGACCTCATCGTGACCGAGGTCTTCGACGCAGCGCTCTTCGGAGAAGGGGTAGTAAGCACCATGTACCACGCCCTATCCAACCTCCTGAAGCCTGGGGGGCGGGTCATCCCTCAAGGAGCCGTTCTGTCCGTTGCGCCAGTCGAGTGCTCAGCGTTGCGGCGGCGCTACCGGTCAACGTCCAAGCTGCTCCCGGGCACCGTCAGGGCGCGCTTCCGCGAACCCTACGACTGCGAGCACCTCGACACCCTGCCTGGTGGATTCACTTTCCTCGGTCCACCGGCCTCTCTCCTCCGGGTAGACTTCGGCGACCACGCACAGATGTCGCGGCTGAAGAGTGGCTTCCATGCCTCTGCCCGTCTGACGTTCTCCTCTGGAGGCTCCTGGGACGCCACCGTGGCATGGTTCCGACTGGATCTGTGCGAGAGCATGTCAGTCGACACGGCTCACGGGACAACCTGGCAGCAAGCGATTTTCCCTGCCCGGAGCGAACCCGTCCTGTCAGGCTCATCGACGGACCTGGCCTTTGAGGTCGTGGACGACTGCATCAGACTGTTGGATGAGGGGAGTGGTGGTGATGAGGGCGGTCTTGATCCCTCCTACCTGCACTCCCTGAATGATGATCTGTGGAACTTTTGGCTTCGAAATGCCATCTCCTTCCTGAAGGCAGGCGACACCCTCTTGGACATCGGCCCGGTTCCCTCACTTTCTCTGTTCGCCGTGCTGTCGGGTGTCCCCGCTTCTTTGCACGCAGAGTGTTCTGAAGACACGCTGGATGCGTGCTTCCGCCTGCTCGGGAGGGAGGATCAACCGCAGCGACCGATCCTCCGCGACGCCCCCACAGATCGTTGCGATGTTGTGGTGGCAGACCCCGTCGACCCGTCGGGGGTTCTGTCGATGGAGAGATGGTCTGCTGTTGCTAGGTAATGGGAGTACACTCTTCCCTGCCCCACCGCCTGTATCACCTCCCGGCACCCCTAGCGCTGTCATGCTCTGGAACCCGAGGCTGGTCATACCGAGTCTTGTGCACCTGGAAGGGATTCTGGTCCAGTGCGAGCGTCTGATGGAGTGGAACCGTCTCATGGGCGACCACAGCAGAACCCTGGGCTTCTCTATAGCACCGTACCTAAACGAATATAAAGTAAGAAGTTGTGCGTGGCAAGCCCTTCGGAGGCGTCCGAGGAGACCGCAAACGGGCGGACACAGTCATGCTCGCTCCATCGCTGTGACCTCGGAACTTAAGGGCGGCGTGCATGCCTGCCGAAGCTGAGAAGGGAATTCGTTCAGTTTGAGTAGGGCCTTGACAGCGTAATGCGGCTCAAAAAACGCGAAAGCCGTTGTCATGATCGCACCATCTCCATTCTGGGATGCATCTGTCGCTATTGCCCACTACCAGTATCCTTTCTCATTTGTTCCTCCTCCCTCTTTTCCGGTTTTTTCGTTACTTCGTAGTAGGCAGCGCTAGTGCCGATTGCCTTTCCTTGCAACCCTTTGATTCACCCGTCTCTTCGTGAGTAGTTGAGTAGGATGTCGTCCGCCGAAACTTCTCGAACTGCGCGGGTTCCTACTTCTGTTGCCGAACTTTTTGCTATTCCTCCTTCGGCTGAACCGAAAAGGCGGGGGAAGGGGGGTTCTAGTTTCTTGCGCAGCTGCAGCATTTCTGTCACCAGAACTTTGTTCCAACCTTGGCAAACGGGGTGGTTTCGCTTCCGGAGAGGAATAGGAAATGGATTTCTTTCGAGTGCGGCGTGCGTGGACTGCGACGTAGGTTGCTCGAGGACCTATCAGGATGACGATTCCTTCGAGACACGCCGCGGGTGTGTCCACAAACTGATCAACAGAGACAGGCAGCATGAACTACAAGATCTGCCTTCGGATGGATATTTCTTTTGGAGCTTTCCTTTTTCCCTGTTGGAGCCTCGAGCGCAAAGTGGGGAAAACGGACCGGCTGGTCTCTCGGATGACCGCAAGGATCGGGTTCCACGAGTTCAGGCTCTGTGCATATCCCAGTCGACTTCGGGCACGCGTGAAGAGTGTAGATGGCTGCTCCGGCATTGCTCTTTTTGCGGTTTGTGCTCTCTGGAAACCGTCGGTTTCTCGCCTCCGCACCTCTGTTTTCTCTTGGAATGCAAGAGGGACATTGCGTGGCGACGATCCTTTTTGGGTTCCAGGCAACAGGCGGAACCTGACGCTGAATAGATGCAAACAAACATCCTTAACGCTAAAAACTATGCACCACAAGAACTTTCGAGGAAATTTCGAGTCATGATCATGAGTGTCCAGACAGCGAGATGTTCATGCAGCAGCACTCCAGTGTTCAGGAGACATTGGCTTACCACCGAGGTCGTGCATGAACTATTGCTCTTTCTTCTGCCAAGTGTGACTTGTGGGTCTTTGAATCGCTGCTGAGACGCAAGGACGGTCTGTTTCCAAAGGCAATGAGGAATGAAAGCGGCGGAGAATTCGAAGAATTTGAAGAGGCGCGCCATAAGGAAACAGCCGGGTTGGAAGATACAGGAGTCGACTCTCGTGGTTCTGCATTTCCTTGCTGCTGCCCTCGAACCGATTTCGATTAATGAGAAGGCGCTAAAGTTTCCCTTTTCTTCAGGGAGAGATGCTTGATTGGTCTTGCACTGGTGCAAATCGGTATTCCGTGCTCTCAAACTCCTTGGTATCAGCGCGTTGGGGAGATATGTAGGAACAAAAAAAAAAGGGGGGGGATGGAGTGCATCTTACTCCCTCTGGCCGTGTAAATTCGGATGAGGAATCGTCTTTCCTGCGCAGTCTCTGGTTGAAGCGAGCACCCTAGGAAAGGCCGTTAGTAGCGTTGCACTATAAGGGATTTCGTGTGCTCTCGAGGCGGGATGATGGCCAAGTGAACATCGAAAATAAGCAATCAAGACTTGGATGGAAAATGGAAACAATGCTTCGGATTTGGGTTCAAATACTCATCCAGGAAGATGAAGTATTATAGTTGAAACACAGAGAGGGTGTAATGCTCGTGCTAAATAGGAAGATCAGGGAGGCAGTCAGCATCGAAGGTATGAAAGAAGGAATGCTTTGTGCTTTTCGAAATAGGAGTTGAAGTGTGAAAGTTGCTTTTTAAAGATTAGAAGTTGAGAAGAAGAGTTGCATCTCATCAAGTGGGTTCATCAGTGTGATTGTCGCGATCATTACTCTGTTGGCATTTTTTGGTTATAGGTATGTTTGGGAATCGAGGTTATTTGTTTGCAAAGCAAATATTGTTTTCACAACAATTTTGGTGCAATGGAAGTAAGGTTGGAACATTTTCCTTTTGAACATTTTCCATTCTCATCAAGAAATCGAAGCACTCTTGCGGTGTTCCCTGATCTCCTATCGTGCTAGTTGCCTCGGAAAACTGGAATTCAGGCATTAGAGTCAAAGAAGATCTGTTGGAAGAACATGATTCCGTATCTCGGTTTCTGCGAAAGTTGAAAGTCTGCCGCGTCCCCAGAAACACTCAGGGCGATCATTTGAGATTGCAGGAAAAGGAAGAGGAAGCACAAATCAAAATTGAATGAATCGCAGTGAACAGGGAAATCAGGATCTCTTTTAGCATTATTGGGAGGGGCAGAGTACGGAAGAAACCAGCTTCGCGTCTCAGCAGCTTTCCTCAGGTTTTCAGCACTATCTGCAGAGCACCATTCGCTAGCAGTAACCAACAGCGGAAGTGCATGGAAATCGAAAAGACTGTCTTCAAGTCGAATCTTGGCATGAAGCGAGCGAGAGTTTTAACGTGGAAGTTCGTGTGTACCATTCCCTACGAGGATGTCGTCTCTTATTTTTCAAACTCCAAGCCTTGCTCGATTGCTCCCCCTATTTGCTGCTCACAAATCTTCTGTTAATCTGTGAGTGTGGGTAAGCGCCGCTAGTGTGTCATAATGAACCCAGACCAGTCGGAGGAGCGAGAGTCGCCTTTTTGACCTTTGTAACGTATGTAATAACCACCTTGCTTTCAGGTGAATGAGCATCTGCATGTGAGGATACAGACCTTGGAACACAAGCCGCTATCCCTGCCCACAAAAATTTGCACGCTGTCTTTTGGAAAAGACTTTTCGTTTGAAAAGTCTCACCTAGTAACAGCGTGCACTCCAGGAACTGTTCACGCTTTCGTGTATTGGTTTGTGCTGGAGAGTGAGTGGGGGCAGATCAGCACTGCATATAGTGAAGCCCACTGGGACCAGGCAGCAGCTATGGTCGAAAGCACTTTTGAGGTCGACGCCGGCGATGAAGTCAGCATCAGAACACTGTTCGGTATGGGGACGATGTTTATAGATGTCAGCAAGTGAACGGGTTCGCCTCCTTTCGCTGATGAACTCCTAGAGGATAGGAGTTATGTGCAGTAGTTGAAAAACGTTCTCTTTGAAGAAATGTATGCACTGGAAGACTAATTTTTTTGATATCCGTTTGTTCTCACGAATGGATCCGAATGGCCATCGCATACAGTGTACGTTTTCCTTGATTTTGGTTTCCGCCCATTAAAGTTGTCTGTCCAGAAATGAACTGGACCTCTTTTGCAAGTTTTTACTTCTTCGGTGTCAACACTGAACAGTTTAAGACGTGATTCGAAACCGTTTGAGAAAGGGCTAGGAGTGTTTACGTAGAAAAAGTAATTTAATAGAAACGGGCGAAAGTTAAACTGTTTGCATGCATTTAGCAACACAAATGGTCCTCTCGAGAGATCTTTATACACAAATATTCTTTTTGATGATCCTAATTGCCATTTCCAAAGACAGATCAGTTAACCTGCCTTTTTGTTTTGTTACAACATGCGTTACTTGAAAATGTAAGGAACGTAATGTAAGGAATGTAACGAACACAGTATCTGCTGTATAAAGCAGTATCGGCTCTTCCTTTTGCCAGCATACTATTTGTGCCCTATTCCACTGACAATTTTCAAAGGAAAAAAAATAACCCTTCTTCTATTGACAATATAAAAAAAGGGAAAAAAAAACTCATATTGTCAGTCAATAAAAGAATGGTTATTTGGGGGCCCATCTGACCAATGCGGGCGTGAAAGGTACTAGGGAAGTCACCCGCCACCTTTCCCAGTCCGACAATCATGGAGTGAATTTTTTTCAATGCAACTCATTCCAATACAATTTATTTCAATACTTTTTTACGGTACAGCAAGAGAAATCATAAGCAAATGCTTCTGCTCCTCCCTGCTCTTGCCTTCTATTCCGCCAGTCACAGATCTTGTCTCCAGAAGTGGGGATGGAATGCTTTTGAAAAGCTTCCACGATTTTCATACTGGTACCAGTACTTTGAGATGAGTTGTCTTGGATGCTTAGCTATCGTTACGCTTCCGGTCTCAGCTTTCTGCCTCTGTACTGCATGCCGCAGAAGATATGATCTGCTTTTAGTCTGTCTCAAGCATCGACTTTGCGATTGGTGGTGTCTCGCAGAATCGTCTCGGTGTGATCTTGGCAATAGGGAAGCTGCTTTGGTATGAGTATGCAGTACGAGGATGTAGTATGAACCAGTTACGAGAACCCCGCAGATTTGAAGCTTCTATTGCGCCGCCTTGCTCTTCGTCCGCTTTCCACCGGCACTTTCGAAGGAGGAGCAAATTCTTCTGCAACCTGCTTCTTGTTTTTGTTTTTTTCATTTCACATAAAACTTTTTTTTTTAACCTCGTCAGCCACGACACGGGATTTACTTCGGTGAATCCCGTATGGGTGACTTTCCTAGCGGTTTTCTCTCTCCTTTTCCTGTTCCTTTTCGATCATCCTAAGGAGCGAGAGTAGTCCCTGAATGAAGAGCCATTGCCAGTACCATCTGCACTGGAGGTTGGTGTGCTCCGAGAGCTTGCAGTACGACGGCCTCATGCACGCGCGAATGTGGTGGCCTTCCTGAATTTTTGAATAACCGATCTCCCCAACGCGCATAGCAGTTTTCCATTGAGAAGCATGTCCTACTTGACGAGGACCTCCTGTGTCTCCTTGTTTGCGATGTGCACCGTAACTCGGATCGCGGATGGGATCGCTTTGACCTTAAAATTCATGTCTTTGTTATGGAGCGCTACGTAAGTCTTGTATGTTTGCGGAACACAGGATCCCCGTCTTGAAGGTCACCATCTTGACCTCGGGGTCCACATCCCACACAGGCTTTTTCACCCGCTGTATTTCAAATATGCCGGGTCTTGCACGCTGTTCCGCCGCCGTGGACAGCGTGCGATGCAGGCGGTGTTGGTGTCTACGTTGACGCAGTTACCTTCTTAAAGGTGGATGGCAGGCACACCTTTGTAGACCTCGTGGAAACTGATAACTGCATTCTCCCACTTAAGGGCAAGTTCTCCTGGCAGCCCTCCACACTGTTAGTAGTCAGTGCTTTTTGCACCGAGGTGGGGAGGGAGGGGAGCGACTCTTGAAAAATGTCCCCTTGCATTATTTCACCGTTTCTTTCACAGCACCGGGTAGCTGTTCGCGCGGACACTTTCTCCTTCTGTCAACTGTGACCACTCCACTTCGACGACTCTTACGTTGCCTTCGTGACAGAAATCGAAGCTAGGTGAGTACCTCGAAACACCAACACGTGAGCTCAGCGATGGGGTGTATGTCTTAGGAGTCACACACGCTACAACCCGTTTGAACAGCAATGGACGCTTCTTGCAGTCTAGCGCGATCTTACGTAGGGCGTTGATTCCCAGTGAAACATCGCTCACCAATCCCCAAGCAATGGCTAAATACATGCTAAGTGTTGCTCAGTTACACTTCAGCGCCATGTGGTAATATTGTCACACCCGCTCAAGCAAACGAGGGGCTCGCTAAGGTGTCCATAAAACGCACTGTGTCTACGACAACACGTTCGCCGCCCGTTTCAAATAGAGCGGCTTGGTTAAGCACCTTCGCCCCTATTGAACGACCAAGTCATATGCAACCAAATGCCTAACGGCGTATGAACGCCCCACGCCCATCGCAAGATCTCGGCTTCCACTTGGTCATTTTCTCTACTGTAAGACTCTCCCTCGGCACGCACAGTTAGTGCAAATCCCTCTCTTTTGTTCGATTCAAACTTTGGTCTTCTAACTAGCTCCATGTGCCTTTGCCAGCTAGGCTATCGAGGATAGGGTTATTATGGGTAATATAGCTACAACACAATTGTTGGACTAAAAAAACACTTGATGATGTTTCTCATGTATCCTGTAAACCAGAAGTATAAGTAAACGTTATGAACGACTGTAACCCAAAAACGGTTACTAAGAGGTGGCCTTTCAGTAAGGATCATTTGCCGCAGGGCAAATGCCTGAGTGGACCTTTTGGACAGAACCAAACATCCGCTGATCGGAATGACACGCTTCCGACATCCTTCTTTAATGTGCAGGAAGCTGTAAGCACGTTGCTTAGTAGATCGCAAGACTCGAGGCAGACTCGATGCATACTTTAGATACGTATTTTTATGGATAAAACCTACATGTTTCCTACACAAGATTCGCCTCTCTAAAGGAGAGTAACATAGATTTACTTTGACATTTAAAACGAAAACAAAATATGCAGTTGATGCAAAATTAAGGAATGGAAAACCAGGCTGATTTCTTGCAAAACGCATTTGCCGTATTTGATTCGTGATAATTTCCGGGAAGTGATTCGGGAGGTGTTCAGGAAAAGCATGAGCTCAAGTGGAGCTCTTCCTAAATGCAGGCTTCTCTGATTTACTGTTTAAAATCAGATTCCAAATTCCAACCTTGGAACGAAAGGAGTAAACTTATTAGTTGTGGAAGGTGAACAGTTGCTACCACGGAGAAGGATCATGTGCATTCCTCAAGACCTGCTATTGTAGGTAACCTCACTTCCAGTCAAGGTCTGGCCGTTCTGGTCGTACTTTTTACCCCTCAGATGGATGGTTGGTTTGGTTTTGATTTTTTGGTTTTCAAATGCAAACTTCAACAGAGAAGTCGGTTCTGTGTAGCACAGTGTTTGCATAGCACAGCTTTGCAAAAATGCTTTAAAGTAAACGGGGAAATCGAAGGTACACTACGTTCTTAATATTTGGTAAGTCTAAAGAGAAGTGCACTGCAAAACAAGATTTAATCCGAGATACTTAAGCACCTCTGCGCTGAACAAATGTCACTAGTGTTACCATGAGCAATGTCTCAAGCGAGATTATGTCTCAAGCATCATTTATATCCAGACGCCCATGGTTTCGTTCATAATGAAGAACTCGAAATTAGAGTTCACACAAGCTACTTTCCGTACGCGTCAATGGTGACCCTATCATGTTCTGCAAGAACTGCAAGAACCGTACCTGCACAAAGGTTTTAATCGCACCCTTTCGATAAGTTTGCGATTTTATCGTTGCGAAGACCACGACCTAAAGAGGTGAAACGTTCAAAAGTGGTTCACAAGGAGCGTGAATATGTGAAACTGGCGACTAGCATGTTCTTTTGGAATACATGCATTACCGCCTTGGAATAACACAACACATTTGCCAGCTGGTCTGAGCTCTGTAAATGTAAAAAAGGAACCATCTGTCTGCTGCTGGTTGCTGTGTAGTTTATATAACGCTGATCTCAAGAATACATAGTATTTATTTACTGCTTATATACTTGATATCACATGATCGAATCCCTGTCAAAACAGACATTCTTTAAAAGTGTCAGTAGTACAAAATGCTTAGAATACTGCCATGAGTGCAAACAAACCATAAAGCAGCGCACATGGGTAAGCCACCAATGACTGCTGGTCATACAAGCAAAGGGCGGTAACGAACAATCCAGATGCTGACAGACTGGACCAAAGAACAGCTGCGACTGTTAGCAGAATTCCAAAAAATCCCCTAAAACAGACATAAGTATTGCAGTCATAATTCTCAAGAGAGAAAGCAAGAAAGCATTGAATGAAAACTGAGGAGATTATTGAATAGCTGTCTGCTTACTTCAACGATGTAAGGACGGAAATTCCAGATAACACAACCACAGGAAGTAAGCAATAGCCCAAGACTGTAAAAACTGTACCCAGGCCTGCACCGGTGTTACTCATGAGATTTAACAACAAATACATTAGAATGCATCCGATCACTGCGATACTGTAAATGTATCCAAAATGAAGCTTCCCAGACTGAAAATGGATGATTTTGGGGGAGATATTTGAATTTGGGAATTGTCAGAATTCTTAATAAAAAAGACTGAACTTACAAAAATGAGGAAAGAGCCGAAGGCAATGCACAGAACCAATGGGCCAGCAAGATCAATTTCTTGTAAAATTGAAGCATCTGTAATTCTCATGGGATTGATAACAGATAATGTCTGCAAAAAAGTAGGTGTGATAAGAATGAGGGCTAATCACACAAACAAAACATCTTGATTTTAATAAAAACTACTTTTGAAGGTGTTTAAAAAATCTATGCAAACACTGACTGGAACAAAGCAACATGTGTGTGCATACTCTGAAGGCAGATGCAGAAGCTACTGAGGAAGTGGGAAAAAAGCATGCAAGCATTGTATGGAAATAGAGGTTCCATGCTAAAAGCAGAGATACCTCAGCTGGAAGACTTCTGTAGTACAGTATGACAATATGAATAGCACATACATGCATGTGAAGTTAGAATGATGACACTACGGCAAGATTTTTCCCAATTTCCAAAACACGCAAAATTTGAAATTAGATCATGGCAGAACTATCAAAAATGAGTATTCCGTTCATTCCAGCCCAACACGAAAAACATCACTAACGAAGTGGAAGTTTGCACCATAGATTTATAATGGATTTTATATTTAAATGTTGAGATTGAATTCATTTTCACATTATTGTCACTATTGCAAAACGTGCTGCTAGCAACTGTCTGAAGGCACTGCCCAAGATGGCATACTTTTATCATGTCTACAAACATGGGGATTTTTAAACTTAATCTACGGAAGGAAATCAAGAACTCATTCCTTAGGAAAAGGGCGAGAATACCTCTAGCACGACAGCAATTTATTCATATAGAAATGAAACGCTTGCCCCAAAGTGGAATCTCTGCTGAAGAATGCATGCTACGATGGTATGCTAGGATGCAGAATTGATTCCCACTTATATCCATGCAATGAAACACAAAGCACACAAATTTGTCACTTTAAATCTTGATGTGAAAATGATTTCGGATTTCAAAAGGTCAAAATTATATAATAAATGAATACTCAAAGCGCGTAAATATTTATGAACCTACGCATTAATAGATGAAACAATAATGCAAACTCACTTTCTGCAGTATGTGGTCGGGATTTATGCCCAATTCTGAAACATAACACAACTGATACTTAATTTCAAAATTAGCAATTCAATAATTTTCAATGACATGGTTATAAAAGCTCAAAATTAAGACTTCACAAAATCATAATCCGCCTATTACATAGGGTAGATCCTTCCACCAAATGAAACGTGTGACGAAATTTTTAATGAATTAAAGATGTTATGAAAACACGAAACTGGAGGCAGGGGTTAAAAAAAGGGTCTTATGGATGCAGGGCGATGATTGCAAACAAATGATTGGCAAAAGGTTCCAAGCTAGATTTCTAACTTTTCTTCCATTGCTAAGTCAGCGAAACATGCTGGTAAATTCCTTTATCAAATTAAAATGGATTCACTAGCTCACGATGCAATTATTTTCGTCTAACACAATGTTCATTAAAACTCACAATGGTATAGGAAAAAACATTATAAAAGAGTGTCAAGCACCATAAATGAAATTACTGAAATTAAAACGAAAAGTTCCAAAACAATTGCTACTACTGTTAGCTACTTGCAAAAGAGAAAAACATATTTTGCAAAATGGCAACATCCAAAAATTAAGAGTACACGAGTCATGATTAACTGTTACTGATATTACTACCAAAATAGAGTATGGTGCACAAATTACAATAGATATCTGAAATGACAATGGATAAATCAATAAGTCTTGTGTCAATCTGAACATCCACATTCCAAGTGTTAATTTCCTACATATGACCCTATAACTCATTTCATAGTTCTATCATAATATAAGTAATAAAACATAGTTGTAAATCATGTATCATGCCTTCAAGTAAAGGAGGTTCATCTTCAAAAGACGTCATAACTCCTTGATGTTTTACATCAAGCATGGTCTGATTCAGTTTATCCAAGTGCCTCATATATTCCACTGAATACTGGCTAAAACCCTATTTTCAAGTCTGTTAATTTTCGCAACATACTCACTGCTCAGGGACTACGTTACTGTAGTTACCAAATGCAAAGGTGTTCTGAGGAGAAGTTGGTAAGCTCGTTCTACAAACAGAAACTGGCATGTTGTCTTGTACTGGTCAAGAATGTCGAGAAACTCACTGTTGAGTTGCCTGGTAGTCATATGAATAACTGCCCAACTGAGCCGCATTTGCAGAAAATGCTTCCCTGAAAGTAGTTCAGCTGTGAAACTTGCTTTTTTACTGCTTACTAACTGTAACGATCTATCAAAATCAAGCTTAAACTGTTACTATTTTTTGACCAACATGGACTGAATTATGTTTAAATGGCACTTATGAAAAGGATCAGGCTCCAATCTCAAGTAAACATGACAGTTGCTTACTGTTGCAGCTTTGCATCAAATCCATCGTAAGACTGCGGATGTGAGCCAAAAGCAGTACTGACTACATTATCTATATCTACATCAAATTCATATGATTGGGAGTATTCCGCCATTGTGCTATGCAAGAGATATCACATTTAAAATTTCCACATTTCTCATTTCAAGCATCTCTGAGAAGACAACAGAATATGTTACATGCTACTCAATATTTTTTTCCAATCAGACATATCATTCAGTCACATATGTGAAATTAATGCTCTAAAGTGGGATATTAGTGATGCAATGTAACATCACAGATGCTTTCAATTTCATTGTCATCACGAGACTAATTCATTTTTCTCGAATTGCCCATTATCCTGCAATACTTATTGTCAACTGTGCACTGTACTCAAAAAAGTACACACATAATTTACCAAATGGCTTGTCAATCAGTCTCTGCTTTGCCTGAAACTGGGCATATGCTGAAATGTGTAAAATCATGACAATTGGAGTCTTGGGATAAGCACAGCACGATGCATTTTAGCATTAAGGTGAAAGCTTGTTTTCCTTAATTTCAGTAACACTTTAGCCGAAATCCATATTTACGGCACATAATCAGGAATGGTTAAAAATTAACAGTAAATATACACAAAAGTTATGTTCAAACTAATAAGATGGGTTCAGACATAACTCTATTCAATTCAACCCTATTTATTGAAGATTAAGAGACCAAGGTTTTACGCAATTTTTCAATCAGTTCAGTCATATATACATCATCCTCAACACGTGAAGCCACATGACGCAGCTTAACCATCCCTTTCTGCAATTCAAGTTCCCCTATAATTAACACCAAAGGAATATTGTGCTCTTCACAATACTGTAATTGCTGCAATAGCTTGGGATTCTGTTTATAAGAATGTTCCGCCTATGAAAATTTAATATATTTCTTGGATTCCAATTTGTCATGAGTACATACACGAATGCCAGCATCCCAAAGTTGGCAGCACAACTGCATACGTTTCTCATGCAAACCTTTATGTGCTGATGCTACAAACACATCAGCTCTACTTCTTGTATCCTGGGACTGCTTCTGCTCAAGAAGGCCAAAAATGCGCTCAATTCCAATACTAAGACCTACACATGGTACCTGCTTTTGCTACAAAAACTGTTAGTGATAGTGAATAAATAAATATTCTTACCTTACGATCAAACATGCCCACCAATCCATCATATCTCCCTCCACCAGCTATGCTGCCTACTCCTGTTTCTTCTTGATTAGATGACAACACTGCCTCAAAAATAATTCCAGTGTAATAATCTAGACCTCGAGCAAGACTCATATCGAACGTCAAGTAATCACTGACTCCATAGAGTTCACAATAGTGGAGTAGCAGCCTCAAATCTTTAATTCCCATCACAGCACATTGATTGCTCATTAGATTGCAGTCATCTTGAAAATTCTTCAAGAGATCTTCTCTACCCTTCTGTCTCACATAATGACCAATTTGATCTGCTACAGAAACAGGCAAATGCTTTTCGTTTACCATTTCTTCTTTCACTTCCTCCCATGTCATCTACAGAATAATGCATGACCAAATCCAAACTCTTATGTCATTCAATAACCTTATCTAGTTTATCCACTGAAGAAGATATAGTTCTCAGTAGTTCAGTGGGAACATCACAAACTTGAAAAATACCATCAAGCAATGCTCGATGATTTAATTTGATCGTGAAATTATAAAAACCCAATTCTTTCAAAACCTCACAAGTTAATCGGATGCACTCAGAATCTGGGAGCAAGGGATCATAGCTGCCAGCGATATCAAAATCCTTCATGAAATAAATGCATGAAATATTTTTCCCATATGCCTGAACATACACACTGATAAAATTCTCGATAGCGACCCTTGGTCATGATCGGATTGTCTCGTCTATATACTTTTCCAATATGATAGCGTTTCATATTAGTAATCTTGTTCATGGCCAAGTAGCGAGCAAATGGAACTGTGAGATCATAACGTAATGATAGCAACTCTCCGCCTTGATCTGCCAAATCATATATCAGTTTAGAGTCCTCTCCATACTTCCCAGTAAGCACTTCCTGCAAATGCAAAACATTAAGATATGTCAAAATAAGAAAACCAAATGCACATTAAGAATGCAAATGCATGCTAACAATTCACACCAAATCTTTCCAACAAGTAGATACTCTTACATCTCTAGATACATTTGTAGATAATACTGGAAATGGAAATAGGAATTTGGAATATATTATTGAACACTGATTTACACTGTATGTAATATCTTTACAATTATGATACAATAAATTATGAAACGTAATCAATATTGTGAATGAAATGTATACATCAGTAAACTAAAGTATTCAGTCAACATACACAATCAACACATTAATTTCATTTTGTTTACATTTGCATTATGCTATTCACCAGTGATTTTCTAGAGCCAATGACTGTTTTCCACAGAAAATCCATACAGAATCATGATATACTCTTTTACACATTTTTTTGTGTTCAGAAACCATAGGCATGGAACAGCACTGTTATTATTCTATTCATCCTACTTGCACAAATAAAAACAGAAATTTCACTGAAATAATGTGCACAAAAGTATATCAATAATATGTAGATAATTTTTTCGATTTCTACTGCAATATGTAAAAACAATAGTGTTATAACAATGCACTAAAATACACAAACAAGAGGCACTATTCAGTTGTTAATTCAACATGAATATGATTCCACACCACGAGGCTTTCATATGGGTAATCTTCAAAAACAATAAACTATATCACCTCAGAAACTAGACAACTCATTCTCTCTTACAGTTTATTCCTGAAGTGAATGAAATATACCTCACTCAAGTAAATACAGAGGGCTCTCAGAGCTATAGACACTACAAAGTTAACAAGTGCTAGGATATTGTTGCAACATCAAATTGTAACATTTACATAGATTTTGAATAGATCTGAAAGACCTTCAATACTCTGGAAAACAATTCCAGAATTTCAAAGGTAAAATTTGTTTTCACAATATAAAAAAATAGATTCTTGCTATTTTATACAGTCACATACAACCTGTCAACAAACTGCAATGCAATGCATACAATAATGTCTTCTAGAATATCTTGTTTAAATACAAACAAACAGAAATGCTTTCCAACTGGGAATTAAAATTAGCATATGGAACTATAAGATTTTATAAAAATGAAACTGTAGAAAATTTGGAAAAATGAAAGCAGCTGTTGCAGTGCATGTTCATAGATAAAATTATATAACATAATCCAGAAACCACTCCACCAGAAAACCAATTCACAACTCTGTTAAGAAAGCAAGTACACTAAAATAACCATAATATAAAAAATGAAGAAACTGAATGATACCAACTAAATTGACTATAAATAAATGAGTTTCATCCAAATAGTTGAAATAATTTTGATTTCTGCCAAAAAACAAGTGCACCAGATGTTAACAGTAGCCTTTGACAAAAACCAGTAAATGCAAATGAAGGGGTTAACATATTCACAATACACTTTGAAACTTCATAAATAATTTTCCTACAATGAAGAAAAATGAACTTTAAAATGATAAAAATAGGGGCTAACTCACTACTATCCACATTATCTGCTTACCAAATGTTAAATTACATGCACAAGGAGGTATTCCAGATCTGCAAAACTATCGACCATCAATGACATTCCTTGGGAAGCAGTTACTGAACGGTTCAATTTAAAATAATCAGAACAGATTTGAAAGTCTGTCTAATGTGAAGAAATTTTGCATATCAACAAAAAGGTGAATTCATATTATTTAAAATCTGAGGTTTTGAATAAAAACTGGTAAGTGATTCAAAATTCTTTTCAGAACCACTATTATGTGTACTGATGCAAGTTCACTCATACTATTATCAATCTTAGGAAATTAAGAGGGTTTCCAAATAACTTCATGCATCCAGAATGGAGACAGATCTATCAAAGAAAAACTAGAATCCCAATGATGAATGAGTTAAATGTGTTAAAAATTCAAATCTTTTGTGGTATTTAAAAACTAGACATTTATAATATGCAAACATGTTTTAAAATTCTTCATATCTGAAAGTAACAAATGAAACAAGTACATGAAGTTTTTCAATCAAGTTGCTTTGCCAACAAAAGAAAACAAAAAACAGAATCATGCTACATACTTTTAGTTCAAAAATAGGAGTATCTATGGCTTTCCCACCATGTAATTTGAAACATTTTGTGATACTTTCTAAAACTTTTTCTCTGATTGCTGTTTGATGGGGATTGAGATCTCTGGTTCCTTTGGGTGTCTTCAATATAAACTTTGATTCGCTCTCTTTTTTATTTTTAATAATGCAACTGGTTTCATTAGAACTATTGATGTTCATAGAACTGATTTCCATTATTTGAAAGTTTCTCCAGTTGTTTGCATAAAAACATCGATATAAAATCCTTTTAGCTGATTGATTTGACAACACCTTGGGAAGCAAGAAATGCTCATCAAACTTTTAATTTATATTAGTTTCATAAATGTGAAGAAATCCTGAACTCCCCCCTATTTTCTCAGCCTCCAGACACATTCAGTATTTTGGTTTGAATTTTAGACTCAATTTTAGACTTTTATTACGAAAACATTTGCCTACGAAATACCTACTGGCAGGCAAGTTTCAACGCTTATGAAATCCAATTCACTTCTTGAAACCAAGTGATGATAGTGCATGTCTTAAAAATCAAAATACAATGCTTTCATATGCAGAAAGTACGGTTCCAATTCACGCTACTGAATAAAATGATATATCGATTCTATCACTGAACGATAAGTTCCTCCAAATTCTTGTACCCGCGAACGGCCTTCGAAATGGATAAAATGACAAAAATTATTAATCTTCCACTTAAAATTCTGATTGCCTCATTGTCAGTAAAACAAACGAATACTTCTGCCCCAATGCGAAACAAACTTCGGAACAGACACGAATTGAAAACATTATTTATGGAACACTGTGGATATTTCGTTTTGCAATTTAGTCAAGAGAAGAATACTATACGGAACAAATTAACAGCCGTGCTACTCCACACGTGTTGAACGCACCAACCGATTATCTAAAAACCATATTGTCAACCTCGCATTCGTTTTGTGCGTTATCCTCGTGTTGTCCTCTGTGTTATTTTTGTCTGATTTATTAGAAGTAATTGGAATTTTATGTACCAATCTACGAAACCGAAACACAAAATAACAAGGAAAACACACATACGGCATCCTAATCTCATATTTTCGATCATTGAGGTTTTTCATTCACTCCCATCTTAGTGAGCAAACCGTTTCCGAAACCTTGGAATTGCATCAGCATGTCATCATCATCCATCCATCATCCATGAAGTGTGAAGCTGTCCACTTTCATGTACAACTGGGCTCTGGTTGCTCGGAAATAAATAGGCCATGAGCAGCAAACGTACTTTTCCAAAATGCTGTATGGTATGGTGGATGCAAACTGACATTCCCGTACGTATACGATGTCTCATACACAGTTTTCGTTAGCAAAAGGAATGCAAGTTTAGTATTTTCCTTATATTCACATGAAAGCAAGTGAGAATTAGCAAGAGGCAGCAAGATTCCACGGCAGCAACAGCACTATGGCATAAAAGGCGAAAGGTTCCTTCATATATTGGGACATTATAGGATCCATTATAAAAAAAAAAAAAGTTGTACAAAGAAAGATTATCATTTGAAACATTCAACACCAATTAGAATAACCACTTGTGAACGATCAGACTTCAAATACAAAGGAAACCCACAGTACTTCTCAAAAAAGAACATGCCCATTGCAGTTTCCTCAGCCTACACGTGCAATTAGACTTAAATCGAATCGTTCAAAAATCAGTTACGAAATATTAATACTCACCTTCCACAAAGTCACATCTAAATATTAAACAATCTTTAGTTTCGATCCTCATAGCAGCAAAATTGATTCCAGTATATTTTCAGACCGAGCATTTCAGCATAACTTCAACTGTATATGTCTTTTTCTATAACAACACCAAGAGGAATAGCATAGAAATAGCATGCCTCTATTTTAATTAGGCCAAGATAGTTTAATGAGAATGATGATTTCTGGTATCGTAGGTAGTTATTGGCTTTGGATTATAGAGTGGTGTTGGTTAGGATGATGGTTGTGAGTGTGGGTTTGTGGATTGTTTGTTGGAGTAGGGTAGTGTTAATAGAGTGATCATTCATAAGGTTGGCAGGAATGGAATGGGGTTTATTGTTCATGTAGGTTCAATGATAAGTGTTTACTGTTTATGGGGTATGTAATCATTATTTCTTTTTTGGTTATAATGGATAGTTAGGAGCATACAAAACCACCAAACCAATTGACCTATACATCCACGGACTACTGCCGAAAATAAAGAAAACAACCTTAAGAGCGCAAAAGACAAACGTAAAACCCAAAAATATACAATTACCTACAATGGAAACAGAACAATTAACAGCATCACAATTCCCTACATTGGTAAGTGTACCGCAAACGTGAGAACAAATCCATTAGCGACACCCCACTGAAAACTAGCCGGATGCACAACCCTGAGATCTCAACGCCGACGGCAACAGAGGCTCGCCTCCAGTCCCTCCCACAAAAAAATCCGAGGTCCGCACTCTCCTGCAAGAAAAGAAGAGACGCCACTGGTGCCGACACTCCGACGACCGGACACGCCCAAACGGCCCCCCTTCCCTCGCAGCCGTACAGCATCGCTCCAAGCAGCCGCAGCAGCGAAGCCATCCTCATTGTCCTGCACTCGCACGCTCCGCTCTCCCTGCAGAGCGGCGTGCTTTACAGAGCGCGTCTTCCTGAAATACACCTCCCCCAACCCATCCCGGACCCACAACCCAGCGAGCACACATTGCGGGCAACGCAAGTGTGGACAATCCATTTATTGCTCCGAGAGACCACATCGAAGGAAAGGCGGGAGGATTGCTCTCGGGGCGATCCCGGCCCGAAGCAGACCACCGCTTTGCTTTCGCTCGTCCCGAACCTTCTTCTTCCTTGCAGCACGGCGAACAGCCACGCGGGAGCAGCAGTTCCAAACACTGCCAGCGCATCGAGAGCAGCAACGGACACGCCGATTCCCCAAGCTTCTCGTCTCATCTGAAGAGGGAAAAAATCTTTCACTTTCGCTTGAGTGCGTGCGTAGCTGGGATGCTCACCACCTGACTCCCGACACCTGCCGCAGGAGGAGGATTGCGCGAGAGAGAGAGAGGAGAGAGAGAGAGAGCCAGTGGGTGCTGCCTCGTCGCGACGGCAGCACCCGCTTGGGACTATACTCCCGTCCAGAGCGCAAGAAGTCTTCCGGACCCCGATTCTGCCTGGCAACTGGCAAGCGACCCGGGAAACACGCGCACTCCCTCCCACTCTGCGCGCGTCGCACTTGAAGCAGTGTGAGCCGATTCACAACTGCCGTGAGCCCACGCGATCCTGTCCAAGCCACCCTCCTACCCTTGCAGGCCAGGACTCTCCGCAGGGACAGGCGACGCCAACCTGAGGGAACAGAATAAAGAAAACCCCCTGAGGAGGCGCACATGTCGAGGCGCTTGGTTGCAGCTTTCCGGGCAACCACCTGAGGGGGAAAGGACAGCAGGTCTATCAGAAGTCTATCAGCTGCTGCGCGAGCGGCGAACGCGGCTCAGAGAGCGCAGAATTCCCCCACCGCGGGAAAACGGCGGCCCACGCGCAGCCTCCCACGAGTGAGCCACCCCGAGCAGGCGGCAGGCAGCAGCCAGCGACCGCCCGCACATCCGAGGGAGGTCGAGCACCGGCGATGGCATACCATCCGTCGGCACCCATCCGGCAAAGAGCCTCGGCGCGCACAGACACCTCTCCACGCGCTGGAAGAGCTACGCAGCTTCTTCGCAGGCGGGCAACATCCCCACCTCCGGTGCTGCGCGTCAGGAGTGCCTGCCTGCCGCAGCTCGACGAGCGGGCTCGCGAGGCGTCCCTACGTCTGGCGCTCCCGGTCACCTCTTGAGAAGATGCGAAGGGCGGCTTTGCCAGTCACCTGCGGGCGCACTGCGAGGCCGGGGAATGGCAACCTCACCCGGTCATCCGCCGGGGCCCGCGTGTCGCGGGCGGGTCGGTGTCTTCCTCTCGTGCCGGACGAAGACCAGCTCTCCGATCAGGTTCGGGCTACAGCTCCGGAGCAGGAGGCCCGCTCCCTGGAACAGCCGTCGCCGCAGCCGTCGACTCCGGGGGAAGCCTCCGCACGAGGGTCCTCCCACCCGTCGTCGCTCGGATGAGCCTGAAAGCAAGGGCGGGATCGGTGGAACGCATGTGGCCAGGAACGAGGGCTGGGAAGCCTCCATCGTGTCCTTCCGCGGGACGGATTGGTGGCGGTGGCAGCGGACGCGTGAGCGCGGCTGTCGCCCACCTCCGTCCTTCAATCGCCAATCTTTCACGCAGTCCGTCGCTCGGGGCGGCTCCGCATGACCTGTCGTGCGCCGCGCCTGCAGCGAACGTCCGAGAGAGGGTGCCGCCAGCCAGCAAGAACTGGTGGCCCACGAGGGGCGTCGACCCCTCGAAGCTCGTGGACGACCGGGACGGCAGCAACGCGGCCGGAGGGCCGACGTCGCAGGTCGGCAGGCGGGCAGCGCTCGCGCGTTCCACCCGAACGGAGCTTGGCATCCCGGCAAAAGCGGAAAAAGGCGACCGCCAAAGGCAGGTAAGGTCAACCGGACGTCTTGTCCGGGACCGGGACAGCCCGCCGCAAGTAGGGTGCGAGCGGAAGCTCTCGCACGCACCCCCGGACCGAAGGGGGGCACAGGAAGGGGAAGGGGGAGCACACTCACCCTCTCAGAGGCCGCTTTCTGATGGAGGCACCTTCCAGACGAGATAGGAGGCGACGAGGACAGCGACAGCAGCACCATGGTGACGTCCACCAGGCACTGCGAGGAAGTCCTCCGCACCGTCCCCGCGGGCGCACGCGGATCCGCGTGATCGCGCCCGGGTCGAACGTGGCCTCGGGAAGGTGGGCATCCCGCCGGCCGCGGCAAGACGAGAGGTGGGCCGAGGGAAGAGGCCTCTCGGACGGCCTAGACTTTTCCACGGAAAAGCCTCCCGCGGTTTCCATGGATACGAGGCCGCCGGCCGTCCAGCGCACCCGCGGCCCGCTTCTTGTCGGCGCCGTCGAGCGGTCCCGTTACGGGGTGGGATGGTGGTGACCTTCCCTTCCCCTCTCCCCTCCCTTCCCGTTTTTCGCGGCTTCCCTTTCCCTTGTTCCCCATCCTCGTCCTCGTCCTCCATCCGGGTGCGCGCGTCGCGCATTTCCATCCTCTGGGCGGCCATCAGGCGCCGCCCGCTTCTTTTTTCTCACATCACACGATCACTGCTCTGCGCTTCAGGGAAACTTCCGGCCGTCTCTCGTTTTCTTCTCGACCCTCTTTCTGCCCATCCCTCCATCTCCTCTTCCCACCCGCCCCCAGAGCGCGCGCACGCGCCACAGCCAGTTACGCAGACGCGTCCTGTCGCAAGCCGCATTAGCAGCTTCCGAGCTTCCCACAGAGGAGGATGGCGGGTCACACCGTTCCTTCAGGCGGCGCTGCATCCGAGCATCGGACGACCGCGTCCGTCTTCTTTTTCTTTTCCTTCTGCTCCGGCCTCCCCAGCGCCCTTCCTCCCTCGCATGGAGTCGTCCCGGTGCTTGCTGCTCTCCCACGACTTCGCAAGCGCTGCATGCGATGAGCTATCCGGTCAGCGCCTTGGGATTCCGACCGCGAGAGTGCGGCCGCTGCCTCCACATCCGTTCTTCTTCCTCCCTCCTGATCCTCGATAGCTGGAGCTCGGGAGTGGCGTTTCCGGGAATGCGTCGGCGTGGCGGCTCCACCGAACGCGCACCCCGACGGTCCTCCCGCGCATTCCCAGGACATCTCCCTGTACCCCCGTGTCGAAGCAGACGCGGATCCCCCCGGAGCTGCTCCACCCTTCCGGTAGCGGCACTCCGCCGTCGAGCGAGCGACGGGAGACGACGCTGCGCCCGTCGCACCGGCCTCGCTCTATGCGTCCCACCTTTACCACCTCAAGCCTTCGCCGCACGCGTGGCCCGGGCGCGCCGCCCTTCCGGAACCACGTGTCGCGCTACCGGTCGTCCTGAGGCACGCGCCCTGCGTGTCCGGAAAGGACCCTCCCCTACTTGAGCTCTCCCGGCACAGGCAACGGAACCGACTTCGCTTCGCACCGTCCGTCCGGCGGCTACCCTGCCGCGCGACTGCCACGTTATCTGCCGCCTTCCCGGGTTCGCACCACGCTCTCTTGCTTCGCCGTCGACGTCGCCCATTCTGCGACGCGCGTGCATCGTTCGGCTCTTCCCGAAATGGTCCGGATGCTTGGCGCCGCCGCTCGTCCCTCTCGAAAGCCGCGTGGAAGGCTCGAACCGGGCGTTTTCCACGGCTGTCGACGCGAGCTCGGAAGGAGGGGGGGCGCTTCCGGATAGCGGCGGTCCGCTTGCCCGGCACAAGGAAGATCCGCGTGACCGTTCGCCGGCCGCGGTCCGCATCCTCCAAACTCTTCGCGGTCTCCGGATCGGATCGTCCCGGCCAAGGACGCGCGAGCGTAGAAATGCCGCTCAGGATGGCGGGCACGGCGTCTCGCACCGACCGACGAAGAGGGATAGCAGGAGACGTGCAAGGGTGCTCGTCTTCGGTCTCATCCTTCGGCGCTGCGCCGGCACCGAAAGACTCTCGTCGCCGCTGCCGCGCTTTTCTTGCAGTACGCGAAGATTTGGCTTCCTTCGCCAAATGTTCACATCGTCCCAGAAGGGAAGCGTGCGGTCCGTCTGCGTTCCTCCTGGAAGGTCTTTCGTGGGTCCCCTACCGCCCGGAGAACGGAAATGGCTGACGCCAGCACACTCCTGGGCTGCAAGCCAGGGAATGCACTCGAAGGACGTTCGTGCCTTGCTGCTTTTCCTCAGCCGTCCTTTGGAAGAAGTTTTGCGAGACTCGGCAGATGATTCGAGCGCACCCGCTGCCGCGGCAGCGCCTGCTGTCCTCGGGGAGGAGGGAACGATGCGGGGAGGGGAAGTTTTCTTACACGCTGCAGGAGAGACGATACTCCTTGACGTGCCGGTTGGCGGACGGCCTTATGCGCAGTCTGCGTGGCATGGCGAGCGCCACCTTGTCGGTAGAAAGCTGTTGCGCTTGCATCCCGGCGAGCGCGTGGTCGCTCCCTCGCGATGGAGAACCGCCGGCTTTCCCTCAGCAGGAGCGCAGCGTGCTGCCATTTCTGCGTCGGGCAGTCCAGCGCTGGCACCTGGTCTCCGGGAGGAGGTCACATCCGCAGACCGTCGCGTCAGGCGAGGATCGCCCGTGACAGGCGCTGCGTTGCCAGCGCCACCACCTGACATGCCTCGCAGACCCTCAGGCGCAGCGAAGGGAGGTCACTTGCGTGGATGGCGCCTACGTGAGGACGGTTGCTACGTGCCTTCATCTGGAAGAAGGAGACAATCGCGGCATCCAGCACCGACTCCGCAGAGAAGGAACGGCCGACACCGGCGATCCCTGGCCCCGCACTCTCCTTTTTTCCATTTCCTTTTTTCTTGAAGGACACTTCGGTTTTGTCATCTTCCACCCGCTGCAGACTTGTTCCGACCCTTTTCTTTTCCGGAAGAGACGCGACTACTCCGTTGTGCTGGCCTCGTGATTCGTTAGTTGTCCTGCCTCCCTTCCGTTCCCAGCTTCTAGGTGATGTCGCGACTTGCGTGCCGGTCCTCCGGAACTTCTTTTGCCTCCGGCTGGGACCCGAAGCCTCGACTGGTTGAACAGACGGCTCGCTGCGAACGGGGGAGAAATTTCATGCGGCGTCCGGAAGATGCCCCGGCCGCCGCGGCTGAGGCGGCGCCCGGCAAGGCGTTTGAGAGAGGCGACGCACAGATGAGGACAACTGCGGTCTCCGGATGGTTCGTGCCTCGCTGAAACACCATTCGCAGCCAAGAGATTCGCATCGAACCCGCTGCACGGCGGGAAACCCCGGAAAGGGGGCATTCGATTTATTGTCTGGGTTCGCCCTTTCTGTCCACCTGTCCCGCATTCGTGCGGCGGATTCGCGTCACTTGAGAAGCCACGGTCGCTTCGAAAGGCGGACATCCGGTGGCTTCCCTCCTCTTTTCCGTGATCTGTCACCGATACACCGTCAGGAAGTCAGGATGTCCGTCTATCCCGTATACCCTGTAGAACTTGTCTGTTTTGCGGTATTTTGCGTAGCGGTGACGATGATATCCTAGGTATTCCTGGAGCGATTCTTGCTCAGGGAAGTCCTCTTCTGATGGTAAGTCCGTCTGCTTTGTGTAGTACGTGGTTTCCGGAGACAGCTCGAAAGCAAACGCCGTGGTGGATTGAGTTCGGACGTCCTGACAGGAGAGATGCCACTGCTCTATTTTCGTTTCCAGGTCGCTTATCACGTTTGCGAGATGCCTGTTCTTGGATTCCACGTAAGATGACCACAGCCGTATTTGCTCGGTGGAATACCATCCATGAATGAGGAGCTTCGTGACTTCCCTATACGTTGTTTGCAAGTAGATGTGGGCATCAAAAGACATTCTAAAAGAGAGGTTAAGGTGCCTTTGTGATCCGGATTGATTTCGTAGCATGTGCAACGTGCGCTCGACCGCCGTGGCAGCCTCAGTGGCACACGGAGAATACAAGACAATGGATGGAAAGGAATGAAAATATCTATCATGACTTTGACGAATGTTTCTCTGTTCTGTCCGAAAAGCTTCACGCATTCAGATATCTGTGAAGTGACTTCTTGATGTTTCAGGCTTTACGTTGAGTGTTGGGAAACGTTGCGTTGCGTTGGTTAGCACGCAGAAAAGAGCACGAAAGAGCGGCGGCTGCGTGTGAAAATTGGAACAGCAACCCGTGCATGCTCGCTTCGGGAATTCAGCTCGTCCTGCGGGGGGAATTCTCTTACGGTCCACGCTCGCAATTTTTGTTCCGGCATCTTCATGAAAGGGTTAATAATCAATGGATGGTAGAGAGCAGCATGGGAGGAGGATCGACCGATGCGAAGAAATCGAATAACAGGTGATGGAATACGCTTTCAGGGAAGCATGCTTTGGAAATTGTCATCCCGGAAGTCGAGCAAAAGTTCACTACGGTGCAACGGCCACGTGCTCCGCATGGCTCGAGACGGTGAGAACCTCTTCGAGAAAAAGAGCAACTTGAATTTCTCGGAATGCAAGATGCATGTTTCTGGAATAGAAGGGAAAATGCAAAACCCGAAGCCACTAAGAGTACTTTCGAAGAGCTCTCGTTTGGTTCCTGCAGAAGGGAAGGAACGAAGTGGGGTGGTGTCTTGCTTTTGTATTTGAATTCGAATCCTTCCTCGTGGAATAAGGAAAATGAGCACGCAACTTGCTAGCGGATGGACTATCGATAAAAACTACCGCTCGCTAGAAGGCGAAACGAAATTCCAGTTGAAATTCAGAAGAATTTGAACTTTCGCTGCGAACACAAAAGTTTCCCTCGAATCGATTGGAATATCCTGGGATTTGGAAAGGTCTTGGAAAGCAACTTGCTATGGATTTTAGGCTGTCCGATTTTTTTCCTCCTCATCTACTGGAAAACGGAGATGTTTTCCAGCATCGCCGAGGGCATTCTTCGCCCGAAGACCGCTCATCATCCTGTGCAGCCGCACTCAATTTTGTTGACATCCCTTCTCTGAATCGTCGTCTGTACCTGTCTTCTTCCAGCCCCCAGTCTTCATCGCGACTAGACCCGCAAAGAGATTAGAATTCAAGGAAAGAGCTGGAATAATGCAATCGTTATTCTCCCTGTTGCGAGCAGCAGAATCGAATGCTGGAGAGCGCTGCAGAGAACCCGGTTTTCTTCCGTTCGAAACTACATTCGACCTTCTTACTTTCCTACCGAAAGTCGATGGCGGAAGACTGAATGCCGAATTGTGTATCGCAGCATTTCCTTCCAAGGAACACGCAAGAATTCACGAGCGCAGAAGAAGCAGTGGCCTTTGCTTCCAATCCTCTTTTACGATCCAATTATCTGGTGAGCGTTGCTAATAGTCTTTCATCTCTCAGCTAACACTATTGATAATGCATCTTGACTGAGAATCAGCTTCCCTAACAGACTCTCAACATCATGTAAAGGACACCTGACATTACATTTTCAAAAAAAAATGAAAGAAAACACTTGCCATCGTACTTTTGGATGGCTTGGATAAGACTTGGTTGGTCATGGGGGTTTTTCACGAAACTTCCAGATAAGTAATCCAGCTTTTCTCTTGTGAACTGGAAAAGTTCCAGTAAGTCTTCCGTAGGTCCACCTTTTTGGGGGTCCAGCTTACGTACATTGCTGCACATATCTGCAAACCAAGTTTCCACAGCTGATGCAACCGATTCAGTTAACCTGAAAGAGGAGTGTTGGATCATGACATCTGACAAGAAAGGGTTTTTTATTTATAGACTTATATGCTTGCCTTTCTATAAGGAAACAAACATCTTACTTTTGGGCAACGCACGAAAGATCGTCCGGATGAATGGCACGCGACTCTGGCAAATTAAGGCTCTCTGCATCACCATCACCATCGCTTCGTTGGTGGCTCTCTGTTTGGAAGATTCCGAAATTAAAAGATACATTGGCTGCTATGTTTATTTCTGTATGTTTTAATGTGTCCTCTAGACCCAGCAGTGACCCAGATGATCATTTTCCCTCCAATGCAACCGTTACAGTTCATTTTCTTCAGTTTCCTGGGACAAGTTGGCTGGTACCAGATAAACTAGAAAAATAGCTCGGAAATTCCATCTGGGCTGCGTCTATTATTTCCAATTCAGGTTCCACATACTTAGGAACTGCTTCTTCTTTTGGAGAGGCTGACTGCTCCAGGGACCACGAGCTTTCTCCAAACGTACGTGCATCTCGCCTAAGCGCGAAGACGGTTCTGCGTCCACCACCCATAGTATTTTTTCCAACATCATATTCTCGCATGCAGATCGCTTTGTTTTGCTGAAGGTCAGGCAAGCAGTATCATTTCTTCTTTGGCAAAGATGAAGATCTTTCTTAGGAAACCCGCAAGCTTTGCTAGAGGATTTCCAAACCAACTTTCCTTTACATGATGTGGATATTATTAATTCTAATCTCGAAGGAAACAGAAATACAGAAGCCGGTTCTTTCTCTGTAATTGCTGATCTTCTGGAGCATGCTGGCAATAGGATCGGCGCTGATCGTTACCAGTGTTGCGTTGTTACATTACCCGAGAGACTTCTGCGTAATTCTGGTTCACATTGTGGTCGTTGAAACTTTGTATCAAGAAATCGGCCTTCAGGCTGTACTTGAAGTGGACGCTCTTGCAAGATTGGTTTCAAGGAGAATACCAAACTGCCTTTCAGTGTCTCTCGATAACTTCACTGGCCCATCGAAAGTGCTTTAACTTTGCTCCCTAGAAAGAAGATGAGTCAATGTTTCGGAGATATCGTGCATTCCTTCAGTCTGTCGCCGCATGAATTTCAATTAGGAGCTTCTATCAGACTCCGAAAGTACAACGAGGTGGCAGCATTCGGAGCATCCAGTTGTCTCTTCCCAGCCTTCAGTGCACACAAACATGTAAGCACATATGCTCCAGCTACTTTATGAGAAACTGGACTTCGAATACATGAGGGTGGAAATTAGAGTAGTTCAATATCAGAGATGTCTCGCTCCCAAAGGTTCATCATGATTCATTTTTTATATGCTATCCTTTGCTTAAGAGACTGAAAGAAAATCAAAGAGAAATGGCCGATCATATTTTTCAAACTCAACAAATTGAAAAGGATGCGGCTGGAATCCGCCAAAACAATCATGACTGAAATACACCTTTTAAGATACTGAAAATACACGTTTTCCGTGTGCGAGGATCAACTACGATACCCTAACATCTGTGATGTTCGTCGTGATGATTTTGGCTACTAAATTGATTCGAGGACAGTGAAACGGCTCAAGGATGACCTGGTATGGAACAGGCATTGTATCATGGGAAAAACCTTTTAATTAGAATTTGAGCATCAACCAGACTAAAATCGAGGCAGCTGGCTTCCCACTCGAAGATTCATTTGTAATTCATTTGTAATTCTGAAAACGCACGCAAAAAAGCAATAATCGGATTCTTCCCACTACGTCCGAACCATTCGTGCACTTTTAGGGAACATGAGGTCGTTAAGGAACTCCCTGAACGCTATCCCGGCAAACGATGAAGTTTCTGTTGTCATCTTGGCGCCCTTGCTGGAAATAACGCAGTGCACCTTTGGTTGGCGTGCAAACTACGCGAGCTGAGGACTTGTAAGCAGCACGCCTCGGATCGCAGAGTCCTGGTCCTGGAGAATGGCTCATCTTCGATTTCACAAGTTTTCCTTTAACTGAATTTTTTTAAACAAGCGCTAGCTGCTCTCGAAGGCTCAAAGCAGTTGCTTGGTAAAGTACCAGCCAAAACTATGCCTACGTACTCTCAATTATAAAATCCCCAATTCGTTTCTGGAGTGACCACGAAAAAAAATGGCTGTTCTCAAACTTCAAGACCACAACCTTTCTTTTGGTGCTTTTTTGAACTTCCTTTGTTTTGCTACCCACACAGCAATCTCAACGCACGCAAACATCATCAGGATTTTTTCAACACATCAGATGACCTGCCCCGATGATAACGAGGCCACTGGTCTCCAGCTGCTAGCGATCTTTGCTGAGGATCTGGAACTCAGCTGTTCGCATACGCAGGAAATAGGCCCAGATGTGCAGAATCAGAGATCTCTCTTCAAGCTTCCTAAAAGTGACTTGTTCCAAACAAAACAGCATATGTGTAAAATCATGTTGCTGATGAAATTAGGAAAGCAATCTGGGTAGGATTTCTTTAGAGTACCAAAGAACTGATTGAAACCATGAGAGCAAACTTGTCTCCGGGGCACAAATGAAGACACCTCTCGCGGCTAGGGGATATTTGATTTTGAAGAGGTATACGTTTTTTAACTAGTGTTTTCCATATTGTACTTAGATTTGAATGCCTGTCACGATTTCAAAGATAACCAGGAACACCTGTACGAATGATCTTTGCTTACATTGACAATCTCACAAGATCATACGGAAACTGGCAAGCGATTTTCTACGCGTACCTATGAGCTCGAACTGCCCTCCGATTTGAGATACGTCAGTCAAAAAACTTACCAGGAACTATCTCCTTGTTACCATGGCTACATGCGACCTGCCAGAGGAATACAAGTAGAAGCAATAATACGCTTTTTTCTTTGGAGCACATTTCATCACAAGAGAGTGCTTTTACCTGCGCTCGCGTCTCCCAAACTGTGCTCATTGCGTCGATCTGCGGGAACAGAAGGAAAAGCTTATAAAGTGAAAAATACGGCTTTCGTCCTCCTCGGGAAAGGCGTTTCCAAGGCGTTTTACCAGATGCAGCGATTCGCCTTGGTGCATGTCTGCGCTACACTCGTAAACGAAAGCAGAATGGGCGAGAAGCCCAAGGTCATTTATTTCATCCGAAAGCTGGCATTTCGCAGTTGAACCAGATCAAACAAGTCGGCATCCAGCTCTGCTGAGGTTAGCATCCTCTTCATCCATCTTTTGTTATCTCTTACATGGGTAATTTATTAGCAAACGAGAATGGGTAGTTTACCATTTATTTCCTTTACGTGGTTAATCTGCTTCGTTCATTTCATCAGACCCATCACTCCATCACATCGGACCATTTTTCCTCAACAAACTCAGGAAACCCCACTGTGTTTTCATAACTGATACAGAAATGTGAGGGGCGTACAGAAAACATCAGGAGTTGGAGTGGAAGTGCGAGCCTGAGTTTTTGGTTTAGATCTCTTCTCTTGTCTTTGCATTTTCTCTTGAATTTGCGTTTTTGGTGTTTCCGGTTTCGCTCCTTCACGGCAGAATGAAGGGATGCTCACACTCTCACTCTGAAATGCTCCAGCGGATTTGCATTGAGGGGGTTTGTTCCATTGCTCCTTTGCTTTCTCATCTGACTCTGACCAAACCGTATCGATTCTATGGAAAACTAAACGCGGAAGATTTCATCCGTTCAGTCCTTCAGGATTTTGATTGTCTAACTCAAGATCAGTAGAGGAAGAAAAAAAAAAATGCATCCCATCCAATAAAACGTAATTTCAGCGAATGGAACGCAACTTTCCCTTCGGCGTCGTGAAAAGTGTGAGGGGAGGAACCGGGAAACCACTTGGTTGGTGTACATGAGGAGGGGTGATGAAATGGAAAGCTTCACTTCTGCAGCAGAGTCATTGCATTCGGGAACTTTCAGGGAATTTGTGATTCGACAAGTGTGAAAGTTGAGGATGCATCACTGAAGGGAAAAGAACAAGATGCAGATATCTCAGAATAGGAGCACAGTTGAATTCGATGCACAAGAAGTTTGGGAGATTAGTTTTAGGACATCGGAGTAGCATGTGGCGGAAATAGGGAAGGCTTTTGAGTACGCAATCTGATTCTGCAAGAATTCAGGGCCGCTGGAAGAGCGAAATTCCACAGGACAGTCACTTTCGTAGCAACCGCCACGCTCTTTGATTTCTAATAGAAACACCTACCTTCTTCCTTTCACATTGGCATCACTTGTGGAATTGACGAAAATAAAATTTTTAGTGACGTAGGATGGACCAAATCATGGAAATGACCTTACGCAATGCACACTTGTGCCGAATTCATGATGGTTCTGTTTTGGCAATTGCAGGAACACATCTCTTGGAAGAATCCGTCTCCAACGGTGTTTCTGCTTATTCTCTAACCCAGATGTTTTGCCTTCACGCAGCTTCGAACTCCGCTTATTATGCTGCTGCGGCTTTTTCTCCAAGTCGCAGTCATCGAATCGAAGAACTCGCATCGCATTGCCATCGGCAACAGCCAAGCAAACGCCCTGAGAAACAGCTTTTCGTGAAAACAGTCAGTGCAAATGGTTTTCCCGTGTGTCCTATAGGGTTCTCCACTCGAAATCTTCTTGATGCATACTTTCGAAGGGATAGCCCGGTCGACCCTTTGTTTTCTGCATCTTTTCATGCTGAAATCCTCACGATCATTCTCAAGATCGTTCAGTCGCTTAACAGATTGAGAGCCTTCGCTTTTTTGCAGTGAAATCATTCATCAGAATAACTGGGAATCGATCGTGCATTTGTGGGTTCCGATTGCTTCAAATGAAGGTGTTTTTAAAGTACCCACTCTGTCGTGTTTGTTGTTGTCATCCCTGGACCACTCCCTCAGTGACTGAAGATTCCTTATTTTTACGACAAGCAGTTTTTGTTCAAACAACTTCAAATCTTCTGTCACGTGGCGCGTATCCCTGTCACCGAAACTCGAAGCGTCTCTTCTGTTTATCTCCACCGATCGAATGTCGGTCGGAGATGTAACCAAGCAAGTGATGTAAGGCACTCGCAAAGGTTTTGCAGAAGAAAGATCTGATCTCGATCCCGAGAATACTCCACGATCCTTCTGTCGGTGGTAATCGGCATAGCCAGATGCAGTGAATATTACCTGAATGCTACCTTCGCAAGAGGGTATCCGTTTCTTTGGAAATCCATGCTCAGAAGAAATTTTCAGCAAAACTGACTGCAGTTTTTACTGCTGCACTTTTGACCAGGTCGATTCGAAGAGAATTTTGAGGCTCGATGAGTCTTCTCCCTCTACATTTTGCAAGACGTGCAAGAACCTCAGCGAGCTCTAATAACTTATCAACCCTTATGAAAAAGATGCCGTCCTGCGCTTTTCACTAGGCATGCGCGATGCGTAACGCATGTAAGGAAGGACAATGGCTGCACCGTTTTGCGCAAATGTCCTGAATTCGGAATTTTCTTAGTCACATGGATAGGAACGGAGAATCACGCGAGTTCTTCCCTTAGACCTGAAGGAGAAGAGAACCATTAAAGGAAATCTCTCATTTCCACCGTAGCTCGTGGCAGTCCCACCAAAAGTAATGATTGACTTCGAAAAGCTCTTCGGAGCCTTCGTGGCAATTTTAAACATTTGTGCCCCTCTGTAACAGCAGCCAGTAGCAACTTTCAACAAAGTGAAAAAGAACACAAGAAGTTATCGAACAGAAAGTTTGTGAGAATGGAACCACTTAGTGATAGGAAAGCGTGGCCTCCATCCCGGAGGATATGCATTCACTCTTGAGCTGCAAGATGCTAGGAAGCAATTTCTGACAAAAAAAAATGATACATTTCGATGACTATTTGTTTTAACCTGGTGGAGGACCGTGTGAGCAATACACTTACATCCATCCGTCGTTTACAAAACACTTACATCTGCAGGAGGTTCTTTCAACCAGCTATTCGTCGGTGAGGAACTGATTATACTTCATTTTTCTTGTTCATGCCTTCCCTCGTAGTATTGTCTTTCTGTATCTTTTCGCCTGCTAAGACCTCAAGACGGAAAGCAGTCGTTTTTTTGTATCCACTCGTTTAGAGATAATGAATTGCCATTTCAAATGCAAATTATTCAGTTACACGATATTTAGTATAACTAAGAAGAAGGAATTCTCAACACATGTTGCAACAGACGGATGTTCCTGATGAAGATATCAGATCACATAATCTAACGAGCATATTTTGGAACTTGTAGGAAACGCTGACATTCGCTGAAAGAAACATTCGCTAACATGTTGACGGTTTTCAAATGAATAAAAGGATACAAAGAGGAAGAGGAAGAAAACAACTCAGATTCAGACTGATGGTTTTCGATGCAGAACCATTCCATCTGCATTGCCCAAGCATTATGAAATTCAAAACCGGGAGGCATCTATTCCGGAAGTGCGGAACTTCTATTACTTATCCCATGAAAAGAAATGTGAAGATGTCAACATCCCGTAATCCTCGGGAGATGTCACACAATGTTAGGAGCTTGCTACTCTTTTAGTACATTGCATTCTCTAGTATAAAGCGCTGTTCATTATATTGCTGCAATTTATTAGCCAGCGTCGGAGACGAGTAAATTATTGAAGATATGTGCAGAACAAAATTCTTTTTAACAACGATTTTGATGAAGCTATTGAAGACCATGAGGCTATAAAAACGTTTAATAAAGTTCTTGGTATTTGTCATGAGGCGAGCTGTATTCCTTTTAGGGAAAATCCACTGAACTCAGAATTCCCCATCGCTTTTATGCTCATTACAGCTTACGACATAAATTCAAAAATTCCCGTGTACTCTAAAATGAATCTCAAATAACAGTCAAGGCTTACTATTATTATCATTATCATTATTCTTCATGTTTCAAAAAAGAAAACCATAAGCGTTAGCCGATTTTCTCCGACCGTTCATCTGCAAAAAGAGAAATCGAAGGAAATCATACCTAGAGAGTTGGGGAAGTTGGTTGTGAGGTTCCCCTTCAGCGCTCCAAGTAATATGGGAAAAGCAATTGTACAAGAGCCATTAGTACGGTTCATTCCACCCATTCACTTCGCACCGGAGAAAGCAAATCTGCAGACTCATTTGCATATGCGTTGTATCCATATTGCATATTCCTGATGCTCAGTTTATCGATCGAAATTCGATGCTAGAAGATGAAACGAAAGAGATGATCGCATGGGTGAAACCGGAAACTGAAGCCAACAGATAAAAATTTGGAGAGAATTATATGCATGCAGATGACGAGAATATGGGATCAAAACAAACGGGCACGCAGATCTGTCCGCGAATTTCTGTATCCAAACTTGAATAAAAACACAAACAAAAGGGTAATCCAAAAGGCTGATCCTTATGCTGTTATATATTCAGCTAGCTTGAACACATCTGCGTGAATATATTTTTTCTCACCAGCAATGAATACTTATAGTATATTTCATGCAAATTTCTAATCGCTACTGAATAAGAGATGTGCCAACAGATGCAGTATAATGCTTTCAAAATATACAACATGCGATAAAGCATTGGGAAATCAGAAGCCTCCTTGGAGTGGGGTTCAAAAAGGTACGTCTCATTCAAGAACAGCTACTGACGATATGGAAAATGAAATGAAATTGCATTTTCATTCACAATGGCATCCTACGATGGCGTCTGCTGTTTTGGAGATTGGAAAGACCATTTTTATTCGAGTGAGCTCGCCAATGAAGAAGATAGTAATGAGTTTCCATGCCACAGTAAAAATATTAAATTCAGACCTCCCCGGAAACCTTCCTTTCAGCGAAAGCACTCGAATTCCATGTCTTCTGCAGCGCGATTCGAATGGAAGCAAAGAAGTTTTGTCCATCGGTTGCAATGGCAAACTTCGACTAGCTGTAATGAAACAACAGTATATATATACATATTTCAAAGGAATCCATAATGGGAATGCGATTCAGAAAGATAAATTTGCTCACTACACATCCCAAGTCAACTAGGAACAAAATCGTCAGCACTGCTGCGGCAAGCAGCAACAAGATTTACACAAGAACACGATGATTTTTCAACATACAACCAACTAGCACATCACACAAAAAACTGAATAACACGGACAAGCCAAAAAAAATAAACATTTTCATTGCACAGTAAAAAATATGGTATTTGATCACCCTATAGTGAGCGCATCTCAAGACACCATGGAACTCAAATGACTGCTTATGATTCTCAGCAGGTTTTGCAAACAGCACGACCGTTATTCACCAGAATCCAAGGAGGCGCCGCACCAGAATGGACCCGTAGAGAAGGACGATCGAGCAAACGGACCCAACTAGGATCATTAATAATGAAAACTTTCTTTCAAAAGAAAGGGTGGTTCCTTACGATGGTTACTATTGCTTAGGATGATGGAAATCCTTTCTTTTCTATCTTCGCAGTTCTTCGACATGGTTCCACGCCACCCGAGGGTGGGTAATTCTTCAAGATAGGGGGTATCCCGGGAGGGGTCCGCCATAAGAATCCAGGAAGGAATAGGAGTCCGTTCCTCCCGCGCCTGGGGAGGGATCTCCGGAAATAGAGATCAATTCCTCCCTGGTTGTCGACGACGGGGAATCCTGAAGGGAATCTCCTTCCTTATTCTCTCCGGAGTACCCCCAGGGGGGTTCGCTCTACTCTTTCTTCTCTGAAGGAAACCCGGAAAGGATCCGATCCTGGAATTTCTTTTCCGGAGGGATCCCCCGCAAGGGACCCGCTCCTGTTTTTACTCCTCTGAAGAGAACCCAGATGAGACGCTTCCAAAATTCAGAAGGACGCAGCTTCCCCGAAGGGATCGGCTCGCTTCTCTGCACTCTCTGGAGAGGTGGTGGCGACACACCTACTCCATCAGTCTGACGCGGAGGGGTCTCCCCCAAAATGGGGAGGCCACTCCTTCACAACCTGAGGGGAGCTCCAATGCGTGAGTCCTGGAAGGACCCGGAAGTCGACTCCCATTTGTCCCAGCCCTCATCGGGGGCATCTGGTTTCAACAGCTACCAGTGCCGAATCCGGATGAATGTAGGCCAACCAGCGTCATCTTGTGGGACGAATTCGGAACCCACGACGCACTGAGTCGATTCATTCGGAGCATTCGAACTCACGACGCATGGTGCCACGCGCGGAGACCACCGTAACCAGACGGACTCCGAAGCAGACAATTGTAATAAAAACTTTCATTGCATTCAATGACCTCAGAAAAAGATGACTTCCAAATAACCACCGCCTGTTCGTTGGAAGGGAAGTAATGCTGCGATACACAATTCGGCATTCAGTCTTCCGCCATCGACTTTCGGTAGGAAAGTAAGAAGGTCGAATGTAGTTTCGAACGGAAGAAAACCGGGTTCTCTGCAGCGCTCTCCAGCATCCGATTCTGCTGCTCGCAACAGGGAGATTAACGATTGCATTATTCCAGCTCTTTCCTTGAATTCTAATCTCTTTGCGGGTCTAGTCGCGATGAAGACTGGGGGCTGGAAGAAGACAGGTACAGACGACGATTCAGAGAAGGGATGTCAACAAAATTGAGTGCGGCTGCACAGGATGATGAGCGGTCTTCGGGCGAAGAATGCCCTCGGCGATGCTGGAAAACATCTCCGTTTTCCAGTAGATGAGGAGGAAAAAAATCGGACAGCCTAAAATCCATAGCAAGTTGCTTTCCAAGACCTTTCCAAATCCCAGGATATTCCAATCGATTCGAGGGAAACTTTTGTGTTCGCAGCGAAAGTTCAAATTCTTCTGAATTTCAACTGGAATTTCGTTTCGCCTTCTAGCGAGCGGTAGTTTTTATCGATAGTCCATCCGCTAGCAAGTTGCGTGCTCATTTTCCTTATTCCACGAGGAAGGATTCGAATTCAAATACAAAAGCAAGACACCACCCCACTTCGTTCCTTCCCTTCTGCAGGAACCAAACGAGAGCTCTTCGAAAGTACTCTTAGTGGCTTCGGGTTTTGCATTTTCCCTTCTATTCCAGAAACATGCATCTTGCATTCCGAGAAATTCAAGTTGCTCTTTTTCTCGAAGAGGTTCTCACCGTCTCGAGCCATGCGGAGCACGTGGCCGTTGCACCGTAGTGAACTTTTGCTCGACTTCCGGGATGACAATTTCCAAAGCATGCGTCCCTGAAAGCGTATTCCATCACCTGTTATTCGATTTCTTCGCATCGGTCGATCCTCCTCCCATGCTGCTCTCTACCATCCATTGATTATTAACCCTTTCATGAAGATGCCGGAACAAAAATTGCGAGCGTGGACCGTAAGAGAATTCCCCCCGCAGGACGAGCTGAATTCCCGAAGCGAGCATGCACGGGTTGCTGTTCCAATTTTCACACGCAGCCGCCGCTCTTTCGTGCTCTTTTCTGCGTGCTAACCAACGCAACGCAACGTTTCCCAACACTCAACGTAAAGCCTGAAACATCAAGAAGTCACTTCACAGATATCTGAATGCGTGAAGCTTTTCGGACAGAACAGAGAAACATTCGTCAAAGTCATGATAGATATTTTCATTCCTTTCCATCCATTGTCTTGTATTCTCCGTGTGCCACTGAGGCTGCCACGGCGGTCGAGCGCACGTTGCACATGCTACGAAATCAATCCGGATCACAAAGGCACCTTAACCTCTCTTTTAGAATGTCTTTTGATGCCCACATCTACTTGCAAACAACGTATAGGGAAGTCACGAAGCTCCTCATTCATGGATGGTATTCCACCGAGCAAATACGGCTGTGGTCATCTTACGTGGAATCCAAGAACAGGCATCTCGCAAACGTGATAAGCGACCTGGAAACGAAAATAGAGCAGTGGCATCTCTCCTGTCAGGACGTCCGAACTCAATCCACCACGGCGTTTGCTTTCGAGCTGTCTCCGGAAACCACGTACTACACAAAGCAGACGGACTTACCATCAGAAGAGGACTTCCCTGAGCAAGAATCGCTCCAGGAATACCTAGGATATCATCGTCACCGCTACGCAAAATACCGCAAAACAGACAAGTTCTACAGGGTATACGGGATAGACGGACATCCTGACTTCCTGACGGTGTATCGGTGACAGATCACGGAAAGAGGAGGGAAGCCACCGGATGTCCGCCTTTCAACGACCGTGGCTTCTCAAGTAGCGCGAATCCGCCGCACGAATGCGGGACAGGTGGACAAGAAAGGGCGAGAACCCAGACAATAAATCAGATGCCCCCTTTCCGGGGTTTCCCGCCGTGCAGCGGGTTCGATGCGAATCTCTTGGCTGCGAATGGTGTTTCAGCGAGGCACGAACCATCCGGAGACCGCAGTTGTCCTCATCTGTGCGTCGCCTCTCTCAAACGCCTTGCCGGGCGCCGCCTCAGCCGCGGCGGCCGGGGCATCTTCCGGACGCCGCATGAAATTTCTCCCCCGTTCGCAGCGAGCCGTCTGTTCAACCAGTCGAGGCTTCGGGTCCCAGCCGGAGGCAAAAGAAGTTCCGGAGGACCGGCACGCAAGTCGCGACATCACCTAGAAGCTGGGAACGGAAGGGAGGCAGGACAACTAACGAATCACGAGGCCAGCACAACGGAGTAGTCGCGTCTCTTCCGGAAAAGAAAAGGGTCGGAACAAGTCTGCAGCGGGTGGAAGATGACAAAACCGAAGTTTCCTTCAAGAAAAAAGGAAATGGAAAAAAGGAGAGTGCGGGGCCAGGGATCGCCGGTGTCGGCCGTTCCTTCTCTGCGGAGTCGGTGCTGGATGCCGCGATTGTCTCCTTCTTCCAGATGAAGGCACGTAGCAACCGTCCTCACGTAGGCGCCTTCCACGCAAGTGACCTCCCTTCGCTGCGCCTGAGGGCCTGCGAGGCATGTCAGGTGGTGGCGCTGGTGCGGACGCAGCGACTCGTCACGGGGCGATCCTCGCCTGACGCGACGGTTCGCGGATGCGACCTCCCTCCCGGAGACCAGGTGCCAGCGCTGGACTGCCCGACGCAGAAATGGCAGCACGCTGCGCTCCTGCTTTCGAGGGAAAGCCAAGGTTCTCCATCGCGAGGGAGCGACCACGCGCTCGTCGGGATGCAAGCGCAACAGCTTTCTCTACCGACAAGGTGGCGCCTTCGCCATGCCACGCAGACTGGCGAAGGGCGTCGTCCGCCAACCGGCACGTCAAGGAGTATCGTCTCTCCTGCAGCGGTGCAAGAAAACTTCCCCTCCCCGCATCGTTCCCTCCTCCCCGAGGACAGCAGAAAGCGCTGCCGCGGCAAGCGGGTGCGCTCGACCGATTCGCCGAGTCTCGCAAAACTTCTTCCAAAGGACGGCTGAGGAAAAGCAGCAAGGCACGAACGTCCTTCGAGTGCATTCCCTGGCTTGCAGCCCAGGAGTGTGCTGGCGTCAGCCATTTCCGTTCTCCGGGCGGTAGGGGACCCACGAAAGACCTTCCAGGAGGAACGCAGACGGACCGCACGCTTCCCTTCTGGGACGATGTGAACATTTGGCGAAGGAAGCCAAATCTTCGCGTACTGCAAGAAAAGCGCGGCAGCGGCGACGAGAGTCTTTCGGTGCCGGCGCAGCGCCGAAGGATGAGACCGAAGACGAGCACCCTTGCACGTCTCCTGCTATCCCTCTTCGTCGGTCGGTGCGAGACGCCGTGCCCGCCATCCTGAGCGGCATTTCTACGCTCGCGCGTCCTTGGCCGGGACGATCCGATCCGGAGACCGCGAAGAGTTTGGAGGATGCGGACCGCGGCCGGCGAACGGTCACGCGGATCTTCCTTGTGCCGGGCAAGCGGACCGCCGCTATCCGGAAGCGCCCCCCCTCCTTCCGAGCTCGCGTCGACAGCCGTGGAAAACGCCCGGTTCGAGCCTTCCACGCGGCTTTCGAGAGGGACGAGCGGCGGCGCCAAGCATCCGGACCATTTCGGGAAGAGCCGAACGATGCACGCGCGTCGCAGAATGGGCGACGTCGACGGCGAAGCAAGAGAGCGTGGTGCGAACCCGGGAAGGCGGCAGATAACGTGGCAGTCGCGCGGCAGGGTAGCCGCCGGACGGACGGTGCGAAGCGAAGTCGGTTCCGTTGCCTGTGCCGGGAGAGCTCAAGTAGGGGAGGGTCCTTTCCGGACACGCAGGGCGCGTGCCTCAGGACGACCGGTAGCGCGACACGTGGTTCCGGAAGGGCGGCGCGCCCGGGCCACGCGTGCGGCGAAGGCTGGAGGTGGTAAAGGTGGGACGCATAGAGCGAGGCCGGTGCGACGGGCGCAGCGTCGTCTCCCGTCGCTCGCTCGACGGCGGAGTGCCGCTACCGGAAGGGTGGAGCAGCTCCGGGGGGATCCGCGTCTGCTTCGACACGGGGGTACAGGGAGATGTCCTGGGAATGCGCGGGAGGACCGTCGGGGTGCGCGTTCGGTGGAGCCGCCACGCCGACGCATTCCCGGAAACGCCACTCCCGAGCTCCAGCTATCGAGGATCAGGAGGGAGGAAGAAGAACGGATGTGGAGGCAGCGGCCGCACTCTCGCGGTCGGAATCCCAAGGCGCTGACCGGATAGCTCATCGCATGCAGCGCTTGCGAAGTCGTGGGAGAGCAGCAAGCACCGGGACGACTCCATGCGAGGGAGGAAGGGCGCCAGAGGAGGCCGGAGCAGAAGGAAAAGAAAAAGAAGACGGACGTGGTCGTCCGATGCTCGGATGCAGCGCCGTGCTCGAAGGAACGGTGCGACCCGCCATCCTCCTCTGTGGGAAGCCTGGAAGCTGCTAATGCGGCTTGCGACAGGACGCGTCTGCGTAACTGGCTGTTGCGCGTGCGCGCGCTCTGGGGGCGGGTGGGAAGAGGAGATGGAGGGATGGGCAGAAAGAGGGTCGAGAAGAAAACGAGAGACGGCCGGAAGTTTCCCTGAAGCGCAGAGCAGTGATCGTGTGATGTGAGAAAAAAGAAGCGGGCGGCGCCTGATGGCCGCCCAGAGGATGGAAATGCGCGACGCGCGCACCCGGATGGAGGACGAGGACGAGGATGGGGAACAAGGGAAAGGGAAGCCGCGAAAAACGGGAAGGGAGGGGAGAGGGGAAGGGAAGTTCACCACCATCCCACCCCGTAACGGGACCGCTCGACGGCGCCGACAAGAAGCGGGCCGCGGGTGCGCTGGACGGCCGGCGGCCTCGTATCCATGGAAACCGCGGGAGGCTTTTCCGTGGAAAAGTCTAGGCCGTCCGAGAGGCCTCTTCCCTCGGCCCACCTCTCGTCTTGCCGCGGCCGGCGGGATGCCCACCTTCCCCGAGGCCACGTTCGACCCGGGCGCGATCACGCGGATCCGCGTGGCGCCCGCGGGGGACGGTGCGGAGGACTTCCTGCAGTGCCTGGTGGACGTCGTTACGGTGCTGCTGGGCGTCGCCGTCCTCGTCGCCTCCTATCTCGTCTGGAAGGTGCCTCCCCATCAGGAAAGCGGCCCCGAGAGGGTGAGTGTGCTCCCCCTTCCCCTTCCTTTGCCCCCCTTCGGTCCGGGGGTGCGTGCGAGAGCTTCCGCTCGCACCCTACTTGCGGCGGGCTGTCCCGGTCCCGGACAAGACGTCCGGTTGACCTTACCTGCCTTTGGCGGTCGCCTTTTTCCGCTTTTGCCGGGATGCCAAGCTCCGTTCGGGTGGAACGCGCGAGCGCTGCCCGCCTGCCGACCTGCGACGTCGGCCCTCCGGCCGCGTTGCTGCCGTCCCGGTCGTCCACGAGCTTCGAGGGGTCGACGCCCTCGGGCGACCCGTTCTTGCTGGTTGGCGGCACCCTCTCTCGGACGTTCGCTGCAGGCGCGGCGCACGACAGGTCATGCGGAGCCGCCCCGAGCGACGGACTGCGTGAAAGATTGGCGATTGAAGGACGGAGGTGGGCGACAGCTGCGCTCACGCGTCCGCTGCCACCGCCACCGTCCGTCCCGAAGGACACGATGGAGGCTTCCTGTGCCCTCGTTCCTGGCCACATGCGTTCCACCGATCCCGCCCTTGCTTTCAGGCTCATCCGAGCGACGACGGTGCGGAGGGACCCTCGCGGAGGCTTCCCCCGGAGTCGACGGCTGCGGCGACGGCTGTTCCAGGGAGCGGGCCTCCTGCTCCGGAGCTGTAGCCCGAACCTGATCGGAGAGCTGGTCTTCGTCCGGCACGAGAGGAAGACACCGACCCGCCCGCGACACGCGGGCCCCGGCGGATGACCGGGTGAGGTTGCCATTCCCCGGCCTCGCAGTGCGCCCGCAGGTGACTGGCAAAGCCGCCCTTCGCATCTTCTCAAGAGGTGACCGGGAGCGCCAGACGTAGGGACGCCTCGCGAGCCCGCTCGTCGAGCTGCGGCAGGCAGGCACTCCTGACGCGCAGCACCGGAGGTGGGGATGTTGCCCGCCTGCGAAGAAGCTGCGTAGCTCTTCCAGCGCGTGGAGAGGTGTCTGTGCGCGCCGAGGCTCTTTGCCGGATGGGTGCCGACGGATGGTATGCCATCGCCGGTGCTCGACCTCCCTCGGATGTGCGGGCGGTCGCTGGCTGCTGCCTGCCGCCTGCTCGGGGTGGCTCACTCGTGGGAGGCTGCGCGTGGGCCGCCGTTTTCCCGCGGTGGGGGAATTCTGCGCTCTCTGAGCCGCGTTCGCCGCTCGCGCAGCAGCTGATAGACTTCTGATAGACCTGCTGTCCTTTCCCCCTCAGGTGGTTGCCCGGAAAGCTGCAACCAAGCGCCTCGACATGTGCGCCTCCTCAGGGGGTTTTCTTTATTCTGTTCCCTCAGGTTGGCGTCGCCTGTCCCTGCGGAGAGTCCTGGCCTGCAAGGGTAGGAGGGTGGCTTGGACAGGATCGCGTGGGCTCACGGCAGTTGTGAATCGGCTCACACTGCTTCAAGTGCGACGCGCGCAGAGTGGGAGGGAGTGCGCGTGTTTCCCGGGTCGCTTGCCAGTTGCCAGGCAGAATCGGGGTCCGGAAGACTTCTTGCGCTCTGGACGGGAGTATAGTCCCAAGCGGGTGCTGCCGTCGCGACGAGGCAGCACCCACTGGCTCTCTCTCTCTCTCCTCTCTCTCTCTCGCGCAATCCTCCTCCTGCGGCAGGTGTCGGGAGTCAGGTGGTGAGCATCCCAGCTACGCACGCACTCAAGCGAAAGTGAAAGATTTTTTCCCTCTTCAGATGAGACGAGAAGCTTGGGGAATCGGCGTGTCCGTTGCTGCTCTCGATGCGCTGGCAGTGTTTGGAACTGCTGCTCCCGCGTGGCTGTTCGCCGTGCTGCAAGGAAGAAGAAGGTTCGGGACGAGGCGAAAGCAAAGCGGTGGTCTGCTTCGGGCCGGGATCGCCCCGAGAGCAATCCTCCCGCCTTTCCTTCGATGTGGTCTCTCGGAGCAATAAATGGATTGTCCACACTTGCGTTGCCCGCAATGTGTGCTCGCTGGGTTGTGGGTCCGGGATGGGTTGGGGGAGGTGTATTTCAGGAAGACGCGCTCTGTAAAGCACGCCGCTCTGCAGGGAGAGCGGAGCGTGCGAGTGCAGGACAATGAGGATGGCTTCGCTGCTGCGGCTGCTTGGAGCGATGCTGTACGGCTGCGAGGGAAGGGGGGCCGTTTGGGCGTGTCCGGTTGTCGGAGTTTCGGGACCAGTGGCGTCTCTTCTTTTCTTCCAAGGGAGTGCGGATCTCGGATTTTTCTGTGGGGAAGGACTGGTGGCGAGCCGTAGGGTTGGACATCCCGCTTGTTCTTAGTGGGGTGTCGCTAATGGATCTGTTGTTGCCCTGCCTCAAGGATCGTTTCCTCCCCGCTGCGGTGGGGATGAAGGAGAACGATTGTTCCTTGCGCTCATCGCAGGAATATACCGTTGGTTGCAAGGCTCGGTCTGTGAAGATCTCTCGTGAAGGGCGTTCATCCAAGGCAAGGTTGGTGTTGTCCAAGTACTGTTCCTTCCTATTTTACATTTGTTAAGTTTACCTTGTTCTTGCTTTTTTTGCATCACCTTTCAGAAAGACAAGATCCCAAGTTTGAACAACCAATTTCTCATCATTTAGGTCCTCTTTCTCTCTCTATCTTGTTCCCATCTATGTACCTTGTTTTCAAATATATTTTTTTGCTTTTTACATTTTCAGGATTCCTGGACTGAGGTCTGGATGGAGATTGTTTGGGTTGTGTTGATGTTCTTGAAGGAAGGTGGGAGCAATCAAGTAGAATCAACGGCACGCATCGTATTCTTGGATGCAATGTCTTCATGACCATCCATGACCCCACGGGCCATACTTTAGCTTTGCTCTTGTTTTTGTTCTTTTGATGGCTGTGCTGGGTTCTTTTGAACTATATCTGACGAGATCGAGTGAAGCTGCAAAGATCAGAGAGATCCAAAGGATAAGAATATAAGTTCCAAAGGATATGAAAGTTCACTTCTTTTAAAAGATGGAGTGAGCTGCAACAGAAGATAGGAAGCACCAGACCGAAGCAATGATAAATATAGTGCTGAAGAAGAAGTTCTTGTCCACCTTTTGGTTGTATGGTTTCTGTCAGACTTGAGTTGTTTAAATCTCCACGAATTCTTCCGTCTGTTGAAGCAGTGAGCAGCTGCAAGCTTTGAGTGTACTAGCTAGTTGTGATACGATTCTTCCACGTTTGAATTCCGAACGGCATGTCTCATGCGCGTTTTCCTGCAACGACCCCTCGTGACGCTACGTACCGAATCAATGTGGGTGGAGTTTGGTCATCCAAGTATTTCTTGAGGGAGAGCTGGTGGCACCAAAGGGATGGAGACCCTGTCTCTTCTGACTCGCTGTAGAATTTTCGCTTTCTTTTCGGATTAGCGTCCACATGTGAAGTGGCGGCAATCGGACATCTGCGGCATTTTTTTTCACTGCAATTGAGATGTTGGAGATGGAGGGAAGCTGCTTGGATGTCTTCACTCGGCCTAACCAGAGCTGAAAACAGCCATTCTGTTGAATTGGGAGCAAAGCTTGGAGGAAAGAAGGAAAGCAAATTCCCATCCGGGAGTTTCGGAAGCATTGTCATCCCGTGCTGGTGGTTGGAAGCGCTCGACGCAACTTCTCTGATTCTTCCGTAGAGAGTCGATCAAGTCTGCGTTGCTTTTCGACCAACCACTGACGCAAATGCAGGGTGGCAGCTGCAGTCCGCGCTGGCCCAAATCTGCCGCCAGTGGCTGCCCGAAGGTTAGACGTAACTGCAGTTTCAAGGAAAATGAAAAAAAAAAAAAACGCTCCTGTAACGTGTCGAAAGATTTTCCCCCCATTAACGAGATCACCAGCACAATGTCCAGTCGTGAAGACGAGACGGGACGGCGTTGATCACTGCAGCTTCCTTCAAGGAATTCAGAGAGCAAACGCTCTCTCTACTTTGAAACTGCAGCCAAACCTCAGTTTTCCCCAAATCCCACAAGGGGTGGGGTAAATTTATTTTTCAATATTAACATTCATACTACAATTTCCATTCACACAATACAATACCACTTGAAAGTCCTTTGGGTTATTTAAAGTTCTGCATTCAGGTTGGGTTTCCAGATGTTTGGTCCCGGGCGTCGTCCTCAATCCTCTTCAGGATGAATCGGTACGTCCAGGCTTGGAGTCGTCCACAGTTCCTGACACCGATCTCCTTCCGGATGAGTCCTTGTAGGATCTCCATCGGGGTTGCGGTTCTCCTAACTTGCCTCATCTTCCACCACCGCACAAGTATGGCGGTGATGAAGAGGGCAATGGTCGTCCTCACCATGGGATTGTAACAGGGAAATCTCAGGTGCGAGCAGGCATCTGCATCGCTGCCTCCAAACTATGCGCTTTTTTATTAAGCTAATTTTCTAGGGCATTTATTATGACAAATAATAAATTTGCACTGTGTGACTTGAACGTGGTAGGACCCTCCAGTCTTACCATGTTCAAGGTTACGCTTGTCGTGCAGCCGGTACGCAGACCGGCGAGGCCCCGTCTCGGCAGCAAAGGGGAGGCGGAGACAAACAAAAAGAAAAATAAACGAAAAAAGGTACAGAATTTCTCTTGAAGGGGAAAGGAGGAGGGAATGGAGGAGAACAGGAAGAGATCATTGCTTGCTACTAGACGTCCTCTGCATCCTGTCCAGGATGCCGGCAAGTTCCGTCCGTATACCTCCCAGGTGGGGTCATCTCGAAGCGGTCTTCAAGAAGATCCGCCCCCAGTGGATGGAAACCCTGACATTTCATCCTCCTCATCAGGCTATCAAGGCCGCCGTGATCCCGCCAACGGGACAGAGGTGAACTGCGAGGAACGCGGCTGGAGGCAGGGCTGCACGCACGAAGAGGCGTCTGAAAATGTCCCTGGAGCCACCTACCGGGATTCTAAGGGTCCTCGCTAGGAGATCCCAAAGAATGAGATGGCAGTACAGTCTAGAAGGAGACGAGAGAGGGTCGCCTTCTCTCGCAACTGTCACGGTGTCCACCCTTCCCTCCGTGTCCAACAGTAAAGGTGCGCTTTGCATGGGATTTCCCAATGCAAGACCAGCAGTGTCAACTCCTGCCAGCTGAGAGGAGAGTGCTGTTGTTCCAGCACGACGGAGGCCACTTCAGCTTCTCTGGAGGAATTCCAAGAAGCTCTCTCCAGAGTACGAGTCTTGTGGGTGTGACACTCGGGGTCGCAGAGTCCGTCACCTTCCGTGTTTCCCACACATCCAGTAGTTTCCTTTTTTGCTGCTCCACCTTGCCGGATGAAGACTCTCTTGTGCTTTCCTTAGCAAGGGCAGCACTGAGGCAAGGGCAGTATGCGTTTGTCGGACGGCTGCAATCGACAGTGCACTGGAGTTCCTTCAGCAAGCCCCTTTCATGTCAGAAGGAAACTCCTCCCGTACGAAACTTCCAGTCCGTTCAGTAGCAGCTTCCAAGGAGTTTGAAGTCACTACGTTGAGGAATTTGTCCTCTGAATCCCCCTTTTCTCAAAAAGGGAGAAGGCAGAAAACTTCTAGAGTACCTTCAGAGTGACTCTCAAATGGGAAGAATGTGCCCGCGTCGGAGGCTTTGTGGTTAAGGATTCCGCGATTGGTACCATGCGTCACGGGATCGAATACTCCCGCAGAAACTGACGCCACTGCGTCGTTGGGTTCCGAGTTTCTCCTGCAAGATGGTGCTGGTTGGTCTACAAACATTCGGGTGCAGCATCGGTAGCGGTAAAAACCGGGGACCTCCGATGAAGGCCGGAACAGTGGGAGTCGACCTTCGGATCCTTCCAGGAATCAAGGAGTGGGGAGTTCCCCGTCCGGTCGTACAACGGAGAGAGGACCCCCACATCGGGGGAACTCCTTCGGTTCGTTCAAGATTGAGCAGGAACCTTCACAGGCACCTCTCCAGTTGTTAAAGGAGTGGAACCCCCGTTGCGGGAGAAACTCTCCGAGTCGTGCTACGGAGCAGGTGCGTCACCGCCTCTCCAGAGAGTGCAAGGAAGCAAGCGAGAATGATCCCCCTGCGGGGAAGCAGCTCCCTTTCTGAATTTCGGGAGCGTCTTTTCGGGGTTCGCTTCAGAGGAGTGAACAGGAGCGGTTCCCTTGAGAGTTCCTTTCGGAGAAGATGAAATGGAGAGGAACCCCCCTCCTGGGGGTGCCCCTCCGGAGAAAATGAGGAAGGAGATTGCCTTTGGGGTTCCCCTTCGGAGACAACTAGGGTGGCCGGTGCGAGCCTTCCCCAAGTGTGAGAGGAACGGACTCCTAGCCCTTCCTGGATTCATAGGGAGGACCACCTCTCGAGGTGCCCCCTTTCCTGAAGAATTACACGCATCCCCTGCGGGTGGCCGCAGGTAGGGTGGCGTGGAACAACAGTGTTAAAAAATCACGTGAGCCGTGAGACACGCGACCAGCTGTTGAGGTACTTAGCGAACCAAAAAAAAAGAAAACTCAAATGGGAAGAAGAAAAAAAAAGACGATGTCAAGGAGACCAAGATTGGACTTCACAGGCAGGAGGAGAACGCCTTCTTGTGAAGCGAAGTGGAACATCTGAAGTCCGGAAGCGACATAATGGAAACTCGAGAGTGGGGGTCGTAAATCTCTCTCCATTCGGATCCTGGCATGAATCAACGGCAAGGAACCTCTTTTCCTTCGCTGCAGATCGATTGCAGCTCATCCTTTTCCAGCCCACCCACTTCCCATGCTGCGGGAAGTTTCCCACCTGGTCACGCTGAGGAGTTTATTTAAAGAAAGAAACAAACGTGTTGGGAACGCAGTCCCCAAAAGTAAAAACAATAAGAAGAAATTCAAAGGGGGGATCCACCGAGATGCAGGTTGGTTACTGGGAAGTCAAGAGCGGGAGGGAAAGGGGGCAACAAATGGAATGAAGGAAGGAAAGATGGGACAGGAGTCTTTGAGAGGGCCACTGCTTCTTGCTCAGAACGGGATTGGAATGCCCGCGATCTCTGACTCGACTTCTTCTTGGTGAGGCCTCGCCTCGCAACCTCACCAGGAAGAAGTCTCAACGTGGGCGGCTGCCAAGCGGGAGATCTCCCTTCGCTGAGCCCGAGACTCCAGCGCATGGCGTGCTGCGACGATGGCAAGGAGGCAAGCAGGTCGCCTAAAGAGGGTCCGCCGCGCGCGAAGAATCGCCGTAGAAAGTCGTTTGCAGTGTCCTCCAGAAACAGGAGCTCTGGACACTGCCTTCGCCACAGGTGGTGGATGGCAACGCAGTCCAAAAGCAGGCGAAGGAACGATTCATTCGCTCCCGCATCTGGAACATTTCGGGGATGGAGATCCGGCTCCTGAGGAAACTAGGTTCCTGCGCTAGTTGCACGGGAAACCCCAGTGCAAAAACAGCAGCACGTCCTGTTTTCATCTCGAAGGGAACACCGAAGTGTCCAGATGCGAAGGGGAAACAAGTCTTTCGGGGGATATATTCAGAAGCTCGCTCCGCCAAAGAAGTCCCTTCTTCCGGGAACGAGTGGCGGGTACCAGCTCGCTTGTTGTCCAGCTGTCCCGGAGCTTAACTCCTGCAGTGGTGTATGAGAACTCCCATCCAGCCGGTAGGCTACTGTCGTTATTTCCCCTCAGGGCAGACATCGCTGCTGCAAGGGGTGACGGCTATCCGAGACCACCTCGAACAGTCCTGCAGGACATTTAGCTAGTTGCGAAGGAGAGCTCACATTTAGCAAGGAGCGAAGGTGATGAAATATTTCTTGGCAGCGGATGGTGAGCAAAAACGTGAACGCCTCGAAGTGGAGTGGAGTGTCTCACGCAAAAGCTGGCATCTCATACGTAAATCTTGAACCAGGGAGGAATGTTCGCTCCTTACGAAGCTGCAGCTTTTCAGAGTCAGAATTTTCCGCTGCGTACCCTGGAACACCCCTTGTGCTGCCCAGGATTCTTTCTCCTGCCGCCCATCCGGTTTCTCTACTGACCGCTTTCCCAGAAAGGGGAATTCCAAAAGCCACATCAGGGATGCGAATCTTCCAGAAACATCTCCACCCAGAGGCTGACTTCCAGCAGAAACCTCTTTCATCTAAAGAAGAGACAGAGATAACGGCTCCCTCCTGGAACATGATGACCGGAGAGCACTCAGATTTTTCCCAGGTAACATAAAATGCCACAGAGATGCTTCACAGTACGTCCAGGGGCTGTTTGTTTGTTTATTTTGAGGGGGGAACCCTTTCTTCCGAAACGAAATCTTAGATCCCCGTATTCGTGGCCGCATCCGTGGAACGGAAACTGCACCTTGCTGAGCTCTGTTTCCTGCACTTGAAACTTTGGAACTGCCAGCCAGCTGCTCTCAGTTTGATGGGAGATTTTGCCAATGAATGGAAAGCTGGAAAGCCGCACTTCAGGAAGGATCTGGAGTATCTATGAGCAGCATTATCACTTTAGGAAGGGATAGTAATCTTAGACACGCCTGATCTCTGCTTCAGCTGTGGAGCACGTTTGATACTTCCTCATCGGCTATGATGCGCTCACGTTGCCATAAAACTCTGATGTCTCACATCTTCCCGACACATCTTGGCAGTCCGATCATCATCAATATGGATGAATCTGAGTCGAAGTAAGGAATCCAGAAAACTCTAGCTTGAGAGGGATAACTCTCCTCTGGAGGTCGAGAGTCCTTCGTCTTGTGCAGGACGCAGTTTCCCATTCTCCCTTGTTCAAAAGGGAGACAGAGAACAGAGGAGGAAAGCGTTCTCTTGCTTGCCAGAGAACGCCGTCTTTTCTCAGACAGAATCTTCCGTCGTTCTTGCCTTCACTTCTCATCGATCAAGTGGATTTCATCACCCGCCCACGAGCAGCTGAAGTGAGAGCTTCGACTGAGAAAAGGAAACGAAGCAGTGAGACAAGGAGAGACCGTCGCGAGGCTGCCTAAACGTGCCCTGAATGGTAAGGAACTTCAACGGGAGAGCAGCTTCCAGCAGGGGTGTGCGTAAGAGGACCTGGATGAATTCTTCGGATTTTTGAAGCACGGCTTTGCGTTTAGCAAGAGCAAAGCATGGGCGCAAGGCGCTCCAAAGCAGTGGGGAAGGGGAGACAGCAGGCGCCCGGGAGTGAAATGGGGATCCTGCTCTCCTTCCGGCATCACGAAAGCAAGGTCACCCTCTCAAGCAACGAGAGCAACGTGTTTCTCGCTCGGCAACTTTCAGACTCCTGAAGGCAAACAGAGCTTTTTCCAATCTGTCTTAAGTTGCCTAAATGGGAAAGAGATGGGGCGAGGGGACGTACCTTCTCGTATTTCCTCGAGGCGCACTCCTTGGAAGAAAGGATTGACCTTGGACATAGAGGCAACTGCGCAAAATGCTGCTGTCCCTTTGCACCTAGTGCGAACACAATGGCTTCAATCTTCTTCTCCCTCCCTCCCTCCTTCCTTGTGCTTGATAATTCAAGTGGCGTGATGATGGAAGTGGGGTTTTCCGGATCGGCAGATTCAACGGGTAGCTCACAGCCAATGGTCACAGCTGGTATTTTCACTCACTCAGAGCAAGGAGGAACGAAACAGAAGCCGCGCATCCAGATGAATGTCCCCGTAGGAGCTCATCGATAATCAGAGTCTGATCGATTTCTGGATTACAGAGTGTCCCCAGATCCAGGAAATGTCAGTTTCACTTGGGAGACAGAAGAAATTACAACGAGTTCTTCTGGAGGAACTCTAACCAGAAATATCTTGGATTCTACTCTGCAAGTTCGACGCTGATGTTTCCTCCTGGAAAATTGAACTAGCAAGGTGTGGCTCCCATTTTAGGTTGTAGATAAGATTTGTTCTTGAACTCCAAGATGTAACATCCCTTCCCTCGCTCATCTTGAGTCAGAGGTCACATTCCTTTGCATCCTCGCTGTTATCTCTTCCTACCGTTTTGAACAGCAATTGAGTGGACGAACAAGTATCGAAAGCAATCGTAAAATTTAATTCTAAATCGTAGCAAATGAAATCAAGGATGGACAACAAGGACGGAGAAGAACTGACTTGATTATTTTAGAGTGCTACGTGTAAAAAATTTCATTTCATTTCATTCACTTATGCAGTTTAGTTTAAATGAAGATACTTATCATATAACGTAAGTACGTTGGATTAGTTGTTATTGGTGACGCGTGGATTTTCTATGTCCATAATTATGACTGTGGAAACTTGACGACCCAATCCAATTCTGCCAACTAAGGACTTTGAAAACATCATCTACCTTTCTGATGATATTTAGAAAATCTCCACGTTCGTCAAAAGATTGGATTAACGTTGGGATGACTCTTGGAAAATTTCTCTTAGCGACCGTTTTCATAGTGTCGAATTTCGGAGTTGATCCCAACGCTGCATTCGTTAAATTCTCCTTGACTTGAATCATTGAATTCTTCCAAAAAATGCCCCTTTTCCTTTCGCAGTCTCCTGTTAATAAAATGGTCAGAAAGTTCACCATAAATGCATTTCTGATGTCCTTGATGTATTTTTATGAAAACCTCTTCTTGGGAAAGAGATGAGGTGGACTGTCCGCCTTCCTTCACTGCTTCTCTCGTCCTACTCTTCCGACAATCTTTGTATCTGATTTTCCCTTGGTCCTTTTAGACTATTCAGCTCCTCCATCTGGTTACCACTCGTCCCTTATTTTGCCATTTGTAATTTAATATTGTCCTTCTAACGATCCTGGAAACTCGATTGCACAGGTTGGTTGCGCATGTTCACGACAACCTGCAACACGCAGGTCGGTTTACTGACCTGCGTGTCGGGGATCCCTCCATTCGTTTTTCTGTGTCCTTAGTCCGGGAACCCTGTTCCCGGATAGTTTAGTAATAAACGCCCCGGCGCACCCGGGTGGGAAACAACCTGCAGAAGTGACGATTATGTGTTTTCTGATCATTAGGAGATCAGATCAGGCGTTGGACTGCAACATCCGCTAACTGCATGCCTAAGCATAATGAACGCTGGAAAAGGTCGAACCTCTGATTCAAAGGAACGAAATCCCAGGTGTGAATTGAAAAGAAGACACGACTAGTTGTGCACCACCTTGAGGTGGACGATTCCTTCAGCTTGGAAATCACGTAAAGAGCAAGGAACTTTGATAGAACCGATATCCTCACCTTTCTCTCACTTATCTCATTAAATATTTTTTTTTTCCTGACATCTCTTATCTCTGAACTTAATGGAATAGAATAATGCAATATGTCGCTAATTTTAGTAAACTTTGGATTCTTCTGAAATGATTACCCACCTACCTTTCGGAACTTCAATAAATTACCAAGAGGTCATCATTGCGTTCCTGACCGTTCCAAGGTACACTGCCTTGAATGTTGCATTTCTCTTTCTGATGGTTTGCACCATATCCTGCTCCATAGAGCGGTACGTTTTGTTTCTCCTCGCAAATGAAAGCACTCCTTACAGATCATGTACCCGGAACAGAACAGAAATGGATGAACCTCATATCGCGGGATCGAATGGAAGAATACGAATGAGAAAAGAAATGGAAGGTAAAATTCACGCCTTTTAGGAGGCGTACCCCAGGTTCTTTTCCTGAGTTCCTTCCCGTTTGTATGCAGAGATCCACTGATAGAAACAGGACATGAGACGTGCTCAAAGCAGTGCACGTGGCCTGGAGATCAAAGGGAGAGACTGAGACGAGGGCAACAGAAGCGAAACTGCAAAGCTGAAGTGAACTGCAGGCTCGACTTGAATCGGCTCCTGCATTCGTTCCTCCTTTCAGTTTCAAACTTCCAACCTAGGAAACCAAACCAACTATCAGGGAACCGAACAGGAATGATGCCTGTACCTATCCCGTAACGTCAGTTCTCCTATTCTTCCTTGTATGAAACAATCACGGTATTGAGCACGCATTAGAGAATGATAAGCACGCATTCTTGCTTATCGTTTGCCATTGAATGGCATCTAGCAGTTATCTCGAAACTTCCATTAACCCTGCTATCCAGAAGGCACTCAGGAAGCAATCAGCCTTATTTCAAGCTTTGCACACTCAAACGTGAACCAACAATCACACAAACCTATTAGTTACTGCTGCAGTTAGTAACGCATCGAACCATAATCAAGGTCGGATTCTTCACTCCTTGGCACGCAGTCGTAGTTGAGATTCTTTGCATATTTTGTGGGTGAATGCAGTGTGCTACCTTTTAAAAAATGCTTCTCCTCGAGTCGTGCATACACTGACATCTTAAATACCAAGTCTGTTGAATTAAGAGCTGCGATTAGCTGAACTCAGATGACATGCTTTTGCGTGATACTTGTGGACGTATGGAGGATGTAGTTCGGCCAGCATCCTTTCCAAAGTGCTTTCCTCGGAAGGTAACACACCGCACTCTCCCCTCAATGGATGCATGCATTTTGGCAGGATGAAACTGGCTTCTTCGTTCTTCAAAAACCGCATCTCAGCTGAACAGCAATTCTAGGAAGTGTATATCGAGATAACATACATCAAGAAAGAGGCTTCAATCAATTGCGCTTGGCGACGTCTTACACCAACAACATCGCATCTTGTGTACTTTTTTATAGTGAGTACGATAGATAACAGTACAGATAACAGTTCACGTTGATACACTCAATACACCTTCCATGGGGAAAAAGGGGGGATCTGCCTCCACGAGATTAATCCTCCAAGACATTTATGGATTCTCACTATTCTTCCAAGGTGTCTTGTAGCATGCTTACGAAAGTGCGTATCCTCATTCACCTTACAAGTTACAAATGCTTCCGAAGAATGCGGAATTTCGGAGGAAGTTTCAGCAATTCCGAGTTTCCCACTTGCAAAAGTAGCTGCCTCCTTGAACCTCTCATTTTCTTTTTAATTTTGTTACCGAAGTACAAATCTCTACGGATGTCTGCTGAAGCATTTCCCAGCACCTGCTTTAGACTGCTCCTGCAGTCGACGATTGGTAAATTTAAGATGATCACATGTTGGAAATGCATCCTCACCACTGAAGAAGTTTCGGAATCTTTAATTTTGGACGATCTATTGGTGGTCATCTTGGGAACGCTTCTCACCGCGAATTGGAATCTGAAACCGCGCCGTGTGTTCTGAAGTAGCAGACCTTCCCATCCTCTTTTTCGTGATCGAGAATTTCCCTTGTAGTATCAAGGACTGCACATCAAAAGCAGCACCCTTGCCTTGAGTAAAATGAAGCAGATTTTCTTAATAAGGGAAATAAAATTTTCTCCTGGATAATGTTGTATCTGAGTTTATGATGAGCTGCAGAGAGGTAACTTCGTTCTCATGTTGTCGCCGGCTCATAATGAATCACTGCTATGGAGGTACTTTGGGGGTTCTGGTCTAGAATCCCTTGAGACCTCAGAAGGGTCCCAAGATCTCGGCATTTTTCCTGCAAGTTCTTCAATACACTTTTAATTACATGTAATTTAACGAACTTTTAATTGAATCCCTCTTCAGTGAGAACAGATCGATCTCATAGCACCTTCTAAGACTGCAATCCTGTCTTTCGTCCATTCAGTGATTGATCGCTGATTGATCGCTTCAATTTTTTTTCTTACATCCAACGAATCTTCCTAAGAACGTGAAAGCTGCGATTGCGTATCATACAGTGCCAATGTAGGACAAATTGGACGTCGTTTGAGAAGACAAATTTATTCTTGCTCCTTTCAGACCGCAGGAACCCTCAAACCTGATTTGCGTAGGATCCATATCATCGTTCCACCGATCCCCGATCCCCGTTCAGCTCCTTGCAGATGCGTTCCGCATTTCTTACTGGGAATAAACTCGGAAGCATTCCTGCGCTCTTGCTCATCCGTTTTTTCTCTTCCCAGAAAATTCTTTCGGATCCGTGCTCACTAATACCTCCAAGCATTTCAAGTGGGTGATCTTTACGATTTCAGAAGATTTTCACGAATTCTCTCGCTCTCTGGGATCTCGATCTGCTCTTGCTGATCTGGGCTGAGTCTCTCCGGAGCCTTGGGAGGTTAAGCACTAAAACAGCAGGTTGCATACGTCACGCAGCCGCCGACTTGATTACTGACACTGCTTGAGCTAGCGGGACCTCAGATGGCGTCCTTTGATTCCCATCTGTGAAACCTCGATGGCAACCTCGAAGCCACCGCTTATTCATCCTCCTCAGAGAACGACGTATTTCATGCCAGCACCGTGTTCGCATCTGAGCTTCCGACTAGTCGCCTTTGCTGCCACCTGCATACGAAGGAAGGGATCTCCTATTTTCAAGATGCACGCAAAGCAACTCTGTATCTCCAGGCAATCATTCTTTGTACAGTTTCTCCTTGATTTTACGTGAACGTACATAATCTCTGCAATTGTCGCTGTCTTTATGCCATGTTAAAACATGCAAGCAGTTTTGCATGCAATCATCTACTTTGTTTATTTCCGGAAGGGATGAAGTTTTTTTTTTTTCCAGGAAACTCGTTCTCCCTGCTTCCTTCCTTTTTCCCCTTTTTTTCTTTTTTGTGCCCCGTGATCAGGCGCTCTTGTCATAGAGCTTCTTTCCCTTCACGGTCAGTACGCGCTTTTCATCTCTTCTGATTAGCATCCGAAACCCCCGATGTCTTGCCCGCTTCTACTCCGCGGTGGCTCATTCGTTCTGCTCCATATGCTCCAGCTCTGCAGTTGCTTCATCAGCATCATGGTAGTTCACCGCCATTCGAAGTGAGGAGCGGTGCCGACCGTCTCATGAGTACCTGCAAGCAACGATGGGGCTCCGGGCACACGCCATTTTCTGAATTTCTGAGCAGGGGAAGATTGGACTCCGGACTCCGCAGCGACAGGAAGCTTGGAAGATGAAAAGTTGAGAGAAGGGGACGGAGAACAACTCTCCTGAGATCTCCACATCGGTCCGGTTGGCGTGGGTCCCTTGAAGTTTTTCCTCGCCCAGTCCATGTCCACGTACAGTCCATCTAGGCAGATGGTGATCCATTTGCCTAGATGATGATGATGATGATGATGATAGGACAGCAGTAGTGTCAGAAGACCTAATGTCTCCGAGGCAGACAAGTAAAAAGAAGAGGGGACCAAAGTTTCTGAAAAACATTTGGGAGAAGACAGTTTATTTCTTTTTCTGCCTCATCCATGTCCGTGCACGCACCGCTTCTCGGGTCAGGAAAGGCCTCACCTTTGTGCACCTCTTGAGGGCTGTTTAACTGCTTCCCATGCAACCGACGCAGAATGCTACTGAGGTTCGGCAAGAGACTCTGATGAAAACTAAGAAAGCTTCTCATGGACATACGGTAAGAGCGAATTATCCTAGGATTTGGACTGCATACGGCGATGGCACAGACTAAAAACACAGCTTCTTTGAAATCTTCTTCCTCTTCCCCCATGCAAAGGTGATTGATTGCTTAGAAGAGGAAGTTTATTCCCACATAATGGGAAGCTAACTGAAGTCTCTTGGAACTTCTTCTGTTCACTTTGAAACTTCGATGTGTTCTCTATGTGTCCACTCTAATGTCTGCTACGCCTTTGCCTTGTCGTTCGTTTTGGGACTGACCTGCTGACTCATTGACAAACTATTCTTGTAATGATAGCCTGCTCCCAGTGGAGAGGAATTCGATCAGGCCGCTCATGTTCTCTAATGCCACATCCGTCAGGGACGCTGAAAGAGTCCGACAAGACTGCCAGATCTCAGCTGATGGGGAAGGGAACGCTTCAGGAAACAGAGATCTGCGGTGCGGTACTCAGGTAAGTGTAAAAGCTTGCCTTTTCCGAGCGCTTGGTTAGCTTCCCTTTTAGTATCTTCTGATCATCGTCGAACCAATCTGGCTGGAACACGAGCATTTCCGAAACAGAAATGGTGATAACCGGAAAGAAAGGAGCTCAAACATGAGTCTCTGTTCTGCTCGATGGCCGTACATGAAAGCATAAACGTCTTTAACTTAATGGAACAAAGGACATTAACTTGTATCACACCATGTGAGGATGCATGTAATTAACCGACCAACATTTAATCAAATACATATTACAATTTTTCGCATTTTATGCAACATTTCTGCTTATCTTCTAAGGAAAGAAATTGGAATGTGCTCTTATTTTATGACCTCCATAAAGATATGGAGTATTACATAATGCTGTAAACAGCAACTGCATTGTAATAACGGGTTTGTACCTATCAGATTGACGGATGAATAAGAGGAATCGTCCTTGGAAGCGTTCCTAGTGAATCTACAACTCGAAAGTTTAAATTATTCATCGGTGTGCTGAAATTAATTGTAAGCTCGTTTTAGGAAAATAAAAGCTGGAGCGATCCACCTGCAAGATCTTGGTTCTCCCCTTTTCGTGGAGTCTAGTAGGACGTAGAAGCAAAAAAATAAAATGCAGCTAACGTGGTCCTTCTAGAGCTTGCTAGCGGATGAAAGTCTAACTTCTCGCTCCTAGTTTTTTTTTTTTTTTTTTCTTTGAAAGAAGACTCCATTATCAATTCCAATTCAGATTCCTTCCCCCTCCTTTTTTTGTGCCCCTCCCCTATATGTTCAATGTACAGGATCGTTGCATGCCAAAACATTCCCCATTCTGGATTCTGTTTCGTCAGCGCTCCCACCCCCTTTCTAGAAAAGACAGCAGAGACGTGAAGGTCACACAGGAACTCATGAAAGTCGAAAAATCAAGAGCAGGTGAGCAAGGACGTTATTTTCCTGACTTCCCAGGTGGAAAGAGAACCTCACAAGAGATCGAGAGGTCTTCAAATCTTGAAGGGAAAGAATAGTTTGGCTTTAAATTTCGACGATTTTGGAAAGTTTGCAGTAGCCAATAACGTGAGAGCTGCTTTTGCGGGGGTGGGGGTGGGGTGGGAACAGAGCAGAGGGAATTGAAGGAAAAGCTCCTGCGGGGTGAACGAGAGCTAAAGAAACATCCTCTCGAATAAGAGGAAAACATGAAGACTCGTCGTTTTCCTTCAAGAACATCATGCCGCCCATAGATTAGATAAGTGTTCAAATCTAAAGTGTTGCCAATTAATGGCACAGTGGTTGTGCAGCCAAAAAAGCATGAGACGTTCTTGCGCAATTTGAAACAAGTTATGAAAATCAGCCATTCTAAGATATCCAGATCCCGCCTAGGCCATCTGGAGCAACATACACACACAGAAAGAAAAAACAACGGGCATAGCCTGCGAGTTAGAAATGCAACTTGGAGCATAAACACGCATTCCATCGCATAAATAGATGGTTCTGGGCTTGTCGCCGCTGCTTGGACATGGTGAAAAAATGCTCCCATACGAAGAGTCGGAAATTTAACTAGAATGGATGTATTTTAATGAAAATTGGTTTGGCTTCCTTTTCTTCGGAGGCGTTACGGCAGGGCCCAATCCAAAAGTTTTTCAGGATAAAATCAACTGATAACAATTATCCAGACGGAATGCATGCAGAAGAAACTGCTTGGAAAGCAGCATGTGGAAGCAGTAATCAACCCGAACTGGATCAAAAACCAGAGAAACAGCATTTGCAAAACAGTGTGGTTGCCACGAAAATAGCATCCCGATCACTGACAGCAGCTGAGAAGTCCTTCCACAAAGACGATTATTTTCGTGTTTGAAACTATCTTTAGAATCAGCATTCTTTAACCTTTTTTCTTTTCCCCTCCGGCTATGATGGCTTCCTACTGCTTTATTTTATACCAGTTTCGTAATTGGATCAACCATATATTCCGATATAACCGCGCTGCCACTTTCCCCTAAATTAAACGAATTGCTTCAATGCTTTTGAAAAATTCCCTCATGCAAAAGGAAGTCGGTATTCCTCACCGAGTACGATTCCCCCGGATCATCATGAATGCCATCAGGCCGCTGCCTAGTACGAACGTGTTTTGTACTGAAGGAGATCTGATCTTTTCCTGTTGATTTCCCAAACTGCTTGTACGCTGATGTGATGTCTTTGCCTTCAGCACAAGCATTCTTGCTGATGATTCTCATAAGGATGCTTTCAACTTTAGAATTAGAATGGTTGATCTGCAGTTTCCACGTTGTTCCAAGTGCCAGATGGATCTTCATGGCATTGCTGTAATGATCTTTTCTGCATATTTATGCTTTCTGACACACATTTGTTTCTTTGTTTGCATTCGGGAATGAGTGGTGCTTGAAAAACAGATTATTCCAATCCAACTGCTGTGCTTCCTGTGATGAAGTCGAGGTCCTGAAGTACACGGATGATGCGCTGCTGTGAGTACTAAAGATCGCCCAACATTTGATGAGTAAGGAACCAACTCTATGGGTTATTACTGTTTTTTTTCCTTTTCACAGAGGCTTGATTTTCATGCCTATCCTATGATGGTACGTACTTCACGGATCTTGTTTCGAGTACACAGACCCATATTTTGGGTTGGCAGCTCTCTCATTCCATCAGTTTGTTTGCTTGCTTGCTGCACACTCGACAAATGTCTTTCGAATGCAGGCACACTGCACTCTCTTCGTTGCTCATTTTACTGCTTATGAGTGCTAAGTGCTTATCCAAAGTCCGAAGTGATTGCGTGATTTGGTGCCAATTCTGTTTAGGACCAAAGTTTGTGATGCGGTCTGTACATCTGGGTATGACATGTGCTGCAAAGGGCACAAGAAAAGGGAATCTGCTTTTGTGCCACCTTGAGAGAACTATCATACAAATACTTGAAATACCTTTTCGTAGTAGGAAGAAAAAGGAACTTTGCTCAAAAAGATACGCAAATTTACTGTGATTTAAATAAAGACACAGTGAGCGTGCATTTATGTTTCTATATGAATCCGTCACTTTTCCGAGTGGATGGCTTACCCTGTACGTCTGGAAAGCTGTCACAAGTACTGAGAAAATAAGGAAGCATTGTGTACATCATGATCATGCAATGCCAACCCTTTTTTATTTCAGCGTACGTCAGCACCGGTTCGAATGCTGAATGCCTTGCATACAACTCACTTCACTGTTTATCTGGATTCGATGTGTGCAATAGAATAAATCTGCATATCTTCTTGCTTCCATTCCTATGCGACGAAAGTGCATGATGAAATTCCAAGCCATCAGGGAGACATCACGAGGAGATTGAAGCAGTTTTTTTTTTTTTTTTTTTAGAAGGGTCACTGTGAAACGAGGTTTTTTAAAATTTCACGGATTTTCAAATCCCACAGCATCACAAAGTGTGGAGTAGAAGGAAACGATTCTGAGAAAATCGTTTTTCTGCAGCTCATATTATTTCGGTTTCATATATAAAGTCAAATGAATGGACCAGAACTTTGTCGTTGGAAGAGGGGGGGGAAGAAAAAAAAAAATGAGCAAGCCACTGCAGTGAAAAATTCGATGCCGAAATATCCGTTTTTGCTTTAACCAGGTAGATGGAAGTTCGAAGTTCCAGGAAGGAAATTCCAAAATGATGTTTTCGGCATTCTGCAGCTCCAGCACGTGTGCAGCCTGTGATTACTGCATTTGCCCGCTGAGGTCATGCGAATTCCTGACTCTTCCCGCAATTATTCCATCCGGTGCTTACAGCTTCTTAAGCTTAAGACTTTGCCAGCCACAAATTGCAGCGTCGAGGCACAGAATCTTTAATAATTGCTGATTGATTGGAAATTGCCCTCAGGATAGTTCAACCCGTCTAGACAAATAAAAAAAAAAAAATGATAGAAGTGTGATGGATAACCACCATAATTAGCACCATTTCTGATTCGTAAATTATGAGTTGGGTCAGAAAATCTCCAGGGGCTGTGCTCCAGCTAAATAGAAAGGTAGTGCTAGGAAGGGTATTACTAATAAATACCGTTCCGTCCTAACAAAATGAAGTAGAAAATTCGCGAGAAAGAAGATATGCAGATTTATTCTAATTCAAATAAAAACTTGCGTAGTGTCTGTAAGCATCCGTGTTTTTGTACAAAGTTTTCAAGTGTCGGAACAGATAGACAGCTTGCTGGAAAGATGTCAAAAAAAAAAAAATCACCTTTATACAATGATTCTGAATTTCTCTGAGAATCAAAAATTTTGTATAACACTCACTGATTTGAGACCGACAATTTGGATTTGATCTTCACCTAAAACCACCCGAATCTGCATTATTTAAGCCACTAGGTTGATATTTAATTACGTGATTTTAACAAGTACTGTCCTAAGTACTTATAACTCGGATTATTAACTGAAACGAATTATGATCAACGAAAAAGAGTTCAGCTCTCTTTTGATGTATACTTTTTCGTCGTTATTCAAAAAAGGGGTGCACATACATCCCGCCTTAGAAAGGGTCCCTCCTTGACGCTCAGCTCCTAATTAGAGCAAGAAATTCCTCTAAATGTAACGCTGAAGCAGGATGATGAGCTTTTGGCTTACACTACTCTTTCTCTTGACTTTTCAGATCAGCGTTTTCCTGCATAATGGTATTGCAGTGGTGCCAACAAGCGTATTATTATTATACTGGAAAATGCAATGAAGGAAGAGCATTTTTTTGTCATTCTCTTTTTATTCAAGCGTTTTCTTTTAATAGCCGAGGTTCTTGATCCCTTTAGTAAGGAGAAAGGAGAAAACTGATGCAGTATAATACACTCGACTTCGTAAAGATGGAGGCTGGATATTCAACGTGCTATGAAATCCTTCCGTTTAGATGCCATATAAACAACCATGTATTTATCTAATGAAATGGAAGTCTGAAGATGTTTAATGGGAGGATTCAAAGAAATTTCGATAAGCTCTGTAGTATCATTTGAATTCAGCTTTAGGTGATTCAGATTTCTTGCTTGGCATGGTTTGTTATTGACAGAACTCTGAAGGTGATTACTGAATGACTGTCGAACCCTAATTCCAAAACTATCTTATAAAGCCTTGTTTCCATGGAAACAAGGTAATCTAATGCATGACCTGCAAACATTGAGCAACGTCCTTAATAGAAAGTTTGAAATGGCATCGAAAATTCATGTAGATGAATAAGAGAAATTCCTCGTCCTCTTTATGTTTTTATTTTCTGAATTCCTTGTGAGTTACGGTGAAAGGCATTTGCTGATTCATTACAACCTCTTCTCTACACTTTCTCTACAGCTGTAAGGCTTTCTAAGGGTTGCATGCTATGGAATACACAGCACTCTACGCCTGTAGACCACACTCGCAATCTTGGTTAAGCCTCTGACACGTCAGAAACATCCAGCTTTCCTCTTCTTGTTTCCTAAAGAGAAGGCTCTTTAGGAAACAGAAGGTGAATCCTGCTTCCTCGTTACATTTAGAGATATTTTCTGGAAGATGTTGCAGATGCTGATCTGTCTGTTTTGTCCAAGGGAAGCTGGGAACGAAGCCTTACAGCTGTTAAGCGCATTAAGCTTTGTTTTCCTTGGTCCTAAAAGAGCATGTTTTCGAGATGCAGTGCTTTTCTTGGAATATGCCAACGGACTCTCTCAACTCCCTCGGCAAAAGTTTCTTTGCTGCCATGACCGCCACTGTGGCTTAATCGGCGGTTATTTTGGATCAGCCAAGCAAGTTCATGGAAAAGGAATTCTATCACTGAACTCCCTCTTGGAGGGAGGAGCTTTGTCTCGTCCTCGAAATGGAAGAATATTAGGGAATCGAACGGACGGAAAAGTTCTCACACAAGAGCTCTCACCCACGAGAGAGTCTCCAGAGAAGAATAGTCGTTTAGGAGTAAGAAATTTCCTGCTTCCAGCTTAGAGTACCAAGGAGCTTCCAAAACCCTTCCTTACTTCCTTGTCCCATTTGGTCTATTTAATAAATACCGCAATTCAGAATTTAACTGACCACCTTCCGTTTGGCTGATTTTTGGGTATTCTTCTAGGAGTTTCTGCTGAGATTTGGAACTTCCAAGTCTCTTGAAATCGTTTCTGATCATTTTGAAGTGACTCTTCTCAAAAAAAAAAAAAAAATCTGCCTCAACCTCTTCGTGATGTCTTCCTGATGGCTTGGAATTTCATCATTCACTTTCGTCGCATAGAATGGAGGCAAAAAGAAATTATATTGGGATCTGCGATGGACCTTTTCATGGCATACGATCCCTGGGATCTTCACGTTGACGTCCGGGATTCGAAATTACAGATGCTCACCTGTTTGAGAGAACCATTTTCTCCCTCCCCATATCTGATGGGAAGATGATCGGAGCACGAGTCCGATGAGGATCGTTCCTCGTAGAGGATTGTGCTTGGTAGGGAGTGGAAGGTGGAGAGGGTGGACCCAAATAGATAAATGAGAGAAGGCATGGACCGACTTTCGATGCTGATGAGTTCCGAGGGGCCCGTTTGCCCGACTAGATGGTCCCAGATGAAGAGAGTTTATCTGCATCAAATGAACAAATGGGCAGGCTGTGAGCTGAGTTCCTACCTGAATCCTCCAGAGGGTTTTTCTGTCCGACTTTCAGTAAGGTTCGGGGGAAAATATCTAGGGTGCAGACAAAAAACAAGCAATAAATAGGCAAAAATAAATAAATAATGGGGTGAAGGTTTGAATTTTCTGGAGCTTAGTCCTTCAAGGTTGAGGGCAATGTCCTGTCTCGTTGCTGGAGTCATTTGAGGCTACCTTTACTCTCTCTGTGGCATGAAGATGACCGAGAGGATGGCTTCAGACCGCCTCCAGCGTAGCTGAAGATCGGGACTACGATGGAAGGGCGGCGTTCATCTCGGACGAAGAAACGGCAAGCGTGCCTTCCGGAAGGGAAAAGCTCTTGCTACCTGTTCCATCACTCCCGCACGGCAATATGTGCGTAGGAATCCATTAGGACGTTCAGAGATGATTCCTCTGATCCATGTCTAACACAGTTTCAAGAAAACCTTCCGCCTTCATGTGAAGATAGATGACCTACATCGTAGGGAAATGCGGAGGAAAGGGCGAGGGATGACTCCAAGGCGATGGCGTGTCGCAAGCTTATCGCGTGGGAGCCCCTTTCTCCGGTTTGGATACCCTCATCGGGAAGTTCCGTGGGTGCCGTGCGGCTACGGTCTCCGCGTGTGGTACCAACCATTGCGGGTTCCAATATCTGTGAAGAATCGACCTGAAAGAAATCGCTGGGATGCTGGATGGCGCGTCAACTGGGTAACGCATGCACCCCGCCGCCCTCCCCAAAGGAATTCTTTGCTGGGCGGAACTCCCGGACATTAATTCTGAAGAGGCAGAAATACCCCCAATGTTTGTGGACAGCTCCACACTCCCCCTGAAGTCTGGACAGGACAGGCATTGCAATTGGCATTGCAGTTGTCGCATTAGGAGATCCCTTGAAGAGCGCGAGTCCACCACTGCACAAGGGTGAATGCAGCCCCAGACTGTGTCAGGTGCGGGGAACAGGAAACCTTCCCGCACCTGTTGTTGGATCGTGTTGCCCTTCTGAATGTCTATGGATGCTTCGCTGCAGCCCTCCCACTCCCGATGGACAACGGTAGAGAGGTCCTGCGGTGCTTCTTCACGCACAACTCGATGTCGCCTGCAGCTTCCTCCCTTGCAGCTCCGTACTGCCTTCGTGGGATCGCGGAGGCGAGAAGCCGTGCCGAAAGAGACCAGTCGAACGGTGAGGTCATCGCAATCGTCTGCTCCTTCGTGAGGAAGGCGACAAGATGGCTGCGTCTCTGCCAACATAAGGAGGAAGCTACCAACATCTTCCGGAGAATGCTGAGGACACCATGAAGCAGTCCGTGATCCCTTCCTTTTTCTCCACTCTCCCATACCAACTCTTTCGCCTTTTTTCTTTTGTTTTTGTTTATCCCTTCTTCTCCTGTGCGGATCTTATCGGGGGAGCTGCTCACGAGAAGCAGAGCCTCCGAGGCGTTTCCCTTCGAAGCAGTGATGTGAAGCCACTACGAAGGAAGACATTTTTGTATTTCATGTGACTGCTTCTTTTGTGAATATTTTTTTTTCAAAATAAATGCCCGGGCATGACCGGGTGAAAATGAAAAATCGATACCAGGGTAACGGGTGCGTCGTGGGTTCGAGTCTCCCCCTCAAGATGGCGCTAGCTGGCTTGTATTCGAATGAGACACCGGTGGAAACCAGAAACCAGATGTTTCCGATGAGTGTCCGGTATTAGAAGTTGGCCCTCCGGGGTCCTTCCAGGAATCAAGGAGTAGGTTTCTTCCAGAACTTCCTTCCGGTTGTGCAAATAAATCCGTTTCCCCCCCTCCCTCTACCCCGGAGGCGAGTCTTCCATCTCGAACCATGGACTGGTTGGCTGATACCTCTCCTGAGTGTAAAGAGGTATGCTGTTCCCTTCGGGAGAGACTCTTCAGAGTCTTGGGAGCGTCCCCTCGGTGTTCTCTTCAGAGGAGCACCAACAAGGAGCGATTCCCTTGTGGGTTTCCTCCGAAGAAGAAATTCCAGGAGCGAATCCTTTCCGGATTCCCTTTAGAGAGGAAACAATGGAGCAGGGGGCTCCCAAAGAGGGGGCTCTTTGGGATCCCTCCGGAGAGAATAAGGAAGATGTTCCCTTCGGACTCTCTTTAGCGTAAGAGGAACAGACTCATTCCTTTGGAGCCTTCCTGGATTCATAGGTGATCCTTCCCTGGTTACCTTCTAACTGAAGTTACACGCACCCTCAGGCGTCATGAACATTGTTTAAAGAGCTTTGTGGGCTTTGTGAGTCGAATGGGGCGAACGGTTCCTCAGCACTTTGCGAGCCAAACAAATAAAGAAAACGGACGACGGACCTTCTGCGAATCACCTCGTGGGGCAATGGCAGGTCCCGAGTGCAGCTGAAGGACTCATGTGCCCCGCGTTGAGACGGCGGCCTCGGCCTCCTGACTCTGAAGCAGATGGCAATCCAGCTGCGATGCGAACGATGGCCATCGCAGCGAAGTACTGGAGCACCCCCCCCCCCCCAGCGCCTTCCTGTGCGCCTCCTCGCCAGCCATGTATCTCGTACGAAAAAACTTGCCCCCTACCTTTTGTGCTCCAGATGAAAGGTGAGACGATGCTGTCTCCTCCTTGGACGCATGGCCACCTTGGCAAAGGAGAGTGGCTGGATGACCTCTTTCCCCGTCAACTCTGGCACCAAGCTAGAAGGAGCAGTTGGCACGTGGGCCAAGATGAAGAGCCGAGCTCAGAAGAATGGAACTGCGTGCGAGTCGGCATCTGAGCCCACTGCTCAGCGCTCTCTCGAAAAATCCCAGCATCCGCGCGGGGAAGAAGTGGACTCCCCTCGCGGCAACGATGCCCTTCCTGAGGGGGACGCTGCTGGGTATTCTTAGTGAAGACCTGGAGTTGACCCCAGCGTTCATGAACAGCAGCACCCTCCCTCTGAAGTAGCAGGAGTCGGCACTTTTGCTGTTGCACTGGAGCCTCCCGTGCAACGCCAGCCGACATCACTGGAACCGATGGAAGTGAGTGAATCCGGACTGTCCCTGGTTTAGGGAACCGGGATCCCTCCCGCACCTGCTTGTGGATTGTGTTTCCTCTGTCTCCCATGGGAACGTTTAGGAATGACTCTCCGGATCCCGGTTGGCACTCCCAGGGACGTTTCACGGCTCCTCTTTGTACGGGATACCTGCAGCTAGCCGCAGCCTTAGCAGCGCTTTGCTACATCTGCGAGATTGTGAAGGTCTGGAGTGCAGCCGACAGAGGAAGAAACGAGTGAGAAGCCGTCCAGTTCGCAGTTCGCTTTCTGCGGATGGCGGCCAGATGGCCCCACCTGGGACCTATTCGCACTGACCTAGAAAGGCATCCTGGAAAGGATGTGCACTCCTTCCAGTACACTTGGATCCCTTCCCGACCCTCCCACATATTTTTATTTACTCTTTATGTTTATTTTTCCTTTTTGTTTCCACCCATCCTTCGTTGTCGAGGTGAGCCTTGCCGGTCTGTGTACCGGCGGAGCTGGCAGTTCATTGGACAAACTGAGTATGGCAGGACCACGTGTTCCACCACGGTTTGTGAGTTTATTTGAAATTTTAATGAACACTCCGAAGTGTCCAGGTGGAAATCAGAGACAACCAGGGCGAGGTTTCCCTTCAATGTTTCCTCCCAAGCGTGGGAGGGACAAAATCCCTTCTTCGGAGCCCTTCCTGGATTCATGGGGTGATCCTCTCCCGGGACCTACTAACTTGAAGAGTACGCACCCTCGAGTGGCGAGGAATCATGTCAAAGAGCTTCGTGGTTCTATTATTCAGCACTTCGCGAACCACGAAAAAGAAAACCCGAAAACAAAAAAAAGCTAGAAGGAAAGCAGGGAAAACAAAAGGCTTTTCATCATCTGAGATGCCCTCCCTAAGGGACGCAAGGGACAGCATAATCCCGGCAAGGTGAGAAGAGACATGCTGCATAGCAGCAAAGAAGAAACTGTGTGGGAACTTGGAAGGTGACAGACGCTGCGACCCCGAGTGTCACACCCACAAGACTCGTACTCTGGAGAGAGCTTCTTAGAATTCCTCCAGAGGAGCTGAAGTGGCCCCCGTCGTGCTGGAACAACAGCACTCTCCTCTCAGCTGGCAGGAGTTGACACTGGTGGTCTTGCATTGGGAAATCCCATGCAAAGCGCACCTTTACTGTTAGACACGGAGGGAAGGGTGGACACCGTGACAGTTGCGAGAGAAGGCGACCCTCTCTCGTCTCCTTCTAGACTGTACTGTCATCTCATTCTTTGGGATCTCCTAGCGACGACCCTTAGAATCCCGGTAGGTGGCCCCAGGGACATTTTCAGACGCCTCTTCGTGCGTGCAGCCCTGCCTCCAGCCGCGTTCCTCGCAGCTCACCTCTGTCCCGTTGGCGGGATCACGGCGGCCTTGATAGCCTGATGAGGAGGATGAAATGTCAGGGTTTCCATCCAGTGGGGGCGGATCTTCTTGAAGACCGCTTCGAGATGACCCCACCTGGGAGGTATACGGACGGAACTTGCCGGCATCCTGGACAGGATGTAGAGGACGCCTCGCAGCGTACTGGCTGACACCTGGTCACGCCAGGGCATTTATTTACAAAGTAAACATACATGTATGTGGCAGGACGTTCGATCCTGCCACCTTACTTATAACTACGAGAAGGAACCTCCCGGGAACTGGTACGCAGGCTAGAGGAGTTCGCCTCGGTAGCACAGAGGAAGGGGAAACAAACAAAAAGAAAAAAATAAAACAAAAAACATGCAGTCAAAAAAAAGGGGAGGTCTGTGTACTGGAGAGTGTCCTCTGCATCCTTGTAAGGATGCCGGCACGTTTCTGTTTCAAGACTCCCTGATGGGACCATCTTGACACTGTCCTCATGAAGAGGACAGCAAAATAGATGGCGTCCCTGTCGTTCTGGTCTCCTCTGGCGTTGCTCCATGCAACCCCGATCCTACCGCGTAGGCAGCAAAGTGCTGCTAGGAATGCGGCCGATGTGAGGGCGTCGCGCAGGAAGAGACCCTGCAACTTACCAATGAGATTTACAGGGCAAGCATTCCTTAACATGGTCAAGACTTTTGCACTTGATTCAGTCATCTGGATGCAGTACCATTCCAAGTTTTTCAATTTTCATTATGCAAGGAACTTCATTCACACAATATTCAGAAATTCTCAATTCTTAACTAACAATTTCTACTTTATGCATTAACTGAACTATCACCATAAATAACTGTAAACCGAATTTTGATTGAACTAAAAATACTTTTTTATAAAACAATAATCAATGAGTATTTCTTGAGCACAGAAGAGATATCAGTCAATAGGAAACTACCACAAAACCATCAGAGATTCAGCTAAAATAGATACACGAAAGCAGAGCGTACAACCAATTGAAGAGGATTTTCATTGCTGTTATCCTTCGAACGTCCCTGGTGTTGCCGCCAGAGGTTCGAAGGGTCGCAGCAAAGCGTCTCCAAAGGGGCCAGAGGGCAACACAGTCCACTAGGAGGTGTGGGAAGGATTCCCGCTTTCCACACCTTGCATAGTTTGTATCCACACACACCCGTGTTAGCGTACTGTGATTCCGTCCTCGTGCTCGGTCCCCTCCCCCTTCCCCGTGTATAATTTCCTCTTCCTTGTTTTTGTTTTCCCTTCCCTCACGCTGCTGAAGCGGACCCAGCTGGTCTGCGTACCGATATGAGGCAGGATCATTGTACACAAATGTATTTTTATCACTTTATATACTAAGTGCTCTTGCATAACTGAGTGATACGATGGTAACGATCTCCCCGTGAGGTCGCTACTGGCCTTTTAAAAAAACATCAGGAACTTCACATGGGGAGCGAAAGCAAAAAGAGTTCTTGGTGCGATGGCGGGGCTCCTGTTTCATTCTCACCGTCGATGTTGAGCGCAGGTTGCTGAAGGTGTCCGGGAATGAGGCAGTCGGTAAGCCCGAGGAGGTGAAAAATCTTTCGCAGCAGGCCTCATGGGGGAGGGGGGGGAGAATCCTCGAGGCAGTAGAGGATGCCCTTGAGGCAATCCTCACAATGCACCTCCAGTCATTCCGCTCCGTCCTCGCATTCCTTGGGAATTCTCTCCTTGGAGGTGTGGCACCTGATTACGGGAAAAATGATGGTCAGCATGCGGGCGTGTTCATTCCTGAAGCAAACTGGAAGAGTACCGACAGGCTCTGGATGTTTCAGAACGAGACTTTTTTTTCCTCGACTCCCCCTCATACCGAGGTGGGATCCCAGAGCATTCCACAGGGACCATCGCCTCCCAAGTTCCTCCTCGGAGGAGGAAACTAGATCCTACAGACTCAATCCTGACGTTTCCTGGGATGACCACAAAAGTAGTCTTCAGAGGCGATTCGAAAATCTTACAAGATTTTCTGAGGCTGCTTCCGAAGCTGCAGCAGAAATTACGTGCAGCCACGAAGAGCAAATCGCTGCAAGTTTGCTGAAGAGTAGAGGTCCACTCCAAAATGGAACCCTGGAATGGATATTCCTTTCCTCTCTCTCGTTGAATTTTTCCCATCGCACGAAGCAGGAACCGGAACCACGAGCTCACCTCTAATTGCTTGGCGCACCTCTTGGGCTGCAAAGAAAACGGAAGCTCCTCTACGTTATCCTTGGGAATTTTCCCCAGACATTTCGTCACTCGTGGCTGGTGTTCCTCCAGGACGAATTTCCTGTAGATCACATTCACGCCGCGTTGCAGATAGGAAAGCTTGCCGATAGCCAAAAGGGAAATGTGCAAGTCAGAACGAAAGCCGAAGGGGAAGGAAGGCAAAGAGTGCTTCAGGGCAACCTCCTGCTACAGGAGATTTCACCTGTGCTTTCGTTTACTCCTCGTGGAAAACTTTTGTGCTCCGGTGGTAGCTGAATACTTTCGAGAGGTCTTCCAGAGTGAGGAACACTCTAGCAGGAATATTCCTTTCGAATAAGGGAAACGGCTGCACCTGAAAAATCAGCGTTCAAAAGCACATCAGGAACGGATTCAAGAATGTTTCCTGGCACGACCCTGGTCTCCAAAATAGTAAGTATAAATTTTTGTCATTCTCAACGGAGGAACAGAATATCGCTTGGTTGGAGTATACTGACAACCCCAAAGAGTAAATACGACTATGAACGCTAAGTGATTTAATCACTAGGTCTCTATTAGTAATTTTGTTTTACAGGTCACTCTGGCCACTTCATTTGAGTCCATCACCTCGATGCGATGCGTGTTGGCTTCTTACGCGATTGTGGGTTTCCCAGGCTCTCCGAGATGTCCCAGTAAGCAATGATTTTCGAACTTCCTTAACGTTTCAATATCCTGGGATTAAAGTCAGTTACAGGAGCTCTTCTCGGAACAAGACTTCATGGTGATTTTCCCGTTCATGCTTCTAAGACTGCTCCTGTTTGATCGATGGCTTCTGATTCTATAAAACCTTATCAAACTCTGGAAGAAAACAGTAAAGGTTTCCGTTCCATGGCACGCATTCTCTCGCTCTGGTTTGAGGTTTCTTCTTGGGTAAGGATTATGACTGTTCGCTTGGATGATCAAACTAAATTGAGAATCTCCCTCGACAGCCACCGACGATTTTAAAAACCGTCGGTGGCTGTGGGGATATCTGTTATCATCGGAAATAGGGATTCTCGTTGCGTTTCTCGTTGCACCTCGGAATCGGCCTCTTTTCTCCCATTCCGTCCACCAATCGCTGACTCTTCTCTTTGCGATGTCGCCTTCCTAAATACGGTCTCTCTGAAACCCAGAACTAATCCTCGTGTCTTTCGGAGTGACATTGGGAAAATGTGCGCTTCTGCGAGAGCGCTTCAGCAGCTGCAACAAAACTCATCTGGGGCTCCAGTCGCAAAATCGAATTCGCCGAAATTTTGCAGAGCAGGCGTCTACTCCAAGAAAGAATACCCAGTGAGAATGGCTTACTGCTGATGACCGCAGCCTTGACGCTTATCGGAAATGCCTATCAGAAAAGATAGTGCGAAAAATATTGATTACGTACCTTCTGGTATTATAACGAATGCACGTTTATTTCAAGAAGTGTTTTTAAGTGTCTAAGCAGCCAAGTGCTGCTTAGAGTAGAGATGGGTCAAGGAGTCAGAGTGCTGCTGGTGCTTTGCAAAGTAGAGATGCTTAGTCAGGCAAGTCATAACGGTTTGTCTCTATGTATTTCATGTACTCTTGATTTGTCCATTTTAAGGTGGTTTGGGGCAGAAGATAGAGCCGATCCTGTGTTCATTGCACGAGATCGGAAAATTTTTTATCGGCACCTTGCCATGTAAAGCTACCTACTTTTGACTTGATCCAGAATTATAGTTCGGAAATTAAATCTGTAGCCAAAATATAGATATTTTCGATGGCATTCAGTTGTGCTGAAACCGGAATCCAAGAACATTGTTAATCACCTAACGAATAGATTTGTTGAAAACTAAATTTTGCATTCGATTTTTGCATAACCGCTTCAAGGACCCTTGAAACCTGCTCATTTTTGTTTTTTCCATCTTTGATTTGTACCATCTTTCATACTTTGCAGACTGTATTGATGACTCCCCACTCTGATTTCCTCTTCTCGATGCGTTCTGTTAGTCGCTCGCATGCACTTTTTATTGCTTTTCCTCCTAATTCATGAGACGTATGAAACATGAAGTGTCACTCAACTTTTCTAAATTATCTTGTCGAAAAACCTTGGTTTATCTCTGACTCCAGGAACACGAATAAAAGATCGAAATTCGGATCACCTCCACTTGATGGGGGGTTTGGGCTTCTTCACCTAAATACTTTCACATTCTTCCAGCTGTTGAGTGTACATTTTCTGGATAATTTTGGATTCTCTAGTTTTCTTGCCCAAGGTGCGTATGTGCCCTTTAGCATTTACATAACAGGACACATCTGGCATTTGATAGGTTGGCTCTTCTGTCAGCAGTTTCCTTCTCAATGCCCTTCTTCGTGTCAGTTATTGCTGCAATGAACGGCGCGAACCAACATGCAAGATTGAAATGGTGCTGCTCCCTGTTTCGGAGGAGGAGGTGTCATATTTCACTCATTTTTACTTGATTTTACTAACACTGGTCTCGGATCAAATCAGTTTAGAAATTATATTATCCACTGCTAAAGAACTTGGTCGTTTCGGTCTTGTTCAAATGCGGTTTTAATGCCCTTTCCCCTCAAGTCTCCTCCGGTTTGAGGTCTGCTTCTGATTGAAGATTTTTTCCTATAGGGAAGAACTAGAGTTCGGTGTGATTTTCCTAGGATTTCAAAATCTGTTTTCTCTTCGAGACCACTTCACCATTTTCGATGTTACTTGTGAACTTTCTACACTTTTTTTAAGTAAATAGCATTCTTCCCTTTGTCTCTATATAATCAGTGTTTGGAGATCCTTCACCTGGAACAGCTAACTAAACTGAGAATCCATTAATGAACATTAGTTTAGACTAAGTTGTTAGACTAAGGTCTTTAAAGCTTAGTTAGAAAATTTCCCGTGTCATAAAAACATGTAGTCTTAAGATTATTTTTATCGCTCTACAGATGAAAATAAGCAAGCATTAGAAAGTGTAATCTTCGTTTAATTAAATAATTCAATTAGCATGTGATCTGGATGGATTGGTAGTTTTTTTTTTTTCTTCTAAGCAACAACAACAACAACAGAAAGACTTGCTTGGATCTGAGTTTTCAGTTTAATTCCATGGTTTGCCAATATTTACTGCCTTCCCTAAATGAATAAACAAAGTTCGAAAAAAGATGACTTCTTTTGGGTTCTTTTGGTTCAGTGAAAGCTTGAAATATTTTCCTTCATCTACAACGAAACCAGTTATTTTTGTTTTTCCTGACAGACTTCTGGTGAGTTCACAAGAACTGACTGGGAGGGACGTTGATTCCCAAGAATCAACCAGGGAGCTGCGACTCAGACATCTGGCCTAGTTTCCGTAGGTATGTTTCATGAGGATAGGGTATACTCTTGACGAGCCTGGGTACAGATGAAGGTTGCATATAAATCGATCATTTCCAATTTTCTGCTACTGACTTGCACATTTGATTCGAAGCACGTTGATTTTGAAACAAAATTGGCAATGATACGAATAAACATGAAATCTTTTTTTAATGACAGTTGCCAAATATGACACGTTTTTAATGAATCAGTTTATTTTTTATTTTATTAATTTGTTGAATTAGCAAATTTGTGAATGGAAGTTCAAATTAGTTTTGGTTAGAAGGAATTGCTAATAGAAACAGGAAAAGAATGTGGGTGTGTATACATTTTCTTTCAAAATCAACTCATACCTATTGAGAAAATGATGAATCGTCGTTGAATTATGCAATCTGAGATAGAATTTTACTTGCAAAAGGTATTTGAAAGCGAACGTGAAGAATAAAAAATAATTATTGCTCTCATCTGATTTTGAGATTAGATTTGCATAATAGGAATAATCCATTTTATAGGTATGCAAACAAAAGCATGACTGTATCCTGAAAAAAGTCATTGGAACATGGTTAGATGCACAGGTGAACTCGAATTTACTCAGAAGTGTCGAATATCTTGGATTCCTCAGGCTTCTTGAGATTTGTAGTATTAATGGGTGGTTCAAAATCACTTGCTTAGTGACTTTCTGTGATGGGCTTGCAGAAAAATAATGGAAAACAAATGAAAATACAAAGTGACGTTCCTTATGAGAAAAAATTTGGAGATAACTCGAAGACTAATAAACTGAAAGCAAAAATCTAATGCTAAAGTGCCTTGTTTTTCTTCAAAAACGAGAACACTTGACACTTGTTTTAAGAGGAATGATACTTTCTCTTTCGTGGACATGGAGGCAGAGTGATATGAAGCTACAAATAAAAATTGCTAGATCATTCTTCTTTTAAAACTTTTTTTCTCTTAAGAAATCACTCTTATTTTTAATATTTGGGGAATTTTCCTTTTTATATTGCATCCTTTTCGATGTTATTGATGTCGGTCAAAATATTATGAATAATGAATGTTTCAGTTTAGTAATTAATGATATATTACGCAATATTTCTGTTGCGAATTCATTTTCAAAGTGTTATGTTGGAAACTTTTTAATCTCGAGTCACCATTTGTTTTTTATAAGAAAATTCCTTTTTTTTTTTTGAGGGGGAAAAAAACTATACTTTTACGTCATTTAACACGTATGCTCTAAAATACGAAACTTAATTAGTATTCTTCGCAACATTGAATAGTAAAGCTTTCTAATGACTGGAAATCGCCGTAGATAAGAAAGAAAGAAACAAAATTTTTTATTTGAATATAAAACTGTTGAAAGGGTACATTGTAATGCTTAGATAAGGGCTGAAAGCATTATCGACAAAGCAACTGTCACTGATTCAAGACCGAATGAGTAAGAAATAAGAATTCAGCAAATATGTTTCGGAAAACGAACTTACATACTAAAATGCACATTTCCACCAAGCGGAATTTATTTTTCAATGATCAAAAAACTGGTAAATCGTAATAAACTGACCAGTGATTAATGATCAGGAAACTATTTAAATTCGATGAAAATTAAATTGGATCCAATGATTACAGATTCAGAGTTCCTCGCATGAAAAAACGGTTCCATAGAAAAAAATTCAATCTATACTCTAAAACCAAAAGTATATGTTTAGGGGCAAGTTTGCAAGCAACGATTGAAATTATCTTTGACTCGTTACACTATAGACAATTTTGATTTCAAGAGACTGTAATACCGTAAATGTTCAGATTCAATTCCAAACTTAGGATTCTAGGAACACAGATCTCATTGGCAATTTTTTGTGTATTATAAAAGAAATTCAAAATTTTGCCCGTACGTTAACCGCATATTTAGAATGAAACCATTTCCTCTATACTTTATACAGCTGATTTAACAAAGTGTTAAAGGCCCAAGCATTTCTTGTATAAGCATGGAGTTGGTTTTGTTCCAAAAATGATAAAGAATACACACAAAAAGCGAACAAGAATTAAGCATCCAGCTGCAAGAACAAGTAAAATTTTATTTAAATCCGATGCAAATGAAATTGCGAAACTTTTGAAAAACTTGATAAAAACCAAAAGTCATTTAACGTGTATATGTTAAAAAGATTTCTTGATTTCGACGAAACTCACAGATCTACTTGTGTAGGACGTTAGCTCCTTGGTTCAACTCAATATAAGATGTAAAACCAAACAACTCCTGACAATTTCAAGAACAAAAGAAATAATCTCAAAAACTAGCTACTATGGGCGTTGTTAAAATCAAAATCAAATTAAAAAGTGCACTTTAGATTATGATTTTTATTCGAATAATTTGATGACAATGCTTTATCTAAAGAAATATTGAATAATGATAATTTAATCGTTTTGAAAAGCACTTTTATGATTGTGTGAATTGGAATTTATGCATATTAATGTATTCTTTAATGCCAATTAGCACTCTGCGGAGATGGCTTTCAAATATACAACATTATTTTATTAATGCAGAGTACTACTGAATCCCTTTACCGGTTTCGGGCATGCAAAAGAACGACCTTCCAGGAGAAACAAAATGCTTCCGAAGAAAATATAAGTGCTGTTGTTATTAAGTACTGCTATGTTTTATTTATTTTATGTGTTTACTTCAAAGGTCAGCGTTATACTTCAGTGTTTTTTCCATTCATCAATTACTTAGTTCCAATTAAAAAATAAATTTATTGTAAGTTCTAGAATAGATTGTCATTTTAAAAATAAACACTCAAGGGGAGTATTACAGTAATAATGCTTGCAACCTTGACGTAAAGTGAAAATATCGATCAGAGAACAAAGCATTGGTTTTTTCCGGTTATAATTCAATATTTTCTGCTCGTGATAATTCAAAACATGAGAATGTTTTTTTTTCAGACATTGAAAAAAAATACATTCGCTCTTTGGAATTATCACGAGCAGAAAATCAATGCTTCAAAATCAAGATGCATTCTCATTCATTTCAGGAGTTAGCTGAGCAATTTTTTTTAGTTCTTACAGGCGTTTCTGTATCTTTTAGTCAGTAGGTAAAATGTACTCTTTGAAAATTGAAATACTTTAGTATGAAGTTATTTCTACATGCCAGGAGTATCTTTAATCAAGTCTGCATTATTTACCGACTAAGTTACCTACACGAAATTTTCATTGTATAGGTGCAAGGTGATTTTGGAAGTGATAAAGCAACAACAAAAGAAACAACTATTTTCAGCAGTAGAACATAGGTACAAGGTATATCAAAGTTACTAAGATGCTGTGCCAATCTCAGGACGACGTCAATAAATTGCATAACAATTTGGTGCAGCCATTGCTTACAGGTAAATCTTAACATTCCAACTGAAATTGTTCAGTGTCCATTTTATGAAACCTGAATTAAGCTCACAGTTGCATTTGTAGATTTGTATCAAATAAAAATGGCATATGCTTATTGGAAAGCAGGGAAAAGGAATGAAATTGCTGCATTCGATTTATACTTTAGAAAAAATCCATTTCAAGGGGAATTCACCATATTTACAGGATTAGGAGATTGTTTAAATTTTATTCACGATTTTCATTTCTCAGAAAGTGGTATTCTCCAATATAATCTTTTATGCAATTGTTATAAATTATATATCCAGATATAGCGTACATAAAGGAAATTTTACCAAACTCAGTGGAAGAAAAGTTTTTTGAATATTTATCTACTTTAGATGCAAATGAAATTACAATTCATGCAATGGAGGAAGGCTCTATAGCATTTCCTAGGTACACTGTAAAGTTACACAATTTATAGTTTTGAACTAATTTTGATTTAAAATATCAGAGTTCCTCTTTTGAGAGTGGAAGGTCCAATCATTATTGCACAGTTACTAGAAACAACTTTGTTAACCCTAATAAACTATGCTAGGTAAGGTCAGATGAAGCAGTATGCATTTTATAAAACAAAAGACTTTAGCTTGGTAACAACCAATGCAGCACGTTTCCGTATTGCAGCAGGTGACAGTCTGCATCTTTTGGAATTTGGTTTGAGAAGGGCTCAAGGACCAGATGGTGGCGTTTCTGCTTCCAAATATGCATACATTGGTACTATATTAATCTTAAATGTGCCAGCGTGGTTATCATGGTTTAATGATTAGCAGGTGGCTTTGATGGAACAAGTAACATGTTGGCTGGCAAATTGTTTCACATTCCAGTTAAAGGAACTATGGCTCATGCGTTTGTATCATCTTTTTCTGGATTCAGTGATCTTGACATAAAGGCAAGTGTTATTCTACCTTTGGTTTTTCTATGTAATGCATTATATTTGAATATTCAAACAGTTTTTATAATGTTCTTAACAGATAGATTCCAATTTGTTATTTTTTCATTCCTTCTAAAATACTTATGTTTCGCCTAATGATTGTATTGTATGTTAAGCTAAGTTCTTGAAAAAGAATATTCCATTCCATGGACATCTTTCTCTGATAAGTTTTTAATGAGAATACTCATTCCAGACTTTCCATCATAAGACTGAAAACTATGTAGCTGACTTTGGTAAACTGTGTATTTCATGGAGGACCAAACTGTGTGATCTGTTTGGCATTTTGGTATCTGAAGTATCTGATGCTGAGCTTGCATCCTTTATGTCATTTGCCTTGGCATATCCTGATGATTTTGTAGCCCTGATTGACACATATGATGTTTTGAGGTAGGCTGGGACAGCTGCCAGGAGGTGGAATGGATGCCCATATAGTTGCTAACTCTTTATTTGGAATCAGAAAACATGCAATAAGATTCCAGGTTTTAGTGCATATTCATGCTATGAGTTGTGTTATTCTATATGTTTCCAGATTTCTTTGGTGTCAGATTGAGTTTCTTTACAATGGTTGCAATTTATATCACTTTTCTCACCAAGGTTTGATCTTACTTGTCTCAAATATTATTTTATTTTAATCAGATCTGTTTTTCATTTGCTGTCATTCAATAATGCTTTCTTGGTGGCAGAATTTACATCTGTCTATTGATGTGTGTATGTGTGTGTGCGTATATACATGCATGTATCCATACAAATATCCTACATAAACCTCATGGGGCCTGAGATATATTTCTTCAAAGAATCACTTTCTTATTTTACTTAGCATCATGCAAAGGTTTACTTGACTGCCTGTTTTGTGCCAAAGCCTTTATCAGCCTCCAAAGAATTCAAAAACATTTTGTAGCCACAATCGGATATTTTTTATCGTGTGATAAGCAAATGGATATTTTTTGTGGCGTGATTAAGTATGGTGGAATTTTTAAGGGTTTCAAGGAATGTGGAAGTTTTCAAAGCAGTATCAGTTGATGCAAATACAGCAAACTATAAGAACTTAAACCATTACATTTCAGCTCAAGTAATCTTAACTGATGAACTTTCATTGTATCATGTTTCTAAAGGAGACAAGTCATTATATTGGAGGTAGCTGTATTTTCAAATTGAAAAACACTAACATTGAAAACACTGATGTAAATTATTTCCAATTCATGGTTTCTGTTACCTCTGTATGAGGTAATTCATAACTAGTAACTCTTAGATTTTAGAATACTTAAAGCTACTTCCAAGTGTTATGTAGGCATATATAATTGCTGTTCTGGTATCTGATCTTTAACATAGATTGAATTTTCCAGTTGCTCCAGCACTCCGCGACTTCAGATAATTGGGGTTCTTTGTTGTAACTATCTTTTATTCTCTTTTATAGTGGATTGGATAATTCATAAAACTATTTTTACAATGACATTTGGCATTTTGTGTTGTTTGTCATGCTCAGCGATTTTTGTCCTCTCCTGTGTAACTGGTGTTAGAACTTCATTACAGTATTAATCTCTTTTTCTCTCTCTCCCTCGTTTTTCTGCTGCATATACTCCTTTTTTTTTTTGGTATCTGTTATTATGAAGGGTTACTATAAATAGTATAGATATGTAATTTGATAATTTTTAACAGTGTGTATCAATAAGAGTTGTTGATGACATATTCATTTGTGCTCCTATAATCCCAACATAATTGTAACTCATTTATGTAAATGAGTTGCAGCTATGTTGTAAAGTAATCTTATGGTATTCTTTCTGAAGGAATTTTGCTTCAGGTTCAACCTGTTTGACTTTGTGGGATTGTTTCGATTTAAATATGCATACTTTGTGCGTATTTCAAAGTCTTTTATTTTTTTCTTCTTCTTACTGATTCTTGCTAGTCTTTTGGGACATGTATTGTCACCCAATGTTATAAAAATTTCTAATGTTTATGGAGTTAAGTTCAAAGTAACTACATATTTTCTTTAGAACTCTTAGTTAAACCCGTTTCCCTCATTCTTATAAAATGTAAGTAAAGCCCTTTTTTGACAAGCAGGAAATCAAATACTTAATTTTTTTTCGCTATTTCAAGCCATAATTTTGTTAAATTTTTGACATCGCATTTGAACACATTTGTAAATTGTGATAAGCAAATGGAATGAGAATTCTATGAAACCAGAATAAATGTATTCAGATCGATGAATGTCATTTGAATTTTCATATATATTTCATGTCCTCACATTACATAGCCATTGCACTGTTTTCCAAAAGCAACTTGAGAAATTTGTGCATTTTATCCATAGGAGTGGCCTAATGAACTTTTGTACTGTGGCTTTGGCTCTAATGGATCTAGGCTACAGAGCTGTGGGTGTTCGCCTTGACAGTGGTGACCTAGCATATTTATCAAACATGACAAGAGATGTGTTTGCCACTATTGCACAGAAGTAAGCTCATTTAAGACAATTTTGTGCCCTATTGACAGATTTCATGTAGATACAATATACCATGGTTTAAAGACTTAATTATCATTGCTTCAAATGATATTAATGAAGAAACTATCATAAGTGTGAATGAACAAAAGCATCAGATTAATGTGTTTGGTATTGGCACTCATCTAGGTAGGCTCTTTGAAAGATTGTATAAGATTCAAGATTTCAAATAGTGACATGTCAAAGGCAACCAGCTCTAGGCTGTGTGTATAAATTGGTAGAAATTGAAGGTCATGCAAAGATCAAACTCAGTGAAGATGTAGAAAAAGTATCAGTTCCAGGAAGAAAGAGTGCATATCGATTATTTGGAGCAGATGGTGATTTCTTATGTGTGTACAATGCATTGAGCATTTTTGACAGGAATGGCAATCTGTGATCTGATGCAATGTTTGAAAGAGTCTCCTCCTCGTGTGAATGAGAAAGTGCTTTGCCGCCACCCTTTTCAGGAGTCTAAAAGAGCATGGGTGAAGCCTTCCAGGGTTCAACCTTTATATCAAGTAAGTTCCCATTCTGTTTATTCTGTGAAGACTGTGGTTTTCTAGATATACTGGAACAAAGGGCAAATGCCGGAAAATATGCCCACTCTCTCAGAAATTCGTCACAGGGTCCAACAGTCACTGAAACTGTTGAGACCAGACCACAAAAGAACGCTGAACCCTACTCCTTATAAAGTAACTATTGATTTTCCCTTGAATTTTCGACTGAGTGTCATGTCACTTTCAGGTCAGCATTTCAGATAAACTGTATCACTTTATGCATGATTTATGGCTGGAGAGTGCCCCGATAGGCGAATTGTCTTAAGATGCAAGGTGTGATTTGCCTCAGGAGTTCTGAATTACTTAATGTCTAGGCTACGGCATGTTATTATTATTTTCGACCATGGTTTGAGCAAGAATGTGGCTGAGTGACCTCACTAATCTTCTGAAAAAATATGGGGTTATTAGAATTGCAATGTAGATGTATTCAATATTTTGTTTTCTAGGCCGAACTTGCTACGGAAAGTAATAAAGTTGTTGAACTGTTTTAAAATCCTTTCAGTAAAATTTTCAGTTTTGAGATTTACATCTTAAGGATTTTGAATTGTTACCGTGAATTTCCTTCAGGCGTTTCAGATTTCTGATTTGTTCTTGCATTATAAAAATAATAATTGTGCTTAAGTTTTCCAGTTTTTCGGAATACCTACTTCGAATATGGAACTTACTCTGAACATGGAACCTGGCATGCTTGCTCACTTGGAATATGAAACCCATTCTTCGAATCATTGGGATATTCGAAATGTCGCATCAGAAACAAATGTATTTGATGTCGATGAAGAATCCGATTACCGAATCGTGTTTTCTTAAAGTATCTTCCCAGCCATGTTTTACAAAAAAATACATGAGTTCCAGACAGGCCTTCAAAGATCACAGTACTGGTTTCTGTTTGCTGAAAGCTTGCCTTGAAAGTTTCGGAAAAATTCCATGGCACGCTACATTGCAGCGCAGAGCTTTTGACTTCGAAATGCAGAAAAATTCCCAGGCGCATCGTTTTTATCAGTTTTGCTAAATATTTGCAGGGACTGAACGTGTTGGCTGCCGAAAGGTTTTGTTTGACTTATTAAAAATGGCAATCTGTCTAAAAGTTCTTGGAGAATTACTTGATTTGTAGTTTTAAGGCCACAATCAAAATCGGATTACGGAGTTTAAAAACGTATCATTGATTAGCAGTTCCGTGACCTCAAAGGAAATTCCCGGCCGTGTTCGTCACATCAAGTAACCTAACGGGCATCGTATTTTGAAAACATAAATTTTACAAAAGCAAACAAAATTACTTTACTTCAAGATCTTATGCAGAACAAGAATAATAATAGTATATCCAGAGGCTTTTTAAAATGGTCTAGAAAAATGCAAAGCATCACACTGGTCTCCCCCCCCCCCCCTTTTTTTTCCTCTCATATCGTTCTCAAAGCCAAGCGTTTGTTAAATAAGATTCTTTAGTCTTTTCAGAAAATGAATCCTATTTGAGGGACTGTTGCTATGAGTAAAGATGCTGGGATGTTTCCTAAAGATATACTTCAATTTCGAAATTGATGATGTTTAAAAAAGCCTGAATCATTCAAGTACTCCCGTCCCACGTTGGAACTTTTTTAGATGGATCGTTCTCGACGCACCAAAACACTGTTTCTTTTTTACACGTGTTTGACAAAATCTGAAGTGTGTTTATAATGTATATTGCAAAATTCTGTTTTATTGAGTACTCTAGTCAAGTAAGAAACAGTAGTAGTAGTACGGAAAAACTTCCAGGGTACCACTACTACTACTATCATTCCATTTCAGAACATAATTACAGGAAAATTCAAAAGTCATGCTACGCACAACAACACGGCTCGCAATCTCCGAGTAGGGAATAGGGCTAATTATGTGACCTCGAGGTGAACTTTCGCTGGGGAACATCTCTGTGCTCCGGTCCGTTTCCCAAGAGGGATATCTGCCTATTTGGTGAAACCGCTGCGAATTTTCTTGCTCTTGTCGAAGCCTTGCTGTAGGAAATAAATTAGTGGTTTTCTAAAACACACACAAAAAATTGCTTATGCCAATTTTTTAATAGCCGTTTGAGAGAGCAAGCAATGTCAGACTCTAGTGGAACACTGAAAATCCGAGAACCGCGATTTTTTCGGACCGACGGTTTGCAAGAATGGGGGAAAGAAATAGGGAAAGCAATAGAAACGCCTACTTTCCCTCTCATGGAGTCTAAAGGCAAACAGTTTCAGCTTGCGCTAAAAAGGAAGAGGGCACATTGGAACTGTATGCACCGGAAAAGAATTTTAAGCAGGGGATCACAAAGGGAAAAGATTTTTGAGTAGCATTTCATGTATGCAAATCAAGCAGCATAGTACGATTATATGTACAATAGAATCGAAGCTGCTCGTAGATTCCAGCGTTTAACGCTGGTAATTGTTCTTCAAAGATTTAATGTGCCCGAAAAGCCGGTACTGCTTCTGAAACTTTGAGTACTGCCTGGTTCCGGAAAAGATGCATCAACGGCTTTTCCCGGATGAACATCCAGAATCCAAAATCCAAAAGCTGTCTGCAGTGATTTGTTTGTTTGTCTGTTTTTACTCCGAGACTCGCACGGGCCTGTTTCTGACATTTTCCGTTTGAAATCAGGCAACGAAATCTCGAAACGGAAAAGAGTTGGCCGATCGACCACTGAGATGAAGTTTCAGACTTTCCGACGAGGGTTAAAACGCTGCTCCGTTTGCGCTTATCGTGAGAATTCGTTATCGGCATGCAACAGTCAGTGGAGCAGTATGTACTGAATAAGGGTTTTCGCCTTTGACAGCTCGATGCTGGCCAGCCGATACGCGAGGAACAAGAAGGACTCTGCGCCAGGATTTTAAGGAGCCACCGGACGAGGCATGGAAGCAAAAAAACTGGGGAATCGAAATCCTGTCTTGGAGATGGCCAGAGTCCAAGGAGCGTTTCGCGAGGATGTTGTACTGCTAGGACCCATACGCAGTAGCACCGCACATACTCATCCTATGATGATGTAAGTGCAACTTTTGGAAGATTCCTTCACTTTACGTCAAACAGTGAGCGAAAGCGTTCGCAGAATCTTTCTCTGATTCCATCGCTTTGCGGAGGTTTTCGCGAGCGGACGCTGTTGTCTTTACTGGAAAACTGACCCCAAGGGGAAAATTTCACACCAAGCATCCGAATGTGATTCCTTCTGCTTACCGGGACTTGGAAAACTAAGGCTTTGAAAAAATCAACGGAACTCGTTGGGTTCGAAACGATATCATGTCATAAGCTTGCAAACAAACAAACGAGGTAATCACACGTGGATCAAAGAGATAAAGAGTCAAAGCTTACTGTAGAGAGGAACGGTGACTATAATGGTTCTTCAGCTTTTGATCCCGAGCTATTGCATTCCAGGCTGCCTTTGCAATTTTTCAGTTTCTCCAGCTCCAGTTGCAGAAAAGCCACCCTTTCCTCAGAAAGTGAGCCGATTACGTTGCGAAGCTGATACGGATCTACGAAAGGCTCCTTACTATGTTATTGGGATAAAGGCTTTGCTTACCCACGAGCAAATCAAAATACATTCGAAAACCTGTAGTGAACTCACAATACACGAAATTATGGATCTGATTGATGGTTCTTAAGCACCAAAAAGAATTGTTATTTGAATTGATACATACACAGAACGGTCCATCTGAATAAGTATAATTATCCATGTGCTACTTTAGGAAATAAATACACTACTTTTTGTAATAAACACACTTTTGGCATGAACACATGCATAAAAGCAAAAAAGATGCAATTCTCATTCCAAATATGAAACAGACTACAACACCACAAAATTCACAGGCATGCACAGGTATAAGGAAAATCAAAATGTAAATTCAAAAGTTTACAAGAGGCGCAGTATCCAAAGATATTTTAGAGCCAGGAGTGTGCCGTCCACTTTGAATAGAAAACCCGAAAGTTAGGCAGGCAACGTATTGCTCTTCACTGTAACGCGGCACCACGGTGATGTGCTTGCTGCACAGTTGCCGCTTCTTCCGGGTACACGGAGGCTACCGAATCATTAATAAATCAGAACTCGAATTTACATCGACTTTAAAGCAAGCATTAATTCTACTTTTCTTCTTCCTCTTCATATTCGAAGCTAGTGAAGTTCAAAAGCAGCCTCCCTTTGATGCGAAATGAGGGGAGCAAGGAGAAGAGTCGAGGAGGCAAATCAATTAAATACAATACCGTTCCAGAAAGGTGGAGTTCTCCAATGGTCGTTGTCATGACTGAAGCAGTTTACTTTTTCGGTCACGCACATCTCATTCCCCCAACTATTGTGAATCTTCTTCTTCCACTTCTTTTCCTTTTTTTCAACCCTCTGTTCGCGCATTCTTCTACGAAACATTCGTCTGGAAGTGTTCTCATCCCAATGTTTCTTTGGTGGCGAGGGGGTCATGAAAGATCTAAAATTGTAAATGCAAACTTTCTAAGAAAGGATGTCTTCCTCGTGAGTGTTCTGTATTTTTGGAATAAACATAACTTATATCCACAACCTTTCTTCTGCTTCTGGATTGCAAGGGCAGTCGACATCAGTCACGGGTTTGTCATCGTTCGTGTTCCTGCTCGCATGCTGTGATGCATTGTGTAATACGCCATGTAAACTTCTGACGCCGACGTCGCCGGATTCTTGACCTGCTGGAAAGTTCTCAATTAGGTCATGTAACCTGAAAAGCATCACATGTTTACCGCGATCCAATAATGAAGGGTCAATGAGATTGTTCTTCTCGAGCATGAAATCATCCTGTGCGATTCCATCGGACCCGGACCGTAGGGAGTGTCTCTCTTGAAGATACCTGCGAATTTTCTAGTTAAAAAAAAAAAAAAAAAAAAAAAAAACAGAAAATATTCGCTAAAAATAATTTTCGAAGAGACCAGTCACTATCATCATTGCATACTTCATCTATTTCAAACATTCCAGAAATCACCATGTTTGGTATCACACGCTAGTATGACAACGTTAATAAGAATATACTCACAGCAACTGGGAGCAAAGGAATTTAAAATCACCTGAACAATGCACCCGAATTAGGAAGTGAAGTGTAATTTCTACACTCAACCAAATAATAACACTACCAAACACACACATGCATCTTCAACAAAAAAGCACTCACTGGATTCAAGTGCACCAGAATGATTGCGGTTAAGAGGCACAAGTCTGTAGGACCTGCTTCACATTGAACTAACCAGAGGATTTTCAAGATAAAAGGCAAAGGTAAATCGCTTAGGCGATTTACAAGACAAGTTCCCACTGTTTCGTACTTGTGATGATACGTCGACTTACCACCTTCTCTTCTTTGGTACACGAGTGTATCATAAAAAGACCTCATCTGCTCATTGGTGCAACCTCGGTATATCTTCCAAACTATTTCAAATGTTTCAGCGTGTACTTTGTAGTTAACCCCTCCCCCTCACACAGTGGGTCATTGGAGAAGTCACGAATATTGGCCCTTGTAAGAGAACACCCATGATTCAATCAATAAGATCTGATGTGGAGGCCTGTCATGACCGCATGATGAAAGTACTACTGATTACTGAGACTACTGTATGCCAACAACGGGGTTCCAAACGCAATGGAACGGATCACTGAGAATCTGATTCCTATTCATCGTGTGTACCTCATCAAGGAACAAAACGGGATCATCTCCATCTTCACGTTGCTGCCAATCAGAAAACCCGGACTCTTTATAGATAGAATTATTATATCAAGCTTCAAGATCCGTTAGCACGCAGAAGTTGGGTTTCAGCCGCTGCACAGAATGCGTCGGCTGTTATCTGTTTTATAAGCAAAAACTCAAACATGATGAATCGCTAATTGTATCAGTCGGCGATAACCTGTAAACATAGTTCCAAATCTAATGAGCCTCCTCTAAAAATATGCATTATGATGTTTAAGAACTTTACCAAATACTCTGATTTCTCCGGTAATTTGGACCGTGCCCCTGGCTGCGTGCTGAGATGAAGTGCTTGGTATGCAGCCAAGCACCCCCTTGGACATTCCCCAGATGAGGAAGAGCGCCAACCTCCCTAACTCCAGGAAAAACTCCCTACCAACGCAGTACGCGGGGGTTGAATGTAGAGATGACGACCTCTCAAGCCCTACAAGGAATCGATCGCTACCTAACCGTCCATCCCGTGTCACAGTGATGGACTACTTCTGGTAATGATGACATCGGGAAAATCGAAAGAACCGGGAATATTTCGAAGAACCCTGTCTCCCATACTTTGCTGCACCAATCGAAATAAATCCTTAGCACTACTTTCCCTATGCTTCGCAAGTATTCACAACCACCCCACTGAGTGTTTTCCACAACCGCAGACGAAACGGAAGTAACTGGAAATCTCCCACACGACTCGTGTGCAGATTCAAAATCCAATCTCAAGAACTACGAAATCACTCTTGTGTAAGAAGCAACGACGGAATGCAAACGAATAAGTCCACTCCTGGTTCATAATTTTGCCAATAAGGAGCACATCTCACGCAAGCAGGATTCTCAGGCAAAGCATCCATGTAAAACTAGTAACCTAACTGCAAGGTTTAATTTCTTGTACTTGGGTCACGCATGCACCAAAGTACAGCATTTTCTCCACGAGAATGCTCGTTTCCCGATGAGAAACGGATGACGAAGATGTACAGCGAGTGCGCAGAATTCATCATGTACACAATAAATAACGAGTCTCAAGTGCATCAGCGATTTTTTGCTCCTAACGTGAGGATGAACAAGGAGCTAGGAAATCCAGATTTCCTCAACCCACGAAAGCATCACCTCAGTCTATGGTACAGAACGCAGGGAAGCACCTGATCGAAGATCCAATCACTGGAATTTTGAAAGATCAACCGCAAAGACTGATCCCATTTACCCAGGTACTGGATCGTGGCGACAGTCTATAAGCTACGTCACCACAGGCAGAGTGCAAACAAACCTTGAAAAATCAAGCTTTTCGCAACCTTCACATAAGAAGCCTCCGTGACACGGACGCGACCGCCGAAACGGAAATTAAAAATCGAAAGAAAGCAAATCTCGAGACTTGATGTGTCGAAACAAATGGGGAGGATCGCAGCGGTCGAAAACGGAGGAAGTAAGATTGAGAATTACAATCGGTACACAGAACCGAACGCATACTCATCTTTTGACCGAAACAAGCAAATGAAACGGCTGCGCACTGGTCACGTGCTGCATTGCAAAGCGTACAGCGAAAGTGCCCTAGCATGTACAAGCTAAGTTACTACCGTCTTTTTTCAAAAGGACAAAAGCTCAAAAATCATTTCATCATTCTGTCTCTCTGTACCGTTTCATTGCTGAAAGCAGTCAAGTTGCTATGCGATAAACAGCAGTTTACGAACTCATTTACCTAGTATGTAAAATGAAATCTGGAGAGGCTAAATAACGTGGTACAACGAAAGGAGGGCGTGGGAGTCGAGTGACTGTTCCATACGCTTAATCTACTTACTCTCAGTTCCTTCAGCTGCGACTTGATTTGCCGAATCTGATCACGAATATACTGACGACTGTGCCTCCAGTTTCTCTCGTTGAGTGCGTACATTTTCGGATGTTCTGAGTTTGACGTTTCCGGATCTGCTCTTCGATGCCCTAGTTCGTCTTCATGCAACTTTCTGTTGGACGGTGATGCAAGGAATGTCATATCCGAGACATTGCATTCGATGTCCTGAGGAAAATTCCTGATGCTCATTGCGTTGAAACATTAGTCTACCCACAGTTAATTCATCTTGCAATTCATACATTTTCTTATTGATTTCAGTAACCTCCGGATCAGCTTCGACAGTAGATGAATCCATCATGGCACGGTAGTCTATTTCCGAAACTGACCTTTGGGAATTGTGCGCACCTATAAACTTGGGTCTGTTGAGGTTCCACCAATCTTTGAAAACAAAGAATCCCAATTAAAATAATGCTCGATCCTGAACAGAAAGATGATACAGATCTGAGAACTCAACGAATTCCTTTGAATGCGTATTTTTATCGGTTTAGCAAACATCTTTAATCCTTTGATTCCGGATGTGTTCGTTTAAGATCTCATTCCAGATGAGGAGGATACTGATTTTAAAAAGCATGAAACCTACCGATGCCCATATATTCTTTAACAAATAGTTTTTGTTTCTGCCTCTCTTTTGCACCAACATTGAAATCGGACTTTTTTTCAGAACACGGACACTTTTTCGTTTGTAATTCATCAGGAGCGTGGCATCTTCTAAATCTCCACCTAGTTGACAGTAAACAAACAGGATTACTGTTCTGTTAACAAACACATTTCTCCTTGAAAATTTGACAAGAAAACTTTAACACCATACAATTCATAACTTGCAGATTGCATGAACAGGTTATCATTTATATATCCATACAGAATATCTCGTAAAGGAGAAGGTGTGGATGAAGGCGTTATCGGAAGGGTTGGAAACGAAAGTCAGATAGAATGGGAAGGAATTCCTTGTGTAACTTCATAAGGCTTGAATTCGACTTGATGTGTCCTTCGAAGAGTACAGTTTAGAAAGACATCGGAAACAACCACACACCACCAACACATGAGAAAACGAACTGCTGCAAGGCTTACAAAGTCACGCAAACGATATGTAGTTGCCAGCAGCAATTAGCTGTGTTTTAACGTCCAAGGCTACACCCCTTTGCGTTACTCATTTCTGCCGAGTTGCTTCACCGGTCTGAGAATTCAAACACCAAGAAAACGAGACATTTGCTCATCGTGACGCTTCAGTCGCCGGAGAAGACGAACCCCAAAAAGAAACTTCTGTTTGGTAAAGCAAACTTGCTTAGACAGAAGGGAATTATCACGAAATAAACCATAAGAAGACTGCTTCCCTAAAGAATTGGTGACGACATGGCATCCTAAAGAAACAGCTTACGAGTACTTTCCTGAAACAACAAAGCTACTTCGGGAACTGAAACAGAAAACTGAGGAATGATCAAAGATGTTTGCTTCACCGACAAAAAAAACACATATTCAAAGGCATTCATTGGATTTTCCATAGCTGCGCCTTGCGTGTTCACGGATGCGAGAAGTTGGGGTGGTAACATTTTGAGATCTGCAGATGCGCTTTCACCCACTGAGATAGAAGAGTGACATCTCACTCAAATGACTGCCGGAGTTCACCACAGGTTTTCGATGTCACTCTTTTTTCACCTTATACATAGCTTTAAGATGAAAAATTCTGGAATCTCATCGTTTCGAATATAGGCAACACTGAACTCAGACTTCAGGAGGAATGATTATCCTAAAATCTGTTCATGTACAGCGAAGTCATGTTCAATGAAATGTCACTTCATTAACAGTACTGTTTAATAACTTTCTCATGATTAACTTATCAGAAAAATTACAACTACTGAGTATCCCACATTACTATCAAATCATTCGGAGTTTTATTCTATAAAAGTTCGTCATCTCGGTATTCCCTAAAGGACTACTAAAAAATGGCTAAATTAATGTAGCGGAGGAAAAATTATGTACATTTAATTTACAACTTGTGGAAACGTCCGAACTCTCAACTATAAGCGATCTGCTGAATAAGAAAATTACGAAGAGCAAGCAGCAAACATCTGGGTACATATGCAGAAAGAATAAAGATGTATTCAAGAGTATATACACATCACTAACAATGCCCTTCACTTTCTCGTTATAGGTGGTGATGATTCATCAACATGGAAAACCAACATCCCTGACCGGCATAACGATATGGAAATCTAAAGGGAAGGAAAACACTCCTGGAAAATCACGCATTAGCATGTGCTTCCCAGCTACCTCAATCTTTCCTAGCATGTTGCACACCCTGTACCTTCTAAAATCCTCCAATGCTACCTATGTTTCTTTTCTAGGATTATCTTCAACAAAAGATACAAATAATAAAAGTCTAAAGTCTGATTGTGCGACCTCACATCCCAGTAACTGTATGGTGGTCTCTGATCTGAGGCAGAATCTGAATAAAGGTCCAAGACCCTGATACAAACTGAAGCATCAGCTCGCCTTCTCGACTCCAGAATTCCCTGAATACTGCAAAAATGAAGGAACTCTACTCTGATGCCAACCTATGTCATGACAGGGCGACAAGCATGCCTAAGCTGCAATCACACCAAAAGAACGCCTCTGTGTATAGTGAGTTATCTCCAGCATGCTTTCAATACTTCTTTGCAACTACCCAAAAACGATGGGCAGACGAAAAGGGATTTCCTAGAAGTGGGTCTTGTGAACAGGCAATGGGAGCTAAGACCGCGAAGACGAAGATATCAAGAGAAAGTCTGGAAGTACCCAACTCCCATCACAACATCAATGGAAAACGGAGATAGCCTCTGCAGCAGCTGCAGACCAAGGCTTCGCTGGCGGCAAAGCTGGAAAATCTAGCCACCACATACTCACATCTGATTAGTGTCCACAGAAACCCGTTCGCATGCATCATCATATTTCCGTGAATCAAAAAGCACATTTTTTGTCTCGGAGTGTGTTCATTTCTTTTGTCCCGACAATTTGTGCTACTCGAAATCATAAGCATGGAGCTGACCTTCACAGAGCAGTCTCTGGTTTCCTCAAGCAAGTTCCTTGCCATTAGGAATGATGTTCGCTAAAAGATGTTACGAATTCTCGATCGCGGGATGTACTAACCCTGTAAAATTCACAAGAAAATTGGTCCCTGCACGAAAGGCAGCTAAGACATGGAAATACAAAAGCACATTTGATTCCAGAATGCTTCACTGAACGGAAAAGTCGACGCACGCGATTAAAGCCTTGTGCCTGTTTTGACCAGCCGATAGATGTGGATGTTTCCATTTCTATTCAGCGGAGAGATGTGGACACATCTCTCTCCTTGCATCCTCTCCGGTTTCCATGCCTGCATCGCACGGGGCATTCGAAAATTCGCGCGAAGAACCCTTCTTCGTCGAGTGCTCGGTAGAAATCTTCCTCTTCCTCCCTGCACAGGTTCATTCTACTGACGAACAAGGCTAAGGAGGTGCGCGTTTGTGAGTCCTGACTTCATTGTTCGATGACGTTCACTTCATGAGTCTGAGCTGAGCGCGTTCTCATCCGCAAGAGATCTACCTCGCCTTGAAGCAACAGACAGGTTTCCAAAGATTGACCACTTGTAGCTCCGACTACATTTTGGGAGTCCCTGCGACGCCAGCGGCGGCAAGCCCAAACGATGAAATGCTCGACCACCTCGTTGCGCTCAGACAAGCATTACGCTGAGAACAATGCGAATGGTACGTGCTCGTGCACACGCGCACGCACATGTGTCCCGAAGTCGTAAACGCTTTCGCGCACTTCCGCATTGCGTGGTGTCTGCTCTTCCTCGTGAGTCACGCTGGCAACGTAGCAGGAACCTCCTTGGACACCGAATCGAGTTCCTTCCGTAGCCTGGAGTCGTAAGCCCTCGCCAGATGGGAAAGCGAAAGGAATGAAAGAGGGACGAGAAAAGCGAGGGGGAAATGGGAGAACCACGCGTCTGCCTTTCTTCCGGACGCGCGGAAGGCGGGAGAATGGGAGGGCAGAGGTGGCGACTCATGGAAGAGCCGGATGACACTGACCTTCCGTTGACGAAAGTACACTCGAACCCCTGTGCCGACCTACACGGACTTCTGTGCTCGGGACTCTGGCACTCCGCCTCGGCCACTTTGGAGGAGCTCCAGGAGTCCTTCCTGGGCTCCTGATCGCTGTCACGGGGAAGTATCTTGCCTCGCTCTATGAGGAACGATTGTCTCCATGCTTCCGGAGACTCCCTCAAGGATCGAGAAGGAGGAGACCGCCCTTATTATACAGCGTTCGCGTTTCCCTGGTTCACCTCTGCAGCAGGACGTTCAATATGGATTTCCCGTCCATGTGACTCGGGTTGGGAACGCCAGCTATGCTGAGGAAGGTGGGAGCCAAGTCCAGATTCAGGACGATGTTGCGGATCCTGAAAGCACCACCGTCCAATAAAATCCCGAACAGAGAATGACTTGTAACAAAGTACTGTACACAGATCCCGGTCTCACTCCTGGTCCTCTCACGATGAACGGCACCTTGACGTCGAACTCGAACGGGTAGGACTTGCCCTTGAGCAAGCCGAACTGCCCCAGGTGGTAACCGTGGTCGGAAGTGTAGAAGACGAAGGTGCTGTTCAGAAGGCCCAGGTTCCGGAGCTCCGCACAAAGCTGCGGCGAGAAGGGAAAAGAAAAGAAAGACATGGCGGGGACGAGATTGCGTTTTTCACACAGCCCCCGGGAGAGGGAGGGAAAGGCCGGGAGGCAAATTGAAAACTGCCGACTCGGCAGCAGCACGAACCTTTTCCACTGCCACGTCCACGCTCTGGAGAGTCTGCAGCCTCTTGGTCATCAATATGTCCGTGAACTTCCTGTGGAGCGGCTCCATGCGTTCCGTCGTGCGCAGAATCCACTGCTTGTCGGGATTTGGGGCGTAGTCGTAAGATGGGATCCTGGAAAACGGAAAGGTGCGGAAGACACGATAAACCTCTCCTCGAGCGAGGCTTCTTCTGCCCGCAAAACCGTAAGACTGAAGGTGGTTACCGATGCGTAGTGATGTTGTGGAAAAGATGCGAATACTGAGGGGCCGAGTCTTCGGGTCCATGGGGCGAAGGGAAGCTCAAAACCATCATGATGGGCACGTCCGAGTGGCGCTGCCTGTGCTTCTGCATGAAGGATATGGAGTCGTTGACGATCAAATCCGGGTAGTAATCCTGGATATGGGAGCAGGACGAGTCATAAAGCAACAAAACACGATGGCAGCATTCTTCCCCACCCGTCCCCTTTCTTCTCAACCTCCTTTCCCCCTCCCAAAAGTCCCCATTTCGTAAGATCCGAGCTACGGACGCGGAACAGAGCCAGGCCGACGCGGCGAGAATTTCGCGAGGCAGCATCCACGATCTCCTTCCCAGCCGCTCAAGCGTCAGGATTCCTCGCGCAACGTGAGGGTTCCCGGGGCCGCGTGACGGAAGACGCGAGTGCGGGAATGGCAAGACTGTTGGGAATGAGGTCGGTAGGGCAAGGAGCACCGCCGAACCTGCAACTTTTTGCTCCTTGGTCTCGCACGGAGTCCCCTCACGAAACTTTTCCGAAAGCTCGCAACCAAGCGAGAGAGCTTTTTGTGCCGCTTGTTTTCGCGTCGCAGCTCCCCCTCGACCTTCCCGTCCGGGATGCATCTCGAGGCTCGCGCGCGGGGGAGAAACGACACAATGTGTGACGTCGGAAGCCCGGAACGCGTTGTTCCCTTCCCCCGCCATTCCCGAAACCCAGAACCTTTTCCGCACAGGGCCGCTTCGAGGACGGAGCAAGGAGCACACTGCTCACGCGAAATTTCGAATTTGCACCAGGCAACCTGAGACCCAGGTGGAGCAAGACAGAATAGGCTGAGCAGATCGAGCATTCTTGTGAAGCATGCAAATTCATCACTTCAGACCGCTTTCGTATTTCAAAATTAAGGCTATGTCTAAATTAACGAACGAAGCTGCTTTCGGTTTCGATGCTTTCTCCTATTAGATCCGTGTGATGTGCGCATCGCTTTAGCGTACATCTCAGTACTCATCCACTACAGACAAACCCAGCATCTGTACCTTTTCGTAGTCGAATCGGTGCCTGACTTTTCTGCCGTTGATATTCAGCGTGTAATTATAGAACCTGGAATTCATCAGCAGCCCGTACCATTCCGACCATCCTGGAGGTATGTAGCTGCCATCGTATTTATTCAGGTACTTCCCAAAATATGCTGGTGGAACAAAAGCTCATCACAATTTTGTACTCAATTAACAAAAAGTTAGAGGGGATGAATGAGTGAGAACGGGCTTATGAATACATAGAAGTACGCATATCTGTACGCTTACAAGTACTGCACCAAATGGGTAATGGAACGCAATCCAAGCTCTCACCGAAAGAAACGACTTTCCATAAGGTGAGCACGTGGGATCACTATCTGCATATATCTATTGCCTTGCTGTATGTGGATTCTAACGTCAGTGGAATTAACACACGCCCAGGACTAAAGTTCCATTTGATCGTGCGAATAATGCATCAGCACATCACTTTTAAACACTCAGTATAACAATAATACCTAACATTCCCTTAGACAATCTAATCAGTAACACCTGGAAATAACCATCATTTCCGTCTCTGTTCCCTCATTTAAAATGAACTGATAATCGACCGAAAATATGAATCATTAAATGCACATTCACGACTCTTTTCATCGGATCTCAGGGGCAGGTGGATTCCTTCCTAACGATGCTGCCAAACACTTGTACAGACTTATCAGCAAGGTATCTATCTACCTCAGCACCTTTTTCTCCCACAAAAGCGTTTAGTTTCAGAGTCTAAGAAAAATCCCAGACAATTTTCTCCCGCTTTGCGATTTCTTGTCTAGATTTCCTATTTCAAAATTAGGCCATTTCTAAATTAACGAACGATGCTGCATTCGGTTTCGATGGGTTTTCCCATTAGATCAGTGTGATGTGGTACGCAATGCTTTAACGTACATCTCAGCGCTAAGACTCCATATAAAAACCGTACACAGGTTGACGATCCCGTCCCAAGTCTAAAACCCTCACACCTTCGATCCCCAATGAGAATGCCTGATTTGAGCCCTGTTCGCTAGCATCTCTCAGGTTTGTAAACTATGAAAGTTTTGTTCCAATACTTTGTAAGGCAAAGCACGCTTTACGCGGTTCAGATGTAATACATGGATTCCTCTCGAAACTGTGAATCAGCATTCCTCGCCGTGGGCAAATTGTACTGACAGGTGAGGTGAAACGCTCTATTTGTAGCAAAAACAAAAATGTTGCTTCCGATCTTGTCTTCCATATTTCATTACAGCACATACTTCCTAGCTGTTTGAAAATAAAAACGAACAGCTGAACACTGTTCGTGTTCAGCATAGTTGTAAGGAAAAAACGAATTTGGACTCGCTATAGATCAACCAGTGGATCAACATTCAAAGTGTTCCACAACTCTTTAAGGGAATGAGACTCTCGCAACACGCAAATCAAAGCATTTACACAGTGTTACAGTTAAAGGTCTGCAAAGTGATACAAAGATTCGGATCGATCCCACATCCAACTCTAATTTATAAAACTGCAAGATCAATGTGATTACGCTTCTCTCTTGTGTGCATGAGAGTTCGGATAAAACTGAATCGGTCTCTCACAGAACGGTGTGGATGAAGAATCCCCTTCATCCAGGTGCTTTCAATACTTTGAAATTCAGAGATATCGATTCCGCTTCAAATCGGCAAAGTCGTGAAGATCAATGAGCTTGAATGATAACTTTGTATTTCACAAAGAAATCACTGGAGTCTATGGAACGTCGCCGGTTTATTCGAGCTTGCAAGCTTGCTGAGCTGTCATCAGGTAGAAGCATCGAAAAGATTTACAAACGAAGCGAACTTTGGTCCATGGTGCCTGGCGCATCTCATCACAGAGTTTCGTAATTCGATCGTGGGAAATCTGATACTTATGCTATGTTCTAAATGTGAAAAAGACGAGCATTGAGTACGACAGTATTCTTGCTTGAAAGTTTGGGAACATCGGATTCCGCGGAGAACTCTACAGAGCAGGCTTTCGGCAGTCAAAGTCCTGAGCGAGCTTATGGGCTTTCTGGAGACCGGAATTAGGAGGTACGGGAACCGAAACGTCGCAGCGCACCGTGAACGTCCGGTTACGGAAGCCTTGCCAAAAGAACAGAGAACTCCACGATCATCCACGGCAAGTTGAGTGGCGAGACGAGGGATCACGCGAAGGAATCGTAAACTTCGTCAAAACTGCACACACGTCGAGAGAAAGTCCATCCGCACCACGCAGTTGCAGGTTAGTACGAAGTTTCTTCTCCCAGCCCGATGCCAACTCAACATGCGAAAACCTCGCCTTGCTTCATCGAAGTTGCGCGGTTATACTTTCCTGCTGAAACGCTATGAGGCGGCCTTCTTGCATGGAACTGAATTTCGCGATCTGGTCTGAAACCGCACTGTTTCAGTCCCTTACTCCATTCTGTGCACTTATCGGGAGCATCGAAAATCTCGTTTTAAAGTGAACGATATAGGCTAGTACCGACCTCTTTACAAATTCATGCGTACGTGCGTACGTGAAATCTGATGCAAAACATGGATGAAAATGCTTAGCAAACGTCGGCGGTAAACTCTAGTAGAGAGGGGGCAAGAGACGACCATATCCCAGGATCTCATGCACACAGTCGGAGAAATGAGAGATCATCGATTACAAGCAAAGAGTGGAACAGTGGGGTCTGAAGAAATTTGGCAATAGACGGATGGGTGACCAACTCTGTTTCATTTTGGAAGAAGGTGTGGACTAACCTTCACTTAAAATGTCTTGTTTCTAAAGTAAAGAATCACATGCCGTTCACGGAACACACACACTTAGAAGGAACTGTTTTAGAAACATTTTAGAAAAGTGCAAAACGCATCCTCACTTTCGGTGAGGGAAAACGTATATCCTCACTACTAAGTTCAAGTCAAGAAACAAGTAGCTTTCGAGAAACAGGACTGGGGGAAATAAAGCGTAAAGTGTGGTTGTGGGTTGTATTCGTTTTGCTTTTACTCTCTTGGCAAACAATCAGGAAGCTCTTTCCAATCTCTGTAAAAGAAACAGGAGGCGAGAGTTATCGACAAGATGTCAGTTTTTGATAACTTGATGAAGGCAGTAAAAGAATTACTGGCAAGCTCAACGTTATCAGAAAAGGCGGGTGAAGGGATAAAGAAAGCTCAGATTACTTTTCGAGTGACTGCATCTGCGGATTTCGGCAGCAACGAACAGTTTCTGATTCCGTTGGTTTCACTGACAAAGAATATCCGATCCTTCTTCTGCAGAGAGTTCTCGGAAAGAACGAAAAGCAAAAATGCATTCAATGACTTGACCCATGCTCAATCCTGACATTTGCCACGGGATAAAAGTAAACCCTAACATTTGCTCGCCCCATGGTTCATCCTAGATGACTGCATTATCATTCTCTGGGATCCAGCTTTTGCGTAAACGGGGAAAAAGAGGAATCATGATGGTTGGTGAGCTGTCGGAAACCACAGCTGCAAACCGAGAGAGCAGGGTCCCGGTGAACAAGAGGTACCGAAATCACGAATCATCTCAACGGTGCGGATACAGTAAAACTGGACTCAAAGAGGTTGCTCCACTTCTGGAAGCAAGATGATTGTCGGGAGAATCAAAAGTATTGCTCGACACCGGGCGAGCCTCAAGGAGTCCTTTTTCCCTTTTGCCAATCGAGAAGATTTTCCGAATTCCAATTTGAGAAGATGGCATACGCAGTTGGAATTCCGTTCAGGATTTGAAACGAGACGCTCATGAGTACGTGGGGAAGAAACGAAAATATGGCCGATTCGAATTGACAAAATTTCTCCACTCACATGCAAACCAAATTGAAATGAGGCAACCTGTCCCCGATAGAGATCCGAAAATCTTCTCTTTTGACTGAACTCGTAAGTGAAGAAAGGCTCCGTTAATTCATCCAGAATAATCGCAATTACCACTTCCACCGTCATCAGTGGAGAACGGTGACTGGATTACAAATTCGTCACCGAGCTAACCTGGATGGAAGAGTGATTCGCTCACGACGAAAAGTAAAGAGGAATTCGAAATTATGCAACAGTGATGTTAAAACATCTCGGACCCTGTACCAGTGTATAAATCTGCAAACAGAAAACTCAATGCTGCAAAGATTGCACAGAATGTTTTGCAAATTCTTCTGCAGCTTCACTTTGCATCACAAGCTTGCGTAACTACCCTATTGCGGAAGTAAAGCTGTGCAAACTTGAATTATTATTCTCACCAACATGAAGATTAACATTCGTGTACCTCTCGAAGAAAATATACAAGTGTGCTTGTCTGTGATTTGCCCAAGAACTGAAGAAATACTCAGCAGCCCTAGCATCATCCTGAATTCCCCATTTCCGAGGTATAATTGCTTTCCTTTTAAAAAAAAAAGTGTATGTCTTTGTTCAAACGCCGAACCGTTTTACTTTGTTTTGGTGTTGTGTTTCATATGTCGCGTAAGAGCTGGAAAGAACTCCTTAGTGTATTCTAAGGCTCTTTCGCTTTGACAATACGCATTTGACAAAATCTAGATTTAGGAAATAACTATTCTGGAGGTGAAAATCTGGATGATCTTCCATGTGGCCAAACGACGTTTCGAAAGAATGCTCACTGAAAACAAAGTCCAGTTCATACATCTGGGTACTTCGTTGTGACCATTAATACAAGAACGCATTTTCCCAAAAGACAGTAAAAACACGACGAACGGGAACATGAAACTGCGAAGTTGACAAATGCGCGATAAAAAAGGGGGAAAAAAAATGTAGTAAAGTTCACAAGAATAACTGAAACACACGTTATGAAATCAGAAATTAAAACTGGATCCAAGATAAAGTACTGCGATTCATACTTCCAGAAACAGACGATGAAATATAAAATCTGCGGCAGGAAAGATCATTTCCTTTATTCATTTCATACACTTTAGTTTATGAATCTGAACACAGGAACGAGCCGCTTGCTGCGGAAGATAAAAACGGAATTTCAACAGCATGGAAGCTGTTCACTTGTTCTACGGAAGCCGCACAAACTTTAACTTGATCTTTAAAATGAGCTTCCCGGTTACAAGACTAGAGCAAAATTGGCTCCGTCTCGAAGACGTTCCCTGAATGAAAAGCGCGGAATTCTCATAAAAACCGCGCGCTGTCAAGATGAGCGTGCATCTTCGGCTTTCTTACCGTCAAATACGTTTCGAGATCAGCCATCGATGTCTTTGGAAACATCAAACCACTGATTGCTGACGATGCCAACAGTGAAGCTTCATTTGGGAAGCAAACCGAAAACGTGGACATGGGCATTATGCAAATGCGATACCGTATCCGAACACAGATTACTGACGACGCTGAATCAAAATTCAACGCCGAATTCAGCGAATGCATGTCCAAATTTAAGGAAGCAGGAAGTAAGGCTCGTGGAACCAGACCATTACGCAGAAGACCCGCAATCGGGGAAGACGGGTGGAGGTGCTGATGCTATCTAACCTGTTCTGTATCCTGCATCTTGCAAATACGTGGCGAATGTTTTAGTTTCGTGGGTAGCTCTCCAGAAAGGGCTTGTGCAGTTCTCGTTGTTGGAATGGACGTTGTGATTGTGCACATACATGCCCGTCAGAATCGAACTTCGAGATGGGCAGCACGTCGGAGTCGTGACGTATGCATTGGGAAAAAAGGCTCCTTCGTTCTGCAATGATTTCTGCAGTTTAGGCATAAAATTCAGTGATCCTAAAAATAACATTTGAAATGTCTCAGGTCTTTATACCAGTTACTACTAAACCAGTTTAATGACAAGAAAGAAAATAATTGGATGCACTGGGTGCTATCGAAATCTATTTAGGCAGAACAGAATTAAATTCATGCCTTAACAATAAAATATATATCTGATAGTAAACAAATATCAGAAATACAAGAAGCACATTCGTTTAAGAACAGAAAACTAAAAAATTAAAGAAAATATCACAGAATTGAAATATTGCGCACCCACTGTTTATAGAATAGACTTGACCAATACAACAAAAATCAGGAAAACTTACGGTATTAGGATCTGAAAACAAAATAGAATGCAACTAAAGGAGATGAGTATGGCAAGCTCATGATACGAGAATTTCCATTGAACTTTTTTTTTTTTTTTTTTTTTTATTTCAAACCACAAACCACATATGCTTCGGTAAAAAGTATGCCATAACTTTTGACTTATTCAGTGAACGAACATCATTTAATACCCTTCTTCCATGAAGCAACAAACTTTTCTTGGCTTTTCTTTCTTGCCTCTTCGACAAGAGTATTGTACTGCGATGTGTTCGGATTCTGGTAAGAGTTCCTCCGCGGCGATACACAAGAGTGCAACCTCAAAATTGTACACAGACACCAGAAGCACAGCAGACTTAGAGACTTAGAGAATACTATGACCGGAATAATGATTGTATTTCTTATGCCGACCAGAATGACATCTAAGAATACTGCTTTCTACAACCTTCATTAATGATTCTGAAGACTTTTCTATACTGATGTAAATCGCTTATGATGGATGCTTTTTGTGTGACACAATCTTACAGAACATTCACCGACTTCACTGCTCAGATCTTTCAAGATTCCTCCAACCTTCTTTTCCCTGAATTGCCGTTATTAGGTAAACCACTGTTCGACCACAGGAATACAGAATTAGAGTTTGATGTAATTTGATTACGAATATCTTCTGGCATACCAACTGACCAAATACATCCAGCACTGCAAAACTCTGTCTAAATCTTTTTAATAAGAAAACTTTCACTTTTTTTTATTTTTACAAACACTCGAAGATCGTCAAGTGCATGGGGAAAGAAAATTGCTGCACATGATAGGCAACGATGCATTCGAATGTTTCGATTTGCAAATCCTTATGGCATTTTTTTTTTTTTTTTTTTTTCAACTTTAGAGATTGAACTCTGCGACAGAGAAATCACGATTATTCCGATACTCATGGGCAGTGATGTTTTGATAACGATTATAATGGTGGTTTGCAACGAAGAGGTTTTACTTGACTTCCATCATGCTATAATTGTCATGAGCCAAGAAGCAGAAGCCAAGAAAAAAGGGGATGTTAATCAAAGAAAGAATGAAGAATAGCGCATATGAGTCTCCGCTATAAATGGAGCATACTCTTCATAAAATGCAAGGAATCGTCAAGATAAAATGGCATTCTAACTATATAGATCACAAAATGCATTTGTCTTACCTAGTTCTACATCTTGATCGTCGGTTATGATTAAGATAATATTGGGTTTTGAAAGCATTTCAGTGCCTTTTTCTTTGTTAACATTTTTCTTGGACAAAGAATGCTTTGGACTCTTAGTGATAGTATCCCGTAACTGGTGTTGTCCTCTTTCAAATCCATTCACTCCTTGAATGAACAAGTTACTTGACTGTCCTTCCGACAAGGTACTAACTGCTTTTCTCTGTACATCTGAAGTAAGTAATAACAACGCAGGAAACAGTCCGTTAAGAAAAATAAACTCCATCATCTACAAAACACAGAACAGTAAGCAAACACAATACTGATTACAGTTACAAAATTCTGTTCATTTCCGATATTGCAACACATCAGAGGAACCGATTAAGCTTAACAAACGAAATCTAAAAAATATCAGAAACTTACACTACAGAACGAAGTGTACAGAGAATAATCTCACGGAGCGGAACTGTTTGGGGAAGACGGTAGCTACTTGCAAGTGGTCTTACAAGTGTACCAAAGAAAAAAGAAGAAGGAGCTTTTCCTCTGCTAACAAAAAAAGGTCCAGTTGCAACCAGCTTCAAATTAACACACATGATATAATTCGTATGCAGTGAAACTTCGAGCACGATGCACAGACGGTGGCTCCACGAGGCGAGATCAAACAATGGACCACAAGCTACCCGTTGCCACAGGCTCGCAAAGGGATGAATGGTGCTTGGAGGACCGCAAGGCTTAGTAGGATTTGAAGCCCAGTTTGCCGAACTCATGTCAGAATCAGAAAACCTTACTAGTATAGTCCCAGGAAATCTAACCTCTGTGTATCATGGGAGCTGCAGATACCCCACTTGAGCATCATTGAGGAGCCTGACGGGCATCTTAAATTGTATATAGGCAAAGTGAAATACCAAAAAGATGCTCTTTCCAGTACACGCATCAGATAGCAGAAGAAAACAGAGAATTTTTTACAGCAGGTGATTTGTTCGGATGATCCAACGTTTGACCTATACGAGCAAGTCAACTGCCGATTCAAGCAGAGTTTTAAACGCGTCTCTCGACCTGTTGCTTAAGCACATGACTAGATCTTTCTTTTTCGTCTCAGTGTCTGAAATGTGGGTTGCGACTTTGCAACCACCTCTGCTGCACAAGCAAGCTTCAAGAACTGCTACAAACGGATATCGTGTTTGAGCAAGATGAACCACTTTTTGACATCCCCGCACTGGAGTGGAAAGCATTCTTGGTGTAAAATTTCTAGGAGCAGATAGAGATCGGTAGATCACTTGACTTAAGGTTCGATTGCTTTGATTCCCACCCGACCTTTTTCCGGTCGGTAAAGGAAAAACAGGTGACCCTCGTATAATGCCGTGCTTATACGACGCGGTCTACAAATATCTACGAACTGGTTCAATTAATAGAAGATGGCAAACAAATGGTGAGGAAAGTTCTACTGAAGATTCTGGTTGGGCCGAGTCCGTTAAAGAGTTTAAAGAAATTAGCAGAAGGATTGAATTTGGCACAAAAGTTAGAAAGTTATTTTACGGATAATGATCCCTCAACCGAGAGCTAGGGAAAATTCAAAAGACAACCGAATTTGGCTCCACATTATGAACTCAATTTAAAATTGCTGCCAAGGGGCAAGCAAGGTCTTATTACCGACTTTTTGGTAAGAAAACCAGCTGAAGCATCCAGTGAGAATTACACAAATGATGCGGTAAACAAAGAACATCTACGAAATGCTTTTTCTGAACACAGTGATGATGATGATGATGACAATATTCATTTCTTTAATTTTGCAATGTATGCATTATGTACAATGACATTTATGTACAAGTCCCAATTTTAATAATCTTATGCTATGTATACATGAATTCTTGAACGAATAAAATATATTTTTTTATGTCATTGTTGTTTTTATAATTGAAAAAAAAAAAAAAAAACTACGGAACATAACAACTCTATACTTTGTATAAAACCTGAACCTGTATATAACGCGATTTCTATAACACGCGATATTTTTGGAACCTGACCTCCGCGTTATACAAGGATTACCTGTATTGCGAATCTCTTGATTTGAAGAGAACCATCACACCGTGTCCACTATCACACCAGATATGTAGCAAGTGGACGACTGTTTATGATTATCGCAGACTTTTTTTTTTTTTTCCTTTGTTTCTAAACTATGGACCCCGCAACTGAATATACTCCTACACAAATCGAGTGACACATTCTTTTGAAAGGTACACAGAAAACTTTGTACAAAGATACGTGCATTAGATTACTGGTTACTGTTGTATAAGACTGCGGCAGTATTTTGTGCACACCTAACAAGTTTACAAGCCATTCGGAATGTTTCTTATTTTTTCTTTTGCATAAAAGGAAACGGTACATCTGAGTGATCTAGAATGCAACTGATGATTTATTCCTCTCAGAGTGATGCTTTCACTGAATAAAACTGAAGCTCACGTGGACAGATTTCTTTCCGGACAAGCTGGGATGGGGTGCAATAAAACCCGAAACGCTGTCCCGAACTGGGGAGAGTTCGAAATCATGTTTCCAAATGATCATCATAAACGACTGCCATTTTTTTGAAATGAAAATGGAATTCGTATTACTGCTAAGAAAACTGTACGTACCGAAGTACGAAAACGGAATTAGATGAGTGGACAACCGCCACGTTTGACGTAATGCAAAGCAATATACCACACGATTGGGTTGTGAGTTGGTTCGCAAATCACAAACCTTTTTGCATTACAAGATCACAATCTGACTATATGATGTTTTCTCACAATTACTACCCAATACCTATTAAGGTCAACCTAATCGTGCAACAACAATTTTTTTGACTCAGTAAAAGACTCTTGGGTTTTGTATGAAGTTTATTGATTTGGAAAGAAAAAGTGTACTATTTTATCGGATGTTCGGACTGAAGCCATCCTTTCTTCGGGAAAAAATTTCATGTAGGTGTGAGCGACTGGAAGCTGCATGTACTGTTAGATGATAAGCATTCCGACTGCTTATTTCTCTCTGGAGAAACCTTGGCAATAAAAATTAAAGTGACAAACTCCATAAATCGTTGAAAGCTTGTACATTAAGTATATCCGCTGTGTAAGCTTCCAGAAATCTTTTAACAAGCCATAGGAAATCACAAAAACAATACATGGATGTCATTAGCGACGAAAAAAAAAAAAAACAATTGCAATACAATGTGAATATGCACTATGAATTGAATTCTGAATTTGCTTTTTTTGGCATCGACGTACAAATAAAATTTTACGCTAAAGACTGTTACTCCACATAAGCCCTAAACTGTTCAGCAGAAGTGAAGTCGAGGATTCCAGAGAGGAATCGAAATGACTGAATTGAAATGGAATACCTGAACGTGAAAGAAAACCCCCAACATACGTTCTCTTGGGGATCTTCGGCAACCTGAGAAACGACATGAACGTAATTTTCTTCTCTTTCACTCTCTCTCAAATACCAGATACAAGCAATCGATGAAAAATAAAAATCAAAACAAGCTAGCAAGTATCTGTTTTTTTTTTCACCTCATGGATACAAATGAACCCCACTCAAAGAGTAAGTTTTGACACTTTGCTGAAAGCAATACACAGATATCAAATGCTGTGAAGTCGAGGTGTCTTTCTCTCTTCCTATTCAACCATCATACCATCATTTGCAACAAAACCTCCGGGTGGAAAAAATGCAAAGCAGTGAATATTACAGAATTATTCTTATTTTATGTTTTTATGGAGAAAAAAATGACTGTTTGAGCTGATAACAGAAAGGAAACTCTGATAGTCTCATCTCATTTTGCTACGTGGAATTTTTGAGTACTATGAACCCAAAACTCCGTCTATACATTCAAACTTTGAAACTATAGTTGTGTTTGTTCGTAGACACTCCATGGCGTTTTTGTGTTTGAAGAATATGAAAGAATGGGCGTACATGAAAATTGGTTTGCCCTTTAGGCAAATTGCAATTTATAACATATTGATAACAACAGTTTATTACATACTTAATGTACAGTGCGGGAATACAAATTTCAAACGTACGAATTGAAAAAGCAATGCATCATTCATTGGTTTTTCTTAGGGACAGGCAAAATAAGGTTTTGAATGCAGTTTTCATTTTAATTGAAACATGCAATTTCTTGGAAAATTCTACTAATGAATGCTAAGAGTATGAGTGCTATTCACAAATCCATTATTATTTTAAGAAGATATTCAATGTTTGGCGAACCCACAAAGGTGGTTTTACATGGATTATAATGAACCTCAATCAAACAGACAATTTCGGCTACACGCAACCTATTTGCTTACACGATTTATTCCCAGAGCAATCATTGATGACTCCTGTATGCTCTTCACAAATCGAGACTGGGATGACCTGATTCCAGAGAAGCCAAACTAATACTTCATAAAAGAACAAGGTTTTTTTTTTGTGTGTTCCACCCCCACCCATCCCCACCCCCCTCTTTTTTTTTTTTTTTTTTCGTCGATTATAAATACATATGTTTAGCAGATTTTGCAAATCCACTCACTTTACAAAATTGTACTCCATAAATTGAGAAAAATGCGATTTTTGTATGAATTTAAATAGGACACGTGTCATTTTCCTTCCCATAATTACAAAGACATGTAGCATAATTACTGAGATGTACATTTGAGCATTAGCACAACGATTTCAAAAGGACTGCTTATAAACCTGTACACTAATCACTCAGAACCTAAGTATCTTTCCTTTCTTTGACCCCAGAAATATGTTACATAAACTACTACATTGAAAGATCAGTATTTGCCTGCATTACTTGCTTTATTGTACTAATTAATTGACATGAAGAGATACTATTAACTTCTTCTTTCTTTCTGTCTTTTTTTTTTTCTGCAAGTTTTCCAATTGACAAGATATGGGCTTTTTTTGATGGTACTGAAATTTGTTTTGCAGGCTGAGTAAAACTCAGAAGTTTGGCATTCCTGAAAGCTTTTCCGGAGACTTGACTAAGAAATTCTCTCTCTAATTATTGTTTTGCTCAATTATGGTTAAATCTGTCTACTTTTGAGCTGAAACTTGCCTAATTATTTGTATGGTGTCTCACTTCTCAAAAGTTAAGAACATTTTCCAGACATCTTTGCAAGAAACTAAAAAAATGAAGCAACTGGATTCGTCAAGTTCCACAGGAATATTTTAGATCTTCGATAGCAGATCGTTAACACAAGCATCCGTGGCATCGCAGATGCTGGTGCTACCTTGGGAACAAAGGAACCATAGAAGATGCTTCTAACTCTCCACGAATGGAAAATTGCCTTTTTCAGCTCTTCCCATTTCACGAGGACGCATTTCAAATTTTTATCCACTACTAGAAATGTTTGATTTTATGCTTTCGTATGCGACATTTTTGACCTTTTGTTCATTTATAAGCTGCAAATAGGTGGTGAACTGCCTGCTTCGCGAGGAAAAAAAAAAAGTACAAAACTCCACCGATGTTCAATATGCGTGGATGAGCTGAATTCCGGCCTGCAATTTATCAAGTGATTGTGGAACCACTCATAGACTGCTAATGTTGTTTCTTTCCCAGGTGAAGATCTTCATCGCATCGTCAAAGGAACAAGTTTAGCAGAAGTGTGGTCTCACAAGAGGAGGAAAAACCCTTATTGCTCTTTCCGATGGACTTCCATAATCTCTTTTCATGAGCATCCGAAGCTGAAGGGTTTCGGCATCCTAAGTGTCATTCAGAGAACCTTCACACGATAAGCTTAAGAGGTGTTCTTGCTATAACGCCCGTGGAGACTGTTAATGGTCAAAAAAGTGACAAATTCTGACATAAACAGGTCTCCAACCACTTAAATTTCGATACACTAATGTATTTCAAATGTAATCAAATCTGATTCTGAAGCTATCCTAGCGGTTGACAAAAGTTCTACGTAAATTCTATCTGCACCTACTGTGACTGCATCTTTCAGAACCATGTACTCATGGCCGTGACGTTCTGCCCTTCTTTTCCACAATCCGGATTTCTCTTTGAGTGCAGTATCTTTGTTATTCTGCTTCGCAGTACTAATTCAAAGGTCTTGAAGTCATTAATACTAGAAACTTAATTTCTTGAAAAAAAAAATAAAATAAAAGAGACTAGTTTCCGCACAAGCCTTCAGTGTAAAATACATAGGAGTTTTGATGATTCTAGCTTGGAAATTTTCCATGGTGAAAAACTGGACATTTCGCTGATGACTGAAGAGTAAGTAATGCTCCACACATCATAATTATATCGAGTTGAAGGGAGACATCGAGACACTAAGCCACGAGAGCGCCTGTTTCGGTGGAATGGAGGCGTTCCCACTGTACATAAGGTAGCCAGAAGAATACCTTGCACTTTCAAAGAACAAGCCGCTCGCCCAGAAGGCCGTAATTCACACAGAGAAAACTGTTTTAGGCCGTCCAAGGTTTACTGACATTTAAAAATAATCAAGACAAATTCCCAAATAATACCTCGTGCTTGAATTGAAATCATACTAAATCCCCGGGACAGTTTCGCAAGACAAGCAACGTTGAATATGTCCGGTTCTGTATTTTGCATCAACATACCAAAAGGCATGGGAAAAGACCAAACGCTGAATACCTAAGTATTGAGTACTGAGATGAAATGCACGAACCTAGTTGAGATTGAATTTAAATGGGTAAGGTTTCAATGCTGCATAATGACTTTGCTTCTTCTGACTAACAGATGATTGAAGATTTCCGCTATCTTGTACCCGTCTATTAGCAAATGGCTGACATTAGCATAACATCAACTTTGGATAATGGATTAAAAGAACAGTCCTGAATCCTTTCACAACGGTAGGTATCAGACTGGTACATGCAGGGAAACAGCCTCTCCACTTTATTTTCTCTTTCTCCTTTCTTTTGTTCTTTTTCTTTCTTTCTTTTTTTTCAAAAAAAAAAAAAAAAAAAAAACAGGACCTTTATTGCATTTGAATGAGAGATGATGCTTCACACCGAGCGTTAATAGTGAAATGCTGATTCTATTCGATCTAAATTCATTTCCTTCGTTCTGAGCTTAAATGTAGTTTCTCATCTTCCGAGTCCACAGGGGCATCCAGGTGTCACCGGTTGAAACAGCATTGGTAGGGTTAAAAATGAAGCATTCGATGCATACAGCTCCACGTATCTTTACATTCGGTTGTACACTTCTCAGTGGCCACCGTTGAAGATTCGGAACAAATCTTTACCGACATGGACCCAAGACGGCTGCGTACATAACATTGTGCTGGTGAGAACAAAATGGATGTCTGCTCCCTACGCCCTCTAGGACCGCAAATTTTTGTTCCGTTTCCGTCTGTGCGTCGAGATGAATTCACAGATGGAAGAAGGGGTGGAAAAGGATCAGGAGTTCTAGATTTGCACAGAGTAATGCTGCGCAATACAGATATTGCACAATTCGATCCGTGCAAGTGTGCCTTTATTTCTTAAAAGTATTAGCCAAACAAATCAAAGGTCGGCCTTCCGAATGAATTCCTGCTTTTCATACATATGCAATTACTATGACCGCATGTTTACATATCACGGCAGTAAGTGGCTTGGTACGATTCAATGCGAAACCGGAAAACGGCCAAAGGAAACGAAATCAGCAGAATTTTTTGTTGTTGCTTTTTTTTTTTTTCAAGGCAGTTTATAGATAGATGAAAGTACTTGAAAACAGCAACATACGAAAGCAGATATTACATGATGTTAAACATTCCGATAAAAAGTACTCGTGAACCTCCTGTGTGAAACCGTGTGAATCGAATTTTATCGACGGCCAAATGTTAGTCGAAATTTTAAAAAATCCACATGCTTAGGATTCTGGAAACGAATGCAATACAATCCTTTCTCATTAGCAGCCATCGAAATCCATGGCTGCCAGAATTTAATTATGTATTTGGATTTGGTAGGTTTGGTTAGGCATGCACGTTAACGTTGGCAAACTTTTGTTATCCAGTCACACACAAACTACAACCCTCCCGTCTGGCCATCTGGTGTGCCACACACGATTTTTATTATGCATCCCCCCCCCCCACACACCAAACACTACGTTTTCTACATGAAAAAAAAAAAAACACACTGCATTCAAAGATAAAAACACATCAATCGCAATGTTTTCACGAGTGGCGAAACGTTCCTGTCGTTCCATTCACAAGTTAAGAGTTGAATTTCTTGTGAGGCTGAATTGTCAGTCTCCAGATTTTCATGCCTCATTATTTCACTTTCAATAGGCAAATGGTAAAAGTGTTGAGTGATGAATAGGAATGAAAGAGGAGGATTCCGGTTAATTTCGAGGTCTGTTTACTGTTTTTTTTTTTTTACCACAAACTTGACATGCTCTCCAAGGATCTGATTGAAAAAAACACACACACACACACAAACATAAACATAGGAATAAACATGCAAGAAATGTTTTTCATGGGTGTTTACTTTGCATACTGTACAGTCATGACACTATTGCATGCACCACTATCCGCTTTGAAGTCACTAAGGAAAACCAGAGCTATTGCCCTACGTAGGAAGCAAATTAGAATAAGCTTACTGTCGTTCGTAAACCGTTGTTTTCCTCCCAAGTCTCGAGATCCTTTCAGGGGTGGCTGCATTTCTTTTCGATCCATGTGAACTAATATGGGTTCGAGCTGAAAGCGTGCTATAAAACGGCCACATGAAGATTCGCAACGACGGTGCAGGTGTGGCAAAGAGAACGCAAGCAAGAAAGGAAAACCATTTTTTTTTTAAAACAAAAAAAACAAAAAATTGCGGTCGCCTTTTTTCATTGCATTTCATTTTTCATGTTCCGCAAGGAAGACTGGAATGAATGGAAACATAAGCACAGGAGAAACTTTTCGCACTTGTTCATTTTTATCTAGCTTACTCTATACAGCTCCAAAAAGAAAACACGCACACTCTGCAGAAAGCTTACAATAATTTATCATTCGTAAATTTTTGATGCTGCATCTATTCATTTGGATCAAATTTTCGCTGAAGCATACCATGAATTAGATGAATTAGAGACCCGGCCGTTTTAAACGGAAACTTTTTCTTGTTCCTTTTTAGAATGCATAGCAAAATCGTTTGGCAATCGTTATCTGAAAATGAAGCTGCGTTACGTGCATGTTTGTGTGATAGATGGGACTTTTGCCAACTCCTACAAGGCAGCATCACACAATAACTGCTGTTACTTTAAGACCTGGTAGGCCAACGCAGGTCTTCAACGAGGCCTATTATTTTCCTTGTAAAGAGTATCGAAACAACAAGTCAACGAACCAGAGGCAGATTGGCAGATTCAGCACGCAAGACAAATCGACGTACGAAATCGATTAATTGACAGAATTATATCCACGCATGGCCACTTCACATTACATAGTGCGACTACAAGCAGGCCTTCTTCTTCCATGCAAATGGGGATTCCCTTCCTCGCTTTCCTTTTTTTTCTTTTCTTTTCTTTCCTCTCTCTCTTTCTCTCTCTCTCTCTCTCTCTCTCTCTCTCTCTCTCTCTCTCTCCAGCTTCCCGACAACGTAAACGAATCACGAATTCTTCGAGGACTCGAGTCGATTCCTACGCGTTTACTTTAAAATTTCCCGGATTTGTCTAAAAATTATTTACTGCAATCTATATGCGAATTTGCACTCGGAAAAAAAAAAAAAAAATTCCCCTCCAAAATAAAATTAAAAAAACTGTGAAACAAAGAACACCACAAGGACTTACGGTGCAAATCGGCATGCACTGCTCTCTCAAATTGGACACTTTTTCCAAAGTTCTGTCGAAAGCAATTTTAATAGCACAAATGTAATTAGGAAGCAAATTCTGGCGAAACGCAAACAATTCGTGGCTTAATCTAGTTTAGTGTTTGCGTGCTCCTTTTGCTTGCGGGTGACTATGTCCGATATACATTGGGGGGGGGGGGGAGGGGGAGGGGGAGGGGGGAATCAAAAAGAATGAGCATAACACCTCCGGAATTGATGTAAAAAATTTTTTACAAGAGACACTTTTTTTCCGTTCTGACGCATCGTATGTAGGTGGATAACGAGTGTTAAATATCGCATTGCATTCCCCTACGTATGCGGGGAAATGAAATGGAAAAACAGTTTCACCATACTCAGCAAACATTCCCGGTTTTCAGGAAGCCGTTAACAAAATATGTAATTTTCCGTGATGAATTCACGCACGACATCTGCTTACAAGAAATCCAAGCGCTGCAAATGTTGCTATTGAAAACTGTGCGTCAAACATATTTTTGAAACTACAGTAGGTGATTACTGTTCTTATTAGCCTCATTCGTTATGACCTCATAGAAGGAATCACTAATTCTACTAAAGCTATTTTTAAATGGTATGCTTGTAAGTTGAGATGGTGGCATTTTTCGGAAATAGATCTGCAAGTGCATTTAAGACCTGCTTTTGTACACAACTGACAAATATAGCTTTGTAGTGCATTCTTGTTTAAAGAATACGAAATGTATTCGAGAAAAACTATGCATTTCGTTGTGCAATTACCACAATTTTAACAGAATGAAATGTTGGACGTCTACTGACTTAAGAAATGGAGAAATCAAAATAATTCTTCAGAAATAGAAAATCAGTACAAAACATAAATCATTACAATAAAAACAAATCATGGTACTTAAAATGAATTTTACAAGAAAACTCATGTTAATAATTTTATTGTTTCACTTTAGTTTAGACAACAAGAATAAAGAATACGTAAATGAAAACAAAAATGCCTGTATCTTTAATCTTTAAATTATACTTTTGAAATTATACAGGAGGCTATTTTTTTTTTATGTACATAAATTACACAAAGTTGGAAAAACATTACACATACTTATACAAGTGGCTATTGTGATTCTATAATTTAATACGCTTTAATGGCTAAACTGCTATTCTATTTATAAAAACAACTGCACCTGTAGAACAAGCATTGTCATATTTCTACATCATAAAAACAGTACTTCCAAATACTGAATGCACTCAAGCTGAGACTTTATTGTCATATTCTTGATCTGCTACACAGTAATCAGATCAAAGACATTCTCAAAGCTACAGTGCATTACAAGCTGCCACAGAGAATACAGAACATGGAGGCACAACAAAATCACAGCCCAGCCAGTGGGCAACATTACTTATCATGCATTGCCATTCACACAGACAATGAGACATAACTATTGTATTTTTGGATATTTCTCTTGAGAATATCCACACATGGGCCTAGTACACGCTCAAATCTAGCACGGTCTAATTTTAAACATTTCAATGGGCCTTTAGCAACAACAGTTGCAGCTCGAGGACGATCAAGCATCAAAGCAATTTCTCCAAAGTAATCAGATGGACCAAGTTTTCCAACTTCAATTGGCTCTTCTCCCTCTGCTCGCTGTTGTAGAACAGTGACAGTCCCATCCAAAATGATAAAGAAATCACTTCCTGGATCACCCTGTTTCACAATCACTTCACCATCTTTGAAGGACACAGGTTCCAAAGCATCAGCTATGGTTAATCGCTCCCATTTATCCAAATTTTCTAAGTAAAAAACTTTAATACACATCAGCATTAATCCCTTCATACCAAGTATAGACACACGAGAAAGAAATGCTTCATAGAGTTTGCGCTTGCAGATAGTACTCCGCATCAGAATGTGACGATATGTGTCTCTGTCAATTGCCCAAAGTTTGCAGTTTGTTTTAGCTTTAACTGTTGCAGCCCGAGGAGTTCCATAGATCAGAGCCAACTCACCAAAACTACCTCCTTCACTTATAGTAGTGACTAAATTCCCATTTACAAATACCTGTGAACAGATTACAATCCTGATGATATTATGAAACATTACTTACCTCTACTTCCCCTTGATCTATAATGTAAAAATTATCCCCTTCTTCTCCTTGCTCAATAATAGTTTCACCTTGTACAAAATTTGCTGGAAACATGGCATCAAATATATCTGACATTTCATTTTCATCTAGATGAGAAAATAAAACATTCTTGTCGATTGCCTTTGCTAATGCTTGCATGGTTTTGTAATCTTTGGGAACAACCTAAAAGGGATACCAAAATTCAAAACCTGAAAAGGAACAAAATAGAGTAATGTACTTTTTTTACATATGTTGCAGCATCTTCTTCTGTCATTGGCTCTGCAGAAATTCCTCCCCGTCTCCATGAGGACTGATGCACCTGAGCTGGCACTGGACTTAAATCATCAGCATCTTCGGCAGATGTTGAAAGTTTTGATGCGACAGATGCCTCCTGAAATGATTCATTAACACAACTACTCCTAATACCTCATCAATTTTGATCCTTGAAAGCATTGCACATTACTAAATAAATTATATCCATGACTATCTAAAGACTTTGAATGCTACACAAATTGGCTACAAAAATTGAAATCATGTAAAGAATATGCAATAATAAAAAATTCCAACCTAACGTCGTGGTACCACTACACAGGTACTGTTTACTATCATAAAAACATGAATACAATGGAATCATGCTTAAGAACCGATTTATTACTTTCTACATCGTGACAACTTGAAACTTCGACGAAAAGAAAAAAAAAAAGTGCACTCACCATGATTGTGGAGATTTTGCGTTACAAATCCACAGTTTCAAAAATATAACGGTTAGAAAATGTAAAATCTTAAAAATCTATGCAGAAATTAAAATTCAATCAGAAATGTTTGCGAAATGAATTAAAATACAAGACACAGAAAGCAAGCAATGACATTCACCAATTACGTAAAACATTTGCAAAAGCACTGCGTAATCAGTGAAACCATAGCTGCTGGTACTTTTCTGTAAAAGTAACTCTCAAAATATAACTGTTTAAATTAGTCACACTAAGACACAGTCGCAATACGGGGGGTATATGCTTATACATATTAGTAAAATTGCTGATAATTGTCTCCATGAACTATCAGATACTTTCATATTCATATGTTACTTGAATGTATAAAACTACAGAACACTTGGATGATGCATGCTTTCGTAGGCTAGCTAGTATTTTGCATGCAAAGTGCTGAGAAAACTTCAAAAGAAGCAAACTTTTTCCTTAAAATACAATTGCCACTAATAATAATTGGTCGTCATAATACCATTAATGCACAAAATTGGAAAAATGCCAACATTTTCCTTTGCTTACTGCGAGAAAAACACAATTGCAGAAATTGCGATTCACACACTGCACGCTTACTCATCGAGCATTACAAACACTGAATTATTATTTCCTTCTACCACACACAGTGTTTGCATCAATCACATTTTAAAAAAAAAATCTGCATGCGCTAATTCTTGGTATAATTCTAATGAAAAAGAATTTGATACACGATTAAAAAAAAAAAAAAAAAAAAGGTGGACAGAAATATGCATTACAGTTTCGATCACACAAACAAATATTATCTCATTTTTGCATGATTGCAAATACTGCCATGTAATTAACATAAAATTACAAGAAAAAATCCCAACTTTTGTCACGCATTGGCTGATGATTCACAAATTCTTTAGAATTTCTTTGGAAACACGAACACGGAAGTCAAGGATATGCAGCATGAAAAATCACAGACTGCACAAGAACTATCAAATGAACACTTTTACGTGCACATACACTTTCCATTCACTCCTACCTTGATAGAAAGGGGGGGGGAGCGGGGGAGATAGAAAAATAATGCAACGTTCAACACTGTTCATTCGAGAAGATAAAATACTGTATTGTGATTCTATGTACACAGTCTTCAATATTGTTCCCATTTATTTTTGTGTCCATCTATTAGTTCACTTGTTCCATTATTCATTTTACGATTCTTTCTTTTTACATTAAAGAAAAAGAAAAAGCATGCATGGAGCGAAATTAATTGCAATTCTTGACATATACTTTAAAATTATCTTTTCATATTGAGGTCATTCCGACTAATACTTCCATTTTCCAAAAGGACAAACGAAAGATGAAAATTTCATTTTTCATCGCGAATTAAATCTTGAACATTCTGAACTGCATAGTCATCAATATCATGTAATTCGGTAGACTGTAAGGAAATATAAACTCTTCAAAGAAATCTGGAAATCGACTCGGGCAATAGAAAAAAAAAAAAGGCAAACTTTTAATCCACTTAGCAATCATACTCGTGAATAAACGCATTTACTAGGAAGAGTTCATGCGCACAAAAATTGACACACTACTACTACTACTACTACTACTACTACGAACAGTATGACTCGATACTACTACAATCGCTTTCGAAAGTTATAATTCCTTACTCATTATGATCATTTTGATCACTGACGATCAGAATCAGTGAAAAAAATGAAACACAGCATGACTACAGGATGAAAAAGCGAAAGCCTACTAAATTCATATGCAAATAATAAACTTGATCGTGCAGTCTAATCTATAATCTCGAAATCAATTTAATGAAATAAATAAAAATCGACATCATTTTGTTTGTTGTTTTTTTTTCAAAGAAATCTCTGAACGGCATGCCCAATAACACCGTGTTCAGCCTGCGCTGTACAGAATGCGGAGAAACGTCTGACAACTTTGACCTACAACTGAAAGCTGCTTACAAGAAACATCATCAAATCAGCAAATCCCTGTCCCCTCCCCACCCCCTGAATTTTTTACAATTTCATTAATAATTAAGATATACACACACACGCGTGTGTACATCCGCAGGTTGTTTCACGCACGTATTATACAAAACAGCTTTTTACATATGGGCACTATATTGCGTGAAGTGTACACATATGCTTAGCTTTCATGGAAACAAAACTCACCTTATGGACAGAAGGAGCGTTGGATTTAGAGAGAGAGCCCCTGGAAAACGCATTTCTTTCTCTGTCAATGATATTCCGAAAAACATTTGGATGTCCGAAGCTAACCTTATTACCCATTCACTCAAATAACTAACGGATGCGAAGCTACTAAATGGTAATTCATGGCAAAGAAGTGCAAAACCTGGAATTTCTCAAGGTATGCATAGCATTTTGTTTCATATCAAAGCACCGTCACGAACAGTTCCGAGGAACACAAAAGTACTTTAATTGAGAGCACACGGAGCAGCTTCCGCACATGAACAATAGACTCCATGGAAAAATTCGATATCAAGACCTCGCAGAGCAGTTTGCCTGCGCAGCCATTTCAAATCATTAACCAGACGATGCGTTCATTTTCCTCCTCCAAGTAGGATTTATCTTCGCAACTCGCTCGTTCGCAGGGAAAAAGTGCTGTCAAAAGCTGTAAATCTTGTTCGGCATCTCACCGTTTGCACTACCAAACAAAAAACCCACTGACCGGGATACTGGTTTCATAGCTTTGCTGAGGCTGTGCTTTAATCTCTTAGCTCAGCCTTCAAATACTGATGAATAAAAGATTCTCCGACTCTCACCGTCGTCATACGAACCAAAACGAGAATAAAAAATATTCACTAAATATGCACAAAATTATAAAACGGGGTGGACATTGCAGCACAACCGCACCGCAGGATCAGCATTGCAAAAAGACGAAGAGGAAGAGGAAGAAGAAGAAAAAAAAACCTTACAAAAACAGAGTTCAAAACGAAACACATTCCTGGAAAACTGTATTCCACTGGGTCATGAAAAAATTTTGAAGCAATCGAAAACTTAAATAAGCACTTAGAAACAAAACTCTTGTTGACCTCATCGTTAACGAACCAACTATTTGTGGCCTTTTTTACAAAAAACGAAAAAAGAAAGAAAAAACATGCCCCCCCCCCCCCCAAAAGGTTTTGGGCGGAGTAGGACGAATTCAGTGTTAAATTCAAAAATCCATCCTATAGCTTTGCTTTCATGACCATTGATACTGAAGAGAAGCGTGCTTTCAGCACTGGAAGCAAATGCATTAAGATTATCAACAAAGTTTGTTGATCATTGAAAAGTGATTCCCCCCCCCCCCCCACTAAAATACGGAAAACATAACGAATCAAAAAGAATATAGCGATGAGACTTGGCAAAAAAAAATAATAATAAACCTTATTTGCAGTCTTATGGATATATTTTGCTAGATTTCATTTGAATGGAAATGCTGAAACAACAACATAGAGAATTCTAATTAGACAACGAAACGAGAAGGCAATTTGCTACTTCGACGGAACAGTACTCCCCTTTGTTCTACATTTCCCTCTACTGATACGGTCCTGCAAAAAATTACGTTGTCGTCTTTGAACGAAAAGACCCTAAATGTCTAAGGCATACGAATTTACCATGCAAAACACTTTCTGATGCTCTGTGTTTGTATTCAAATATTTCTGAAAGCTTCGTCATTACACCATTCCTAATGTGGGCATAAGCACTAATTTCCAGGTAAATGTTGAAAATTGCATAACGTCTAACGGATATTCTTCGCAATTAGGGGAACCTGCCCGTTAAAGTAATGCATCCATCTGTCTTTCAACTCGTTACTATATACTGCAGAGACACACAGAGGACAACTACAACTGCAAACACACATGTTAAATACACATCGTAATTGCAATAATGATGTTGACCCGTTAAGAAAGGAACTAAATTTCTTTTTGAATACAGCAATTCTGTTTTTTTTTTTTTTTTTCTTACTCGTACATCTAATGCACAACACGCACATGTGACCCCTGGTCACTTTTTCGACTGCAAATGGCAAAAACCTTCATTAAAGATACGCAATCATGATGTCCTACATAAGCTTACGGGCGAAAACCGCTACTTTTAACAAAACATTTTACTCGATGAAGGCGGAAACACTACTTGCATTCGTACTATATTGACATTTTTACGGTTTTGAGTCTTCCCAAATTAACAAACGTGGATTTAGGCACACTTGAAACTTAACTGCAAGTGAAATTAACTGTCACATTAAATAGAACATGTACTTTCTTTGTTACTTGAAAAGTTAAGTACACTTCATTTTAATAGCTTTTTGCGTATTTTGCAAAACTTCAAACAAATCTGACTTAAAAGTGAGAAGAAAAAAAACACAACTGCACATCTATTAAACGTCGCTCCAAATACTGGAACAAATTAAAACGTTTTGCCAAAAAAATGAAAATCGTTTTGACATTTCCTGATGCAATAGCTCCACTTTCTTTTACACAGTTCGAATTGAATGGCCTGGCACATAGCTTACAGACCAGTGCAAATAAATGCAACTATATTATATAAAGGAATAATTAAATATTAACAAATCTCGAATCATTAAACCACACACACCTTACACACACGAATAGGCAATTTAAAAAAAAATTTAAATACACAAATAATGAATAAATATTACAAATTTACAGCCTTAAAGAGTATTTTGAACAGTAACATTTAGACACCTATCACAACATGACAATTACAAAAACTGTGTTTTTAAACAGCCTTATTTTTTTATGGTTGAAACAGATCCAAGATCTATGAATCTTCTCTAGGGCATTAAAGGAAATACTTTCAAGATACAAAATGTGGACTTCCAGAACAACAAGGACTAAATAATAGACTAAATAACAACCAAGGATATTCACTTTGAGACTAAAACTCTCGTACTGATTTTAAAACAGAAACTATAGTAGGGAGATGGGCTGCATAGTAAAGGGCAAAAACCAACAGCAATCTAGAATGAATCATCAAAAAAGTAAAAGTTTAGATTTTGAATTTTTAGTGAGGTGTGCAACAATGTTTTGCAAGAATACTGATTGAATTACAAAATATTGAAACCATGATTTTCAAAAGTTGTAAACAAAAGAAAATCCCTAATTCTGTTTCCATCGAAAGCTCACAAACTCACTTTTAGACACACTTCAAAAACCTCAATTGGATTAAAAACATAGATTGCAATCTGATTATGTTTTCAGTAAGATTGTAAACTTCAAGTATGGTCAAGACTTCACAAAGTACAAATTTTATGCCTTAATAAAATTTTATTGGGTAAGCATACAAATGCAAATGCAAAGTGGTTCTATATTGTGAAAAGAATAATAATTCTTTGAAAGTTCACAACAAAGAATGATTTTATTAAAAAATTTCCTAATTGCCTTTATCATAAGATGACAAGTCATTTTTTGATAGGATGCCAAAAATTGCTTTTCTATGCTTCCCACATAATAAATTGAATTCAGGTATTTAACTGTCAGATTGTGAAACTTTAAATGTCTATAAGATGCACAATATGGGCACAATTTATAACTTCTTTAAAAGATATATAAAACAATTAACAAGAATGCAAGCTATTCTAATCATGATACCCCTATGACCAATCAAGAATATCTCCCATTTTGTGAATCAACTTATCTAAATCCTGGATATTTATTTTTTCCTGATTTTATGAAGAAGACATTTCTGAACAGAAATTGGTCTGCATGATGACAGTACTCTAAAAACATTTCACTTAACAAAGGGCTGGACATAATAAAGCAACAGAATTTTCGTACTAATTTTCCCATTAAGTTACAGCTGGTTTCATGACCTTGTGCAGAAATCTTCGGATCTCATATGAAAAAAACTTATACTATTATCCTCAGAATTGGTCATACAAATCTAGGTTCAAAGTAATACGTCCAACAAATTGTCAAAGGGCTGAAAGATAACACACCAACACTTACTTTATGCATTCAGTTGGAATAAGAACTTAATGTCATTTAGTCTGATTAGAAATCTTCTGCCTTAACATTTATAAGATTCTATAACATCACAACTTCTTTTCGAATATTTCATTTGACAATTATTTTTATCACTTAAAATGCAAACGATTTTAAAAGTCAGTTTTGAGATTCTTATAAACACGATGCATTAATGTGCGTTATTCGTGTACGTGCATACGGAAACACGTACTCATATGAGAATCCAACAGAACAAATTATTAAAATTTTCTTTTCTTGCACACACAACGATTCCCTGCTTCATTACATTATTCTTACCCGCAAACTGTGTAATATAACTTTTGGGGGTTTTTGTTTTCTTTGGTTTTGTTTGGTTTTTCTGCGAAAGGTAGTTAGATGAGCAATTTTTCAAGCACAAAAATGGTTTCCTTAAGAAAGGCTTTCTTTATGGTTACAACCTATGTTATACCAAACAGAACGCGACGAGGATCAAAATTCGATCTTACTTTATTTTCTGAGACATTATTGCACACGTTCTTAAGCATTTGTTTATACAAGATTGCAACACATATTTTATATTTCACTTATCCGTGCAAATACTCAGATCATTCCGACTTATACCTTCTCCAATTTCTGAAAATATTGCCTCATAAAAACCAAAGGGTTCTCTGGTTTCAGCACACAAAGTTGGACGATGCAATCTTTCAGTATATGTTGTATATGATGTTTCTGAACATAAGCTTCACATTCTTTCAAACCATGTTCTTCATCCATCATTATCATGCTACACACAACAATTGTTTCATCAATACTTTACGCAAGCCTGCACATAAGCTACCATGACACAATCAACGAACCGAAAAAGAAAACTTGTGCGCGGGTAAGGGAATATCCAGTCGAAATCCCATTGTAGTCGCAAATGCACTGAGCAATAAATAATGGATAAATTTGATGTAGCGGCCTCAGAAAGTTATGTAGGAATGCATTATCGTGTGCATTAGTCATAATGAATAAGACCTATTGATACGGCCATAAAGACAAAATACAAATAAAATAAGAAAAGGTCACGCTGTGCGCTCAAGAATGCGGAGCTCGTTGAGAGTGAAATCATCAGCATGATCCATCTTAACGAAATTAGGCATGGGAAGAATTTTGATTTTTCAAAATGTAGTGATCTGTTTTGTACATATGTCCATGGACAATTAGAACTCAATCTCTACAATTTATTACGTAAGTCTTGTAAGCGTTAGTTTCCAAGTATTCCAAAGCTTCTGTTACTTTCCGACCATCCAAGAAGGCAATTTACTAACAAAATCATGACTGAATCCTTCAATAAAGTTTCCTTTTAGATGTAGTCTAAAATTATTTGAGAATTAGAAAGGTAATCCATATATCAGCGAGCAAACCACACCGTCTAAAATGTATTTACTTATTTTTGTAGCATAATTATGAGTTGGTAGTAGTAGCACGCAGCCATTTTTAAAATCTTTGAAACACACAGCTGAATTAACACAGCGAATATAAATTTTTGAACATTACAAACAGCTATCATTTGCACTTATTTTCTTACCTTTCTTAAGCATTCAGCTACGCACTGATTTGTATTGGCTCAATTTTTTTTTGAAGTGTGACGTCTATTTATTAGGGCTTATTAAACAGCTTTTGTAAATCTAATGAAGTAGTTAACACAAGTCTAATCTAGAAATATCTGGAGGAACGAAATGGAATAAAGTAAATATAAAGCAGTTCGCTTACAACAGCGATGTAGAAACAGAAGGCAATCGGGCGGGAATGGAAGGCAGAGAAAAATGGAAAATGAACTATGCTAAACGAGGATATTAGAATTTATAACCGATGTGGTATTCAAAGTAAATGAGAAACTGGATGAAGCGTGTATTTGTTGATTGATGTAGAAAGGACTAGAGAAGACAATTTATCCAGACGATCCAGAGCTAAATGTAATGTACACAGTAATGCATAAATCTGATTCTTTCTGGAAGTACGTCTAAATAGAAACATATTTGACTATATTTGACCTCTTGAGGGAAAAAAACACACATTGAATACGTCCTCACACGAAATCATTTTGGATGTAACCCAGATAGTTGGAATAAAAGAGCAGGCTGAAAAGATTTAGTGTGAGGAAAATTGTAAAACCATAAGGCGATGCACTTACTTTGATCACCCTGGATAATCAGGCTGGAGAGTTTGTTCAGGCTAATTCGATGTCTTCTGCCTTTAAATTCTAATGCATCCATCACCAATGAAAATGAATTGGTGGAATTAACAGGGGATGCAAAAAAAATCGTTAACCTACCTACTTTGAAACGTGCACTCTTCGTTAAGATTAGCTTGTAGTCTGTTAACGTTGTCATCTGTGTTCATGATTTTAGATTCAGTTACATTGCCTTCTAATAACTTTCTTATACGATATTAAACTTTGTGTTAATAATAGATGACGATATAAAATCATGTTGCGTTTGGTTAAAAACTATATAAGCAATCAATGGGAAAAAATTATAGGTGCATGCACGAATTATCAGAACTACTGGAATGAAAACAGTTAAACTGGTGGTTTAAAATTCGTGGTCTTTTTTCCTTTTACCTGCTTACAAATGCTGTTTTAAATGCTTGCAATGCACAAAGATCACTTGAATTGTGCGTTTTGAGCAGACGTGTTGGGAATTACCTATACCTTTCCTCTCTCTGTTACTGCCGATTGCAAGTGACCGTGCTTCGTTCTCTCTTGTTTTTAAGTTTCTCGAGCTTATTTCTCTTGAAAAAAATCCTCATGACTGATTATGCAATCATCTCATTCGATTAAATTATGGATCTTATATGCTGATCAGCATAAATGAAATCTACCTGGAAAACAAAAACAAATTCGTTCCCCCTATTCAATTCTAATAAGCAATTTAATGCCTTATGAGTGAGATGCGTTTCCTCATGGAATACCAAAGTTGTTGATGTTTGCAGCAGTACATAGCATCCATTTCATGATTCGTGGCATCAAATGCTTGTATCCTCAACTGAATATGTATTTCATTTAAAATTGGACGAAACTATCTAAATATGCACAAGCAAATCGTGACTTGTACCATGGGCTCTTAATAAATTGGTATTTCATACCAAGAGCATCCAACTATTCGTACAAAAACGTATGATTCACTCTTGGTGATAATCATTCGTAATCCACCTTGTTCATGAACAGCAATATGAGTTATTGTATTAGATGTTTATGAACTAATCATAGATTAATCATTGACCTTAAACGTTTGTTCCCTTATTCTTGAAGACACCCATTCTTATAGATCACATGGATTTTATGTATGAGGTCAAAAGATCTGCTCATCATATACTCTGTAACTCTAAATACTGAAGTTAATTTTGATTTTCTCTTGAAATATTTTCCATCAATCAGTATGTGTTTAGTCCAGATATGAATGCATAACGAGTTCAGATATGAATATGTTGCAGAAATATTTTGAGTTAACAATTAAATAAGATCCTATAAAGTGACTTTTGCAGTTGTTTTTTGTGTGAACGATACATCTTGAGTGCAATTTTAATAATACTTTTTGAAACATCATAGAAACTTAAATAAACTGAAAATTCTTTATGAATTTAAAATGATTCTTTGAAATGATGCTTGGAATTATTCCTTATGGAGAAGGGTATTTGAAATTCACGAGTATAATTTAACCCAGAGCCTTTAGCAAAATAAAATATAATCAGAAACAACCTTTCTAGGATTCTGAAAATGAGCTTTAATTATAGATGGCAATTGCGATTGGATGAAAATTAGAGTTCTATACAGTGAAAGAGGCATCTAGTCGAGTTGATCACCGCAAGATTCTTTTGCTCCGATGTTTTCTACATTTCGATCCACATTGATCAAGTGCAGGGAATCAAAGCTTTTGGATTACGATCGTAAAAACATTATATTGATATCTCTGCAGTTAAACTTTATAGTGATTTCTAATTTTGCAGCAGGTCTCTAAAGCAAATGACAATTAGAATTACTTCCGATTTTTGATGGACAGATCAAAGAACGATTGGTACACAAACTTGGCACGTGCTCTGGTATCAGGAGTTACCTCCTTCTCGAGCAAAGATACTTGAACGTGTAGAAACAATTTAGAACTACATGTAGGTCTCAGAGTATTTAGCAATTGATGTACTCTACTGACACTAAAGGAAAAGGATGAAATTAAGCTATGAAAGCAAATTACATCTTTTCATTGAATTATTTTTCAACTCTATTGCTTTGTTGATTCGAAGAGCGCTTGGTCCAGCATGCATATTGGCTGATGACTTCAAAAGCAACTATCAATGAACTTCAAGTAATATTAATACACTTCTGATCACAGAAACGGTGTACTGCTTCCAAAATAGTGTTTTGAAAAGCATTTACGAGTTCATCGCGGTGTTATGTCTACGGTCCAATGTGAAAATCCAAAGGTTATATATAACAAAATGAAGCGAGATCCAGTCACAGGGTACAAAATTGTTAAAAGTATGAAAAATAGACTGAAAGTATACGTAAGACGCTGAGCACACCTTTGTCTTCATACCGAAAAATGAGAGTCAAATGCATGATACTTTTAATTTTAAAGTTTTTCTGAAGGTTTAAGGGCAGTTTCTTTCTTTCTTTTTGTTCATCCTTTTGAAAACAATGTTTCTTTACGCACCAATTAGTGGTAATATATTCGTTTAAGTCGAAAATGCTTTTATTTATTTTTGCAAAACGAAAACCTGAAGTCTATATACAATCTCCAATAACTCATATACACTTCTATGCTGAGCTTACAACACAAATGACGAATGTATCATATGATCTAAAGGTCACTGATCAGTAGCTGAGATTGGTGCTCTCGTTGAGAGCTTTGACTGATAAAAAGGACAGGGTAAATAAAAAAAAAAGAAGAAAGGAATCGGGAGAAATGATTAGGAGCCAAATTCAACTGAGAGGTAAGACAAAAAGGAAGGGCATGTTAAAGGAAAACCATTCAAGCCAGGGTATATTGAATCTCTTTAGTAACATGGTTTTCATCTGAAAACTGTTTATCAAAAAGATGATTATAAAGTTAATTGATATTTCAATCCTTGAAGAATGAAAGTTAAATCTCTAAACTATAGGAAAAGTCGTTCAAAACTTTTACTAGAAACTTTAGGAATCACCAAAATCCTGATTTGGGTGAAACACCATTCTCATATATTTGAAATACTGAAACAGTATAGAACACAATCTTATATCCTTAACGGCACTTTTTCTGAGAGAGAAAAAGCTGCCACAGAATAAAAAACTTCCAGTGGCAATCATTAGCAGTTTATTCTATTAGCAGCTTTTCCAATTTTTACAAAAAGCTTCAGTTCATCCTGGTACCCATTCAGGAGTAATTATTAGAATACCTACTCATCGAAACATTAAAGCTGCTCATTAGTATTTCAACGCGTTCACAAGCTCACTAAAAACAAGCTTAAATGCGAAGGAGGAAAAAATACACAAAAGATTAACAGAAACAAATCCGTTTGCTGCATCACATTTTTTCCAAAGAAATTCACAATATTGCTATGCATTCGCCTAGTTCATAGGCTATGCATTTGTTTGCTTGATTTTAGTAACATTCGATAATAGAGCATGATTAATTTCGTGTAAAAGTCGTCACCATTTTGTATAAAATGGGTACCTACTTTGATAGGTGGCAATAAAGTTTCACGGGATGAACTTTATTTGTTGCCCCGTAATCGGTATTCTTTACAGTCATTACAATTCGATAGTCGTGACCTCAGCTAACTTCAATTTCGGTTAAAAACGATTTCAATACCGTCCACCATTGCAGGGCTACTCATACACAGTAATTTACAAATTACCATACTACAATGTAGACTCGAAAATATCGCGCTTTCAAATAAACAAAATTTACGTACACATAAAATAAAATTTTATTGTCACATAGATTTATCAAATGAAATATACATAACAGTTATAAGCATGGAAGGATGTCGATGGTAAAGGTCACAACTGACTATTAATAGTATACAGAGATGCATCTTACCATAATTTAAAAATACTTTTTTCCGAATCAACTGCAGACTCCATTCTGAATCCATTATTCCAATCATATGCCTTCTAGACAAATGGCAGGAACGAATGAGGATGTTATGAATTAATCTCTTGATGGTTTCTTCATTTCTGCGACTAAATAAATCCGTGGCAGGAAAAATTTTTTCATTGCTCGTACAATATTGATATTCAGTTGAATAGCTTGCACACCAAATGATCTAAGACTTCATTCTTTAGAGAACGACGCATTTTTCTTCGCACAGCTTTTCCTTCCTTATTTCTCTTCTTGATGGTTATGTTTGATACCATTCCAAACAGATGAATTACAAAAGGAGGCTGCTCAAAATGCAGTAAATGCTCAGAACTTGAAAAATACGATCCAGCTCTTTTTCTTTGGTCTTCTTGCTTGTCCAGTAGTTAAATCGCTTCAACAGGTATACTTGATTGCATATTACTGTTGCAGAAATACAACTCCCTCTCTATATATCTATACATACATATACATATACATATATATATATGTGTGTGTGTGTGGACGCTTATATATATAAATAAACTTTTAAAAGTCTGTGATTCATTAGAAGGACTGCAAAGCCCCTAAGGAGGCTTTGCAGTCAATTGAGATGTGCTGGTCATCAGCAAAGGTAATGCTGACCTCATCTAGGAATTTCAAGCAGTCTGGGACACTGGGAAACGCTAATTCTGTTTGCACGTATCTAACAGGTAAGTGCTGACGAAAGCTGCAGAATAGACACTACATCAGTTGCTAGTGGATGCATGCTGTGTTTTAAATCACAATACACTGCACAAGAATAAATAAGAATGGTCCCACATGAAAACATGATTTCAAGCCCTACATATGAATCAATGAATCCCATAATACTTGTACCCTAAGTTCCACTGAAGTGCCTTATTCTTACCTTTCAATAAAGAGAATTAGATACATTCATTCACATACACCCTCAATTTTTCACCTCAACAATACGTACGACTTTATCATGATCTTCAGGGCCATCTTTCGTTCTCGACTTAGAAACCAATCTATAAGATATGCTGACATCTCTGGTGCCTGAAGGTATAATTGAAAAAAAGTATGATAATTGGAAAGTGCCCAAGCTGAACGTAAGTGTAAGGCATGCTGAACACAGCGGTGCAGTTTTTCATCTTGATGCAGGGATGCCAAAATAGTATTTAGATCTATAACAAAACTTGTTAATTACCAGTCACAGAAGCAGATTCCTACCTAGTGTATTCTTTGTGAAAATGCAATACAAAATGCGATAGGCAGTAAATTCTAAACGATGTTTACTTCCGACATCATAATACAAAGCCTGTAACTGTGCTTGGCACTGATTGAATTCTTCTCTATCACCACTTTCTAAGGCAATGCGTGCATGGCTTTCATAAACCAGAACTGTAAATTTGTCTCGAATGCCTTGTACCTAAAATCCTTTATGAGCCCCATGAACACTTGTAATGCAGAGACTTACCGTCAAATCTTGGCGAATAGATTTTAGCTGATCACATGCATATGCATAATCTTGTTTTTGCTTCCAGTTGTTGCAGACAATTGGCAGGGCAGCTTTTAGAACTGATAAAGGTCTTACAGTGCCAGGATCTGGCTCCTAATCAAAACATCACTATCACTAACTTTACTTTTTGCATTCCAATCATACATTTGTTAGCCGCAAATAAGGCTTTTCCAGGGTCATACAAGTACCCATTATATGATAAGACGACCAATCCATGCATTCTAAATCATCAGTTTGGCGCACTGACACATTTGTGTCATAAAAATTTGATAGTCTCTTGTTGTCATCGAAACTGAACCGTGCAGCTCTTTTCTGCAATTTCTCTGAACTCCCTAGTTCTTCATCTACAGTCATTTTCGATGTCAGATTGTAAAAAGGAGCTGGTTCTCCCCTACTTTCAATGAGTAGGAATTACAGGGTGGAGCTAGCTTACATATTCTTCTTACGAAGCTTCTTTTTTTTCTGACTACCTTTGATTCCTAATCTTTGCTTGATTTTGTTTCCTGAGACCTTCACTGACTCTGACTCCTCACTAGTTCACAATAAGTCACAAAATAAAAGATTCATTCACTACCTGCTATCTTTTTTTTTCTTTTCTCTGTTTTTTGGACTTGCTGATCTGGAGCGACTATCCCTGCTTCCTTCACTACCAGATGAAGTGACAGAATGAGAGCGTGTAAACCTAAAGCAGGAACTCATTTTTTTTTTTTTTTTTAAAAAAAAAAAACATATTCTTACAGATTCCTTCCAAATCCTCGAAATCGATTTAATGAGGGCCGCTTAGAAATCATGAACTGAAATTTTGGGGGAAAGTCATGAGATACTGCTGGTGAAGATGATTTTCCTCCAAGCAAAAAACTACGGAACAATTAAAATTTCTACTTGAATCTCGAAATAACCTACCTAGGTAAGGGTTCTGCATTCCAATCCTTGATCCACAATTTTCCCTCATTAATAGCATTAGTTAACTTGCCTTTAAGAATAATTTCTAGCTTATCTTTATCTTCTGACTGAGTACAACTAGAAAAACACCTGCTGATGTAACTCCTGAAGTTGCATATTTAAGTATGAACATGCACTGACATAAATAACATACTTTAGACTTTCAGGCCAATTGGTTGGTTGAGCAATGAAAGGCAAGGTGGATCCCTCTGTGCTGGCATGAACAGCTGGTTCAGGTGGGGCTGTTGCAGTTCCTGCTACTTGCAAGTTTCCAGTCATGTTGGGTTTTGCTGAAGAATTGGAATCGGCCATTAGAAAATTTAATGGTTTGACTTTCTTTTTCTTCTTTTTTTTATTTTGAATTTGGAAATACATGGATCCTAAATTGTTATGGGCAGCATTAGAGGAAACAGAAAGATTTGAGTTTGCAGAAGTTTTATAGATTCCAGATTCACCTGGAAAAAGATTTATATAGAACATCTTCTGCAGAAACCCTTGCTAACATATCTCAAACTCAACAAGTGCACATTGCCAATTTGCATACTTTCTTACTATTTTCTACATATGAAGAATTTACTTGAGAAGTAGCATTTGTTTCAGATGCTTCAGAATGCTGAGGTGGTGGGGGAGGGGGATTTGGAGGTGGTCCAGGAGGCAGTGGTGGAAACTCATTTCCATCTTCATTTTTCTGAACATTGTTTGTAGCATAACAATTAGCTAAAAACAAAGAATGCCAAAAAACAAAATACGTGTCACATGCCAAATATTTAATTTCAAAAGAAATCCTAGAAAAAACTCATCGAACATGGATATTATAACAAAAGCAATATTCTTTCTAACATTTCAAAATCACGTTTTCGCAAGCATTATGATTCAAAACATAAGCAATCCAAAAGTAAACCACGAAATTTTAAGGTATCTTTTTAAACCAACTATAAAGGCAACTATAAAGATTTACAATGGGTCATTATAAATCTTCAACAAGTCCAAACACCTCAAACATGCTGAAATATCTTCAAGACTTTTACAACATAGCAGAATTTTAAGATTAATCAATGAGAGTTATTTAAGTATTCCTTTAAAGTTTGTTGATATTTATGTAATAAAAGTTACAGTAAAAAAGTCTTGAGTGTCATTTAAATTAGAAATAGATTTTTTTTTTTATAATTTTGTACCTGCTGATTCTGTAACCTCATAACCACTCATAGAGTAATGAATTGGCATTTGTTGATATGAATAAACTGGATCCATGTAAGTTTGAGGAAGTTGCTAAAATCATATTACCAGTTATACACATCATGGATGTGTAATTTTGCTTTTTTCCTTATAATCCGGAAAAAAAAAAAGTTAAAACACACAACACAATTATTTACTCTTAAAAGATAAATTACTCAGTATCATTAAAAACCATCATCTCATATGGAACTAGCAAAGTACATGAAAGTTTCAATACAACTATTAACTGATTTCAAGATGGTCGAATTCTAAGAATTAACGCCAATTAAAAAAAAAATGGTTGATGGCAGTATCTGTACAACTTTAAATCAAAATATCAAGTTTTAAAACATAAAGCCTTTGAATTATAGATGTAAAGTATAAATCAAATGAATGATTCATACAAAAAACAGATAACATGCATGCTTTGCACATCCCATTCCATTCATTTCTTGTTTAAAAATGTACTCTGTGTTGGAATTTTTTTTAAATAACACACTCATAATGCATACAATAATGGTCACAACTGAAGATAGTGGTTTACTGAGATACTAACACCCACATTTGTTTTCAATACAATTCAGTTAACAACATATTTTTATCATGAACTTTATGAGTCTTGCTAATGGTTTTCCAAAGACAAGCTGCAATAAAATGTATTGCTAGCTATCAAAATTTCCAAGTTACAAAATAGTTTTTAATCATTATCTTCGTCAAACCATAACTAATGATGAAAACATTTTGAAAATTATGCATTCTTTCATTTGATATTTCTTAAAGTTCGTAGTAAAGTATGGTGAAAACCAAAAATCACTCAGCAATATTGATTTTTAAAACAAGTGAACGTAGATTTGGAAATGAAGTAATACATTCATTCATTTCTAAAGTAAACTTTTTATGCTGATTATGTTGCAATGAAAAACTCTAATTGTATTTTTTTTCAAAAATTCTATTAACTACAATTTAGTTAGTTTTCAATGAAAGGATCTCATTTTTCAAGAAACCAATAAATTCAGAGGATTTATAAAGTTATGTCTGATGAAACTCGAGCTATGGAATCATAAGAAATATCTATCATTATATTGTCTATTCACTCCACATGAGCTTTGAAAAATTTAATTTAAAAGCATTCATTCGAACCTACAAAACAAAATGCAATAAAAATGGTTTAATTTGTAATTAACTCAGTTAATTCAATAATTGAGGAACCACTCAAAAACAGTGTCCTCTGTATTGAAGGAACTTTACATAAATAACTAGTACTCCATTTGAAGAGTTTGTTCTAGATTAAAATACACACTGAGCTGCATGTTACAATAAGCCAAATTCCAAACATTTTCCTTCAACAGAATCTGATTCAATCTTGCAATTTAATCACATTTAGTTTAAAATCAGTTAATGTGATACACAGAAAAACAAAGAAAAAAATTCTGGATACAAGCAGTTAAAGAAATATTCTTCTAATTTTGAAAAAGCTGGAAAGAGACAAAAAACAACATAAGTTCTCCGAATACTGCTCTTTTACTGCAAAGGTTGTCCTGCAAAGGCTTTTACATAATTTTTTTTTTGTGGCTGGAATGGAATGGATAAAAATTATCGAAATAATAAACTGAATCTTCAATAAGATAAGAGCACTCTTTGGCAGGGAAATAATACCACAAAACCAGACCTGAGTTCTTTGTGCAAAATATAATTGTGCAAGCTTTTAGAAACAAAGCAGAATTTTGAGAAATTAAGGCCCCCTGACTTTCACTACTATGATCTGATATAACAATTTTAGGAGATTTTCAAATACATTACTATCTCAATGCATGACAAAACAAGTTCCTTTGCTTGTAACTTATGCAACATATTTGTTTATACCACAGAACAGAATATCCTGTATGGGATTGTGAAGAAAATATAAATTTCTATAAATCCAATCATTGCTTGCAGCTACACAATAAACTCATAGTAGTTCATGATGGAGAAACATTGATTTCATTATCAAAATCTTACAGTGGAATGAGATCTCTGAGCCATAAATCATTTGTGACTCCTTTCAACTAAATAATAAAAACTGGAATGTAGTTCTCAAAAGTTTCTGCTAGACACAGTATTTGTAAAACAAGTTTTGTTAACATCTATGCCTATTTTCTAATTTAAAATAATGAACATGAACTGCCAATATGATCCACATTTTATGAATATACACACAATAAGGATACACATCTCATAGAAACATATATGTTGAGCAATCATCCTAATCAACAATGCTAAAACTTTCTGTTAGTGATGGGACATTATATTCAGCAAATTTTAACTCATACTAGAAACTTGCTTTATCATTCATGCCATGGTTCTAGCATGCCAGATTCTAATGTTTATGTACTTCACTAAAATAACATTCATAGCCTACGACTATATCAGTAATAAAATACTTACATAGTAACCATAAGGGTTGTAAGCTTGAAAAGTAGCATACTGGCTTGGGCTAAAAAATAAGAAAGTTTAATTTTCCAAATGTATCATAGGAAAGCAACAGTTACCATTTAAAAAACCGAAACTTATTCATTAATAATGATTATTAAGAAAACGATTTCCACCTCTGTTTATTTTACTTTTGTACTTACCTGTATGACTGATACACTCCATAAGGATGGAAAGGCCACATAGGATTCAAATTTGGATTACTGGGTTCCATTTTTCTACATGTACTCTTTTCAAAAGCCACAAAGAAACTGTGAATATTAAAAGAAAAATATTCTATGAAAAAACTGATCACCTGAAAAATTTTGTTTCACTCTTCACAATACAGACTAGACTTTACCCTATGCATAAATTATAACCGCCATAAATGGTCGGTTTTCGACCCACAATTACATTTTTGGCTAAGATTCCCATTAAATGTACCGTTAATTTTCGAAAAACTGGGTGACCGCTTATTTGCTTCTACTACATTATTTAAAATTAAAATTGTAATTAACCAGACGCAGACATTACGTGTACATTATCATATCCACATATACACCTCATACACCATATAAGTTTAGGATACGGAACATGTACCACGCGCGCGTGAATCGAACACACTCGTTTTTCGTGCAAAAACATTTGCATAGATCACAAATCACAATTTTTTTTTAAGTGACTACAGAATTTGGGATGCCAAGTTAAAAATATCCGTATCTAAAAACACGCCAGAAAAGTTTCAAGACAATACGCATGCACAATATGCAAGCATGAATCAAAACTGAATTTCCATCTCATGATTCGTGAAGTTTAGTTTCATAATGAAAATTAAGAAAAAACAACTGAGACTTTTGGGTATATTTATTGAGAGTGAAATTTTCATTGTAGACAAAAAAGTCATCACTATTAGATAAAGCTACATAAAAATCATCGATAACAGTTCAAGACCTGACCTTCGAATGTTAGCCATAATTAAGATCGAGAAACATCTGTTATTTTAAGGAATCTGAGTAATCTCAGTCTTCCTAATTCAACATCAGTTTGATGTAACTTTCCTATTTTATACAGAGCAATGTAGAGTAATATTTTTTTAGAAATTTAAAAACTGGTTTCAGTGTGAGAATTGTATGTTTTGAGATAACCCTTTTAGCATTCCAAGTATTTTACCGTTTTTTATAATCTCCTATGAACAGCAGTTTTTTATAATGAAGAAAAAAATCTTTGAATCGCATACTCTGGCAAACGAAAAGTGAAATGAGGGCTAGAAGCTTGAAGTTCGTTTATGAGACGAATCTTAAAAACACTGGAACCTAAAAGTCAGAGGTCGGTTTCCCTTTTGGAACTACGACTGCTTTTCCTGTTTGTTCAAACCACTTCCAAACATTGATGTCTCAAAGTCCTTTTTTGTTCAGATTCCTTGTATTTGGCTTTCCAAGTTTCAGTGACTTTCTGTAAAGGCACTTCTGGTAAATCAAGAGTCATGTTAAAGGACTGCTTAAAATTACCCAAAGAGTTTTGGACTCTCATTTCATTTCGGTGCTATGAATCGATGTGAAGCATCTGTCGTATTTACTGGCAACCAAAGTTTCCTCTTCATCCTTTTACAAGTTCACTTTATAAATACCTTGTGATAAGCAAGGGAGAGAGAACGAAAAGCTTTCCTAGAATGGCGGTTACAATCTCTGCTAAGAGTTAGCAAGTTCGAGGTTCGGCTTCTCTTGCCATTAAACTCGATGCTATCGGGAGTTCCGGTGTTCTTTTGCAGGGAAGACTGAATTGTACATGCTCACTGAATTGTATCATTGAAACAAATAACGTCCGTATGAACTATTAGAAGAGGCACTTTCCTCCAGCCTATGTTAAAAGCACCAATAATTGAAAATCATGCTTCGAAGTTCTAGTTGATCTCACATCATGTACTCTGTAGGTTCTGACGATGTAATCCTCAAAATTCAATGTCCGGTCGCACCCTACGAAAACTTTTTGCCTCAGGGATTGCAAGGGTTTTTTTACTCATCGACTTGAGAATTTCTTTAAATGGAAAAAGGGTAAATTGAATTTGGAGCATCTAATGCATGAGAATCCCTTGTAATTAGCGCACAGAAGGAAGGGTAGTGTTCTATCTGCATGGATCACAGCCATTTGAAATTTCACTGCGGTTACATTTCTGCCAGTTTTTTTTTTGGGGGGGGTGGGAGTGGGGGGAGAAAGGGGGGTTCCTAGGAGGAGGACTCATCCAAACAAAGTGTCTAAGTACAGAGATCATTTGACCTCATCAGAGGATTTGTTAGTGTGATAATTTATCCCACATAGCCATGAACTGGAAGCCATGTTTTGCTGAAAGCGTCGGTATGTTTCTGGAAGTCGGAAAGTGTGAACGATAAGATTCGGGATAAGTCGATGCTCGTTCCATCTTTCTGAGATGCTCAGCGAGCTAGGAAAAGTGCCCGGATACCCAGAAGGAACATCCGTATTCAAATCTTCACGAAAAGAGGAAGGGACCAGGCTGGATTTCTTTTTCAATTTGAAAGACAAGTGTTTCGCAAAAACGCTGTGAATCAGCTGTGAATTGGTACCGTGCTCTCTGTACTTTGTGGTACTAACCTGCATTTTATCCCCAAGGTCAGATGAAGCAATTTCAACACGACTTTTTTTGTTTCCATTAAGTGCTCAAGAATCGTGTCTAAACATGTAAACATCCATTTCACCTGATATCCTTGAAGCATTTCTAATGTTCACAACAGCATATGGAAGTGATTAACAGCCGTAAAACGGAGAACAAATCTGCAGTTTTCACTTTTATGGTATGTAAATATATTTTCGGGCATAAAATATATATTGTTTTGTGTTCTTGTATTAGATTGTAGAGTTCTATTTGAGTCCGCAAATAAACGTGCAAGATCTGCCTGTGAATTAGCAATCAGTCCAAGTACTTGAAAATTTTTCCAAAATAACTGGAAGAAAAAATGCTTTAATTAACAAAAGTAGATCTGGTGTCAAGATTATTAGCGAGTTTTTTCATGGTATTAAGTCTCCATGTCTTAGGCAATTTTTTTTTATTTGATTCCTTTATGAAAAAATTTAGATTTATGAATACAGTTTATAACATGGATTATATATTATATGACTATGCGCAGTGCAACATATCAGTGAAATCTGTACACCTTTATATAATACTTCACTTGTAACCCGAAAATTGCAAGCAGCTCCCAAAGATTTAAAAAAAAATAGGCTTTTTGTTTTATTAATATTCCATCAAGATGGAAGACATTTAATTTTCATGCATATCACATGTAACAATTAAGTAGGGTAAATCATTCTCTCACTTTTCCCTCTTTTTTTGCACACTGTTCATACATACAATACCACTTTGCTCCATTTAGTAACCACATGTCTATTATTCATTTAATAAATATTGCAAAATTAGGTCGTATTTACTACAATTTTAATAAACTGGGAAGGATTTGGATGCCTTTACAAAACCAGACATTTGGAAAACATAAAAACACATGCAAACCACAGCCACCGATGATCTCTCCGTAATACCCGTAGTTTATCATCATACAAGCTCCCTATGAAACTTACTCATCTTCTGCCCTATGACTCATGAATGTATCTCTCTATTCTTTCTATATTTCCACTGCTTAGAATGGTACGTGTGTTCGTCTGACCTATCCAGAAACAAACCAACGGCATATATATGGTAGGGTAGTTTGCAATTTTGCCCAATGGATTGTATAAATTGATGGAATTAAAAAAAGAAATGGGAAGGATGAGACTCTTTGGACTAACTCTACTACTTCTCCTTGGAATTATTTATCAAGTATGCAGGATGTGCAAGCCGTTCTCAGTCTTTGTGCCGTCCTTATGCTTATCCATTTTTCACTTTTCTTTTGCAGCATTTCGTCTGTCAAGATGTAGACAGAAAACTCTCATAACAGTTAGTAATGCATTTCCATTGCCATCAATCTTCGGGCATCATAAAGAGTTTTGATTTTCTGTTTCTGAAACTACCACAATCATCCCTTGCTAAGCAGTCCCTGTTGCAGCAATTATCTGCTCAATTAACAAATTCGACACTTGAGTAGGCAGAAATTATTCGTGGTGGCATCCATTAATCTTCTGCTCACAGATCTCAACTGTGCCTTACAAGTCAAATCATTTCCACCTACAGATGAGCGTTAAAAGCAATTTTTTTCTCGAGGATCCGGTGTATTATAATCCTAATGTGTATTCCATGCCTATTCCGATCCCCCTTATCACATGACTGCCTCTTTTAAACCACAGAGCGTTTTTGCTTCTAGCGTTGATTCTGTGAAGCAGAATTCCCAGTACTGCTCGAAGGCAGTGCTAAATTTTCTGAAATTCCTGTTCATCTGACGCTGCTGAGCACTGTTTGCCAGGTATCGAGGGAAGTAGATCTTCTGACTCATTCTTCATGAGTTCAGCTGTAGGAAAAGTGGGTCGAGGAAGACTTCTTCCTTCGTTTTCCCACTCCGAATTTTCGTCTAAAATTTCTCAGTTTAGGAAAAGAGTTTACTGGAGCAGAATGGAAGGAAAACGATTTCGACTGATGTAAAGATGTTCAAGATGACATTTTTGACATGCATCTGTTTATAATGAGACTCTCCAAGGCTGAACCGAATTTCATTGAAAATATTGCAGAAGGTGATTTCACTTCCTGTTTGCATAGTTCCTTCCTTTTCCACTATTTCTCTTATTCTAATGAGTAGCCATCTTTGAAAGAAACGCGTACGAAAGTCATGTCATCTCATCGTTCGTATGTGATAAACAAATCTCGCATCTCTCTGGGTCGAAAATTTTTCGTTTTTTTTTTTCTTTTTTGACGGTTACATGGATACACACATTCACCGGAAACCTCCGTGTTCGTGGAACCTTTTTCGACTTAACTTCTTAGCCCTTAAAATGCATTTCGGACTTCACAACGTTAGTCACGTCCAGAAATGTTCTGAGAATGCTGCTTGCATCAGTTGTGGATTCGAAGACGTGGATGGTGCTTTTCACGTTTGCTTCATCAAGCCAGGCAACGTTACAGAAGTACAATAACATGGACTCTGCAGAGGTGTTACTCAAAAATGATGCTGATCAACAATTGTCAGCATTGGGACACATACTTGCTGAGGCATGCAAACAGCCGAGTCTCTCAGTGACCTTGCGACTCCATCAACACAATAAGCAATGCCATCTTATGGCTAGTAGGACACATTTTCTCCAGATCATGTCACTGTTTTATTTCTGCCTATTCATGGAACCAAATCCCTGCCTACATGTACTTAACCACATAAAATAAAAAAATAAGGATGGAACCTTCATCTGCTGTGAGTCTGCATGCTTTTAGTCATCTCGAATTCAGAACCTTACGTACAGTCTTTTGCAATCTAGTAAGAAAGGAAGATCTTGAGGATGAATTGTGCATATTAACTATAAAAAGCAATAAAGCAAATCACGACATGAGCGATGATGTGCAAATCCAAAGTGATGCATAACCGTGTCATTTCATATAACATAAGCTGAACAAGATTAGATGCCTGTGTCTGTGAGGCAGTCTGAATGATATAAGAGACAATCATCCACCTTGTAAGAGATTTCCAGAGATCTCATCAAAGGTTTTTTAGAAATGATGAATTGGAAAGCTTAACATCTGCTTTTCCTTTTCCTTGGAAACTTTGTTCTTTCTTCAAATCTTTAGAAAATTGAAGGCAATATCTGCAGGGTATTTACGAAAGCCTGTTGTGGCAGTTAGCGAAAGAGAATGCTTAGCTTCAAGCTAATCGTTCAGCTTGTGATTTTTTTAACATCGAAAGGAAACTGTCAATCTTGGCAGTATCTAGCAGTAGCACTTCACTATTTTTTAATTTGTATTTGTTGGAATCGATGCGTTCCTGCCAGGAGGCGAAAACCCGTAGAGGAGCAGCCTCATCAACTAGCATCTGATTAGATGGTGAATCTGTATAGTCAAGACTGGGAATGCAAAATTTGCGCAGAAAATTTTCCTCGTAGCAACGTGACGATCCAAAAAAACAAAGAAACTTGCTCACAGGAATACTCATTGAGGGAGAGGGGAAAAAAAGTGCCATACGAAGTTAAGGAATCGAATCGTGAATTCCGTAGGAACGGCATTTTCGTGCCCTCCTCCAAACAAGGACCGCGCGTTCCCGGCGCGGAAATCTCCGTGCCATACTTCTGGCCTGAATCCTCCGCGTGCCCAACTAATCTTAAACGCAGACGATGCGATTTTCACTGTTGAGAACTCTGTTCACTGGGATGTACGCGGACTCAGGCACTCGTATGCTGCAAATGCGAAATGTAGTTCGTTTTGTAGTGTACAAGTAAGAAGAAGTAAAACAGACTAGGGAAAAAAAACAAAAACGCTTTCTCTAAATGCAAACTGACCAGTTCTCCGTAGCCGTGTCTCGCCTCCTATAAGCCAGTTTAATTGCGTTTGCCGTAAATGCCCTTGCTTCACGCTTATTTTGTGGTGGTCACATTTCTTTTTCGGATTGTTTTTTTCCTTCAGGGTTACAATGCTAACGGAGCTATTGATCCCATAAAGTGTGGTCGTCTGGGAAGGAACTTCAGCTGAGGAAGCAGACGGTCAGTCAGAGTGTTGGAAATGAGTACTGCCGAAGACGGGCTGCTTCTTCCATAAAGTATCCTGTTGATTGCGGATGATTAACATGGGGAATCTTTGATCCGATGGACCTTGTGCGACGCGATGGTCCTCGAACCGTACTTCCATCCGCAAGCGTCGACGTCTGTGGTTCTCGGGGAGTTCCTCTACGTTTCGAAGTTCCTCAACACTCATCACATTCAGATGGCAGCCTGCCCCCTTCCGAGAGCTGCCGAGGTGGCGATTTGCCGAAGAAGCGTCGACCTCTGCTTGAATCGGTCCAGCAATAACGAATTCCGAGCTTGCTTCCCTGTTCTACTACGTCAGCTTTGTACAGTCGTTCTCTGGGATCAGCCGTTCCTTCCTAAGGTTGCGACCGTATGGCGCTTTCATCTGGGATACATTTCCTGCTCTCTGCTTCCAAAGAAGATGGGCGCGCATACGAGATACGAATGCGCGGAAATTCAAGCTTGGGCGCAGGTGCACTGAGGCATCTAGGCGAGAAGAGGAACAGATGCAGCGAACAACAGAGATTTCGGTCGCGCTCCCTAGGTAAGCGAGTGGCAAGGAGGAGGCAGCGCTCAGGAAGAAAGCTTCCATGGCTCTGTGCGGAAGATGCAAGCACACAGCATCTCGAAAGCTCACGGGATTTCTTTCCGATATGCTGGTTCGATGACCCGGGGCAGAGTATAGGCTGTCTGGGAATGCCGTGTGGGTAACTTTTAAAGCCAACCCTCCTCAAGCCTTGTGCTCTATCGCTTCAAAGGCAGAGACTAGAGGGTGGGTCTCTTTCAAGTCGGATGGAATGATGGACAGTGTCAAGGAAGATTTGTTAATTAATGGTAATTAACAAGATTGAGCGAGTATGTTTACTCACCCAGAAACAAGGAGTTTCCGATACTATGGCCATCACAACAAGCTCCCTAGTGGCAATGGGAAGACACGAGGGGCAGCCGTTGAAGCAGATCTTTGCAGAGAGAAGCAGCGACGAAAGGAAGTGCCAAGCGAGTTCCGCGCTTTAACACCCGTTTTTCCAGGGATTGTCCCGCTTTACGAAGTCGACTAGGTTGTGTGCTCAGGAGCACGCAGCATCGCCGTCAGAATTTTTGTGCTCCTAGTCATGGCGCTCCGCTCTTCTACAGACTGTCCGACTTTTCAAGCACTTCTTCTCACTGTCCACTTCACTGATCTTCGAAGTGTACCTGGGTCTTCCAGGCACCGCGAGACGAAGAAACGGCTTCTCAGGATACGTAAATGTCCTCTATACGGGAACTGTTTTAAGGAACCCGGCAGTATGGGCAACAATTGTCGGTATGATTCCGGAGTCATACCAACAACTCACGGATCCTTTATTCTCTTAGTGATAGGTATCCAGGGAAAGCTTAGATCGTCAGAATCGAGTCGATACTGCCATTCCTTCGCACCTCTGTCCTCTTCCCTCCCCTACTATTGGGAAGGAATCGTATCCCTCAGCTCCCGGAAAGCCAAATTATGGACTGCCAAGTGGAACTTCTCACCTAAGGTCAGGAGGGACTCATACCACTCATCAGATTAGAATTCCTGAAATGGGGAGTAGGTTAAAGCCTCTGGCTAAAAATCTGGTACGTGATGGACAAAGCTTCCGCATGGAGGCGCATGTGTTCTAAAAGAACGAGTAAACAGATTCCGGTGAGTTGCTTTCTACATTTAATCCCCGAAAGCAAGTTGACTACAAAGTCCACTCTGTGGTTCCCTTCTCCCTGCCTGCGCTCGAGCTCGAGCACCTTGTGTGCCAGTGCTACACCGCTGCCGCTCACACCCACACGTGTCATTGCAAATCGTTTTCTGCGAAGATGGCAATGAAGCCATTAGTTACTGAGGAAGGCGCGATTCGAAGCCGGAGTCTATCGAGGAGAACGAGCGCACTCCTCGCTAGACTCCCGACTAGTGGCTGCGGGCTCCAGCCCGAACGACATGCAAGGGTGTTCCTACGGCGTCCTCCTTGCATTCTCATTCCATTCGCAAAGCCCGAGGCGCCGTAGACTTGATCGAGAGGCAAACCACCTTATGAAAGGACTTCGGAGCGTGCTAAATTGCTAAGGACAAGAAAAGACCACATGGTCGAGACGGAATCCTTCACACACCATACTGGGGAGGAAGTTAGTTCTCCACTCTGGGACGGAGGACGGAGGGTACGGAAAATCTTTGCGGAAGTCATGAGGGCATCTGGAGGTCAGGGAAGTGTAGGAGGCACACCCGTCGATTTCTGGACGGAGGGAGGCTGGTTAGAGAAGAGCCTACGGTCTTGTCCTTCCTCCTCTAAGGCATCCAGCTGCTTTTATTCAACATTTCCTCGAGGTCGAGGCTGTTAACCTGGCTGCGCTACTGTGAGGGGGATCAAAGGAGTATGCCTGGGTCATAACCGCGTGCAGCGTCAACGTATTGTGTGTCTGTGATCCGCGGTCTTACATCACATTACCCACGCAATACTGATACGACACACGATCGGAGGACGCAACCACGAAGAGTATGCTATACGACTGCACCCACTTTTCGCTTTGGGAGATGATCCCATCCTGGAGAACGTGTTGATCCATCTTTGACCACTGGAGCTCAGGTCAATGGTCCCTGAAGACTTTCCGCCGAACTCACTGCGGACCGTTGGGCGGGCTAGCCATTGTGAGCAAACATTCGGTTCTTAGCGGGGTCTCCGGAGCTGCGTGGGTCTCGCAACGCTGGCAGATCTTCCTGGAGGTGCACCTCTGTTCCTGTTCTCCTTTTTGACCAGATCAAAAAGGGTAACGAGCTCCTGGGACTATCCAAACGAAACTGGCATCTCCGAGACGGGTCGGGAGGCTGTCTCTCCTGAGGAAGAAGACTGTGATGTGCCCTGTCCGACCTTCCCTTCCTCGCGCGCGCACTTCCTGAAGGGAGGAAAGGGAAAGGAATCACAATGGGTAGGGGAGACATCCGTCCGGAACCAAACGGCCTCCCACCAGCAAGCTTCAGACCGCGGCCTGCGGTGGCTTCCCAAAACAAGTCCGAATCCTTATCCTCTCCCCTTTCTGCTCTGTAAGGAGCGCAATCCTCATGTCCTCGCTGGCACCTACGCTTACGCTACCCAATCCCTCCCTGAAGAAAAAGAAACAACCTGGACGGTCCCGGCGATGCACCAATGACGGGGAAGTTTGGCTGCGGTCGGCCGCTTTCGACGCGGGGTCCGTCCACGAGCGGGCCGCGATGGCGTCCTCCGGGAATGATGGATCCCCAAAATCCTCTTTCTTCTCCCCATCTCTGTTTTCTTCATCAAAGATCCTCTTGTGCGTGCGGTACGGAGCTCTCTGAACACTCCTCCAGCGAGTAGACGGGGCTGCGCTCCCCCCGCTGGAACCTGACTCTGTCGGGGTCGATCCACACAGTTAACTCCCTTGGGTAGAGGCGGAGTACAAATTTGTCGTGGAGTTTGCACGACATGCAGGCGCAACGGATGATGCTTTCCAGAATGCAGTTCATTCGGAGGCACCTCATCTCGGAGTCCCTCCTCGGATCGTCCTCGTGCCAAAAGTTTGTAAGGAAAATGGTGATTTCCTTGATCAGAGCCTCCTGGAACCTTTCCATCTCCTCGGGGCTTATAAATCGGGAATCTGGGTGTTTCCGGAGGCATCTGGTTATCAGTTTCACTGCCAGCAACACTTGCTTTTGCATGCCAGTGTCGACGCTTTTCCTCGGGGACAGCAGCATTCGCTCCATACGACGGCCGCAGATGCCAACTCGATCTCTTCTCGAAATCGTTCTTGGGGCTGTTGATGCTTCCGAGACACGACGACAACGACGACGACAATGGCTCACGATGGCCGCATGCAGAAAAGATCCGCCCGATTTAAGGGTGGCTCGCAATTTGTTTCGGGTCCATTAGCTGGAGGCGGCGGTGTTGTGGAAATGGAGAGAAGGCTCGTTTTCTCGAACCCCTTCTTTCCTTAACAAGTCTGGCACAGCTCTCAGGCTGACTCACTGCCGCAAGGCAGCGCCGGAGCGTGCCAGATGTCTCCGAAGAACTCTTGCCTTCCTGCACGAAAGCGGGGAGGCGAAAAAAAAAAGGAAAAGTGGATCTCCGTCCACTTATCCACAGATATCCCGAGGTCCTTGTCCCCACCTCTCCCCATCACCCTTCAGCTTCCGCTATTCGCCTCTTCCGCTGTGTTTCCCAAGAGCTCTTCCATTTTCTGCCCCCTTCCTTAGGAAAAACAAGCAGGGCGGGTGCGGAACGGTGTTGGAGGCGCCGGCACTCGGTAGGAATTTCACCGCGCGTCGGAACTGGAGTCCGCCGATGCGTTTTTCTTGGAACCCACGGTTTGGTCTCAGCAGTTCGGATGCTGAACTCTCGAAGGAGTGCAGCATCGAAGGAGAGATGCAGAGGGGCAGCAGCCCCTTCTGTGCGAGGAAGTTATGCGAGGATCGCGGAGAACGCTTGCCGGCAACTGGTAATTCGCGCCTGCTCGGCGGGCGGCTCTTTGTCGTCGGCCTCGGTTCATAGCGTCACTTGTGGCGACGACCTCCTCCTGTGAGTGCCTGCATCATACGGCGTCTTCGCCCGAAGACCAGAGCTCCCTGTGCTTCTCAGGAGGACAACGTCGTCGCTCTGAGCGGGAGATATCAGACACGTGGAAGTGCCCTGCTAGCCTGGATCAATCGCTGTCCCTCTCCTGTCCCCCATCCACACCAGAAAATCCACCTCTTTTTCAAGGAGCAGACAAGGAGTCTCTGGGATGCAAGTGGCAGCTGGAAGCGGAAACGCCCTACTGAATTTCGCCCTCGAGAAACTTTCAGGAGGCACATTGAGAGTGTTCCGCTGGGTACAGGCAGGAAGGGAAAAGTCCAAAATGAATGGAATGGACAAAGGGAGGTGAGGGCAGGATGGCCATCTCCGGATACCGTGCATCTTGATAGGTTTCCTCAGCTTCCTTCTTGTGCGCTTCTCTGGAGATTTCCCAGGAAAACGCGGTTTTCTCTGGAAAACAAGGTCTCGGAAACTGTTCTTTCAGAACAGTTGAAGCACAGCAGTAGCGTGCTAGACATGCAGACCAAAGCCATTTGGCATATGGTCGCCACTTAAGAGAGTAACCTTTGCGCCCTTGTGCCTTAGCAATTTGTTGAGAGGGTCGCGCGTTTCACAAACACTGGATGTGCCACATTGAAAGAAAAAATCGATGGCACTATATCCAGGCAAAGAAACTTCGATAACAAGCCCCTCTTGGATGTAGAGTGAACAATACAGGAATTTGTGGATACCAGTAGATCTGTAAGTTTACCATAAAACTTGAGAATATTCCAGGCATTACCAACAGTATTCATAATGTTCGGTGACTGATCTAAAGGCCCCCTGTCGACTACGTTTGCCCTAGTAAAACACTCAAAGAAAAGTCATTAAAGGGGGACGATCACCACCAAGGGAGATCGTGGACTTGTTGCCTATTGATCTAGTTATCCAATTGAGATGTGGGGCCCTGCATTCCAATTAGCTGGACGAACTGACATGAGTTACGATAATTAGCTGGCAATTTCAATTCAGAAAGCAGACGTCAATGACGTTCGCACATGCATCGCGTTTTGCAGGGACCATGGTAAGGAATGAGAGACTTTATTTCTGGAGTGGTTTTCACCTCGTTCAAGTGGATGAAAGTGCTGTCTTCCAAATTCCATGATGTAGAAACTCGAAAGAGATGGAAAGAATTTGACCCAACAAATAGAGTACGGGCAGATGAACGTCTGTCTTTCGATTGCTTATACCGAATTAGATAGGGAATCGGAAGCAGAACCTACGATCTACTGAAGTCAAAATTCGAAATGCTACACACTTCACGACCTTACGGATCGGGGTTGAGAGCTTTTCTTTGACTGATTTGCAGGCAATTATTTGTGGTGTGTGCTGAACACCGAGGAATGCCGTTCCGTTTCATAATTAGATAATAATCCTAATTTTCAAAAAAATTACCCCCTATTCCATGGTAACAAAAGAGCAGGCAATGGAGGCTAAGTACAAGGTTACTGCAATTTTCTACATGCTCAGCACTCTGAACTTTGCTACTGATTCAGTCAGCCACAAAATTCTCTCCCTTTCCCAAACAAGCAGGGATTTCTTGGATTCTTCGGCCATGGATTCTTTAAACTGAACAATAATCAGATGCTTGGGGGAGGAACTCTGGATGAATTACATTTCATGTGCAGTTTACGTCTTCCAGGAAGGCAACGCGATAGGTGGGAGGGAAAAAATGGGCTTTTTCATTCTGGGTGTTTAGACAGCTTTCTGCAATCTCCATCAACACATTTGAGTTTTTTGAAATTCCGAGCTGGAAAGTTAGAATGGGAATCCAATGAAGCAAACAGGAACCAAAACCAATCATACATCTACTAACATAATCCTTCGCTTCTGCAAGAGACTCATTTGATTTTTGTTATGGTTCATTTTGATCTGTTTCGATTTCAAAACAGCAGTGTCTTCCCACGGAGACTTTTCGTTGCATCCGTACTGAATTTGCTTTGCTGTCATCTGAATGTCTCAAAGAAGTTCCTAATTTCTACAGTCTCCAACAATTCCCTGGAGTGCTACGTTCATCTCATAATCAGCAGAACTATCGGAAACCAGAACATGTTAATTCGATCGAATATAATAGTTGCCCTTATCTAAGTATTTTCAGAATTCTAGGCATCTTAATTTGGCATTTCGAAGTTTTCTTTGGTAAAATGCATTATCATGTGCAAGACGAAATCGTTTTCTGAGGAGTGGGACTCTCGATACTATCTTGTAAGGTTACTGCTACTCTAGTGATGTTTGGTACGATTTTTTGAACACGTTCTCTGGCAATCCAAAGAAGCATAGTCGTATTTTTCTACCGCTATAATTAGACTTTCCCGATAGAAATTCTAAATATATGTTTTCCCATTTGAAGAATCCTCCTATCTTCAGTATTGGAACAAAATCAGTGATCGAAGCACTTTTCTCACAAGAAAGAAAGAAAAAAAAAAGAAATTCTTCATTGGATTCATGACCCTTTAAGAATCAATATCGACTTCAAATCAATAAACTCTCCTATGTTCTTTGCCCACCTTCCGCAAACACGCGGCAATCCAAAAATATAAAATATTAAATTCTTTTTTAATGGAAAAAATTCTTCGTAACTTTTCCATCGGTATCAGATGATTTCTTTTTAGAGCCGGTTTATTATTCTGAGACTCATTAAAGGACATAGTGACCAACAATAGATGAACTTTTGTTGGACATTAATGAATAATAATATGTTTTCCTTTTTGTTGAATTTTGTTTAGTCTTCTTGATATCCCTTAGGTTGCAATTATAAATCTCTGTATTCTTACGGTTCTAATCTGTTTACGTGTTCATGAATGCAAATTTGACTGTTGAATATTTTCCGCCCTGGTAGGCTTAATGTCAGAGGTCATAGTTTCATTTTGCCTGCTGTTATGTTAAACCGAAATCTCACTTCTCAGTTGCATCTCTGATGAGTGCCTTGGAAAGATTAGATAAAGAAAAACTGAGTTACCCAGATTTCTCTGTAATGTGGTAACAAAGTCCACAACCCACTTTATAATCATGCATGCGACCAGTCAAACAATCTTCGCGAACTTCAGAATATTATGGCCATGAAAAACTTAACTGCCACTTCGATTTCGATTCTAGTAGATTTCAAAGCTTGTGTGATTCTTTGCATTACTTGCTCTCAGTGTTGAAGTTTGGTCATTAGCAATATTGAAAAGATCAAATCCTACGTAAGTTGAAAAGTCCTTTAGGATACTGGACAATACAGATGAAAGTAGATCGTTTAGTAAGAACACCTCAAGGAAAGAAAGAAAGAAAAACAAAAAAATGTTTCTGAAATATTTTGATAACTCTCCAAAACACTGAAGAAAATAATGGAGCAAGTAGGAACAAAATGAAGAAATGGAGCGTAAATTATATAAAGTGAATGAATGAGGAAAATTATTGTAGTTACCCCAACAAGCTATCCAAAAAAAAGGAAAATGTCTGCGATTAATTCACAAAAATCGAAAGTGATTTCGAGTGTTCCTAAGCATTTATTCAGTAGGAAAAGCAGTAAATGGGAAAATACAAAAACAGATAGTTACCCGTTATGAGTTACCGCATTTCAAAATTAATTAATTTATTCTCTATTTTGTACAATTTGCATCACTGTTTATGATGAATATTAAAGTGCCACTGTGGTACAATTTCCAGTTTCTTTCCAGAAAGCAGTTTTAAATGTAACACTTGCTAAAATTCAAGGCTTAATCCATCTGAAAAATGTCTCAGAATTCAAAAAGTGGATTCAAGACTGTCACAGTGGTTTGCACGAACAAATCCTGTTTCATATTAAAGATACTTCAATTTCTTATAACCATAGGCAAAATACAAAAGGAAGATGATTCTACCTGTATGAGAGATAATGAAGTTTTGAAAATGAAGTTTCCTTCAGATAAATCGATCGATAGGTTACAAATGTCGATACGTTACAAATGCATTTTGCTACCTGCTCAAATCACGACTGAAATTAGGTCCGGGAAACCAGATAGAAAGAATTAAAAGGAAATCAGATTGCTGTAAATCTCTGAGCTGCTCAATTCTTTTTGAACTCACAGCAAGAAATGAAATAAATTCGGAAAACAGTCATTAGATAAGAAAATTTTACAAGTGACTTCCAGCTCCCATCACAATAAGAAAGCATTTTAAGATTCCAGAATATAAATAAAAAATGTAACGAGTAGGGAACAACTGATGGCAAGAGTTTCCAGTTGTTTAAAGGATATTAGTGTCCAGAACAATGCAAAATAATATAGAAGACCCGCTTGCATTTATCTAATGGAACAGCTTATTACTTATGTTGAAATGAGCAACCAAGGTATTTTTAGAATACGCTGTCCAACTGTTCTAATCTTTTTGAAGATAAATGATATTTAATTAGAGCCTGTATTCCTTGTTGACAGTTGTTTAGTTTCAGATTTGCAAGAAAAATGATAATTGTTGAAAACATCATTAAAAAATAAATTCTTAAGGAATCTTGTGCAGAAAAAAACAGTTGACTATCATAAATGCATATTTCCAAGCCAAACAAATGAAATGACCAGTTTTTGGACGCACTTGATACTATATGCAATTACTCAGTCAGTAATATGCTCATGAGAAAATGAAAGACGTTTTACGATTCTCTCTACTTTTCTCAAGCAACACACACTTTAAATCAAATGCATTCGAAAACACAGAAATGAAAGCATTCCTAAGAGGTCATAAGAATAGAGCTATGTGCAGTATGAAAGCAATTTTAATAAATATATATGAGAATATCGCTTTCCATCAAGAATATCAATTGCTTCGCTTTACAGAATGCTTGAAAATTCGAAGTAAAAACTAGAATCCTCGAATGAACAATATCGACTTTCCTAGCAATTTGTGCTGGTTCACTACTATATCAGTTGATATTTCCACTTTGCTTTTTTTACTATTAATGCCATCACTAATAATGCCTTCTGCACACTAATTTTCACTGAATGGAATGGAGACCATCCATTCAATTTGTTTTCAGCGGGATAAACTGGAAATCTAAACATTAAAGTGAAGGCTTCAAATTTGGACCGCAAATATCACAACTTGTGTCCATAAACCTTGTGAGGTTCATAATTGAGTATCAGAAGTGCAAAAAATTAACTAAAGATGCAGAAGATATTATATTAACTTTTAATCAAAAGTAAGAAATTCAGGTTCAGTTTTCAACTGTGTGGTTCAAGATGACAGTGAGGCCTGATTAAAAATTCGATTTACTGACATTTTCATTTTAAAAAGATGTGGTAAAACGAATGGAAAACAATCAGTAATGCTACGTTAGAATTGCACATTATAATACAAGTGTAGATTAAGTAACACTTTTAATATGTTACTTATAAATTTGCAGATGTGCGCCGAAAGTTGTTTCCGTAGTTGTTGTTTTCATGGCTTTTTTTGATAATAAATACTGGCTTTTACATCATATCCGAAATTCTTATGTGACCAGCGACGATACAGGTGAAGTTGATTTTGATAAATTTAATGATTCACTGATTATGTTTATACAAGAAGTTGTTATAGCTATTATAACATAATTAAAAGTAATTTGTTTTTCCTGATTCAGGAGTTTGCGAGCTGCTTATGTCCAATAATGATTTGCCAATTCCAAATGATGAGACTTTAGGAATTATATCGTATTCCGAAGGAAATGAAAAAAGCGCCCATGATGGAACAGAATCATTTTCGTATGATATTAGGACAGGTGATTAAAATATATGAACAAAATATTAATTTCATAAATGGAATTTCTGTTTGGTGTACTAGACATGGATTATCATAATCCAAGGAGGCGATCAAATACAGCAATACGGTTGGAAAAGTTGAAGCAAGAAAAAACAGCAGCAGCCAATGCACAGCACATTTTTTGGAAAGAAACAAACGAGCCAGTTTCAGGTAGAACACTATAATTATAAGCAAATAAATAAAATTACCAAGGGTTTTGGCATGACCGTTTCTTTCAGATTGAAGTTTTTAATGGATTTGGCTGCATTGCTATTCATTTTTATAATCTTGTTTTACAGAGGAAGTGCTGCAGGAAATGTTTTCAAAAAAAGCTGTTACTCCCAAACTTCAAGAATCTGTATTGACAAAGCTTTTAAGTGATGAAAATTGCCTTCCAACCAATCCATTCCAAGAATATTCAAAGTTTGATGGAAGTGTGAGTTGTTTTGTCTATTCTGAGGTAATGATGATGATGAAGAAAATTAATAGGTTGTAGTTGGCCTGCCTGTTCGAAAATTTGCTGTTTTTCTGACAATGTTGCCTTTTGACAAACAACAGTATCCAATGCAAGTTGCCATTACATGTAATGCTAGAGTTCAAGACTTGATAGGGTTGATTTGTTGGAAATACACAAAAGAAGAAAGTCAGCCTCCTCTTAAGTAAATTAAGATTAATTTTATTGCATGGAAAATTGAAAGTGTAGAGTCAATCATATCAAACTATGGTGTGTTAATGCAGAACTCTTGTAGGCCACAGGTATATCATTATAGTTTATTCATTGCTGAGGATAGTGGAGAAGTGGATTATGATTTTCCTGCCTTAGAAAGGAAAGAAATGGTGTCTAAATTTGGATTCAGTACATATGCTCTGGTAGAGGAAAGTTCCAGTGAAGCAGAGGCTCTTCAACAGTACCATGCCTACGTCACAGTGTATGATTAAGGTATTAAATTACAATACTTATACTCATTGTTTAGACAGAGTGCTGCCTGCTGGGGATGAGGTGATGATTTGCATTAATGATGGAATTACATCTATAAAAAAACTTTTGGAAAAAATTCTTCAAGAGTACTTATCTAATACAAAGGGAACAAGTGAGTATACTATCAAATGCAACAAACAAGTATTCATTTTTTTTGTTGCAGAAGTAGAATATCAGATAGAAAGAAAGGATGTTCCAGGAGTGGAGATTCCCCCAGAAACCCATTTATCTGATTTGGAGACCACATATTTCTGCATTGTGAGGAAACACAGTTAAGCAACTCGAATGCGCTTGCCTGTACTGTCATATCCATTTTAGGTCGGCGTAATGATTTACCTGAAAATTGTGATCTATCTAATGCAAATAGCTGGAACATACATGAGAAGAAGAGTTTTTCTGTTGTCCAATTGCATCGACTGAAATCTAGAGTACCAGTGAATTTTAGTAAGTTCTCTGCATATTTACTTGCAATTAACTTTTGGTTTATTAGTAATTTCTGAACAGAAGATTGAAATTGTGCCAATCAGCTTGAAAGGGAAGAGTTTGTTTTTCCCATTTTTGAAACAGTTTTCTTTCAACATAGACAATGTGGTGGCTTGTGAATTGGAAGAGGAAAAAGCTTGTGCTACCTTTCGTCTTGTGTGCTATACACCACAGGCATGTTATAAAATACTTCATTTTGAAGGGACCTTATCCACTGTGAAAGAGATTATTACCAAGTGCCATTACATCCTAGAATTTCATGCAAATCCCATTAGGGATGACTATTTATCTTTCAAGAATATGAAAGAAGGAATCATTAAATTGCACAGAAAAGCATAAACTGAAGAGTTTCCTCTTAAATCTCTGTAGCTGCGAACTTTTTACAAGGCTGTGAAGGGAAATTCTGTGTTTTGGTACCAGTAATTTTAGTATGACTGACTGCTGTGGTAGCTCATTACTACTCTATGCAACTTACTCATTACTTTTTTGCCAATGTCTTGCTACTGTATGTAGACAATTTAATGCAACACCACTAAAAAATGGTTTCCTAATATTAGAAGGCTTCTGGTATGCATCACACAAAATTAAAATCAAATTATTCAGCTGATAATAATTTCAATTTAAAGAAATGAAATTAGGGAAATACTCGTTGTATTTTTTAAAATGCTTGTAAAAAGTACAGATTTCATATTTCTGATTTTCTGATTCATTGTGCTAGTGTATACTGGTGAAAGCTGATTCTCTCATTAATTGCATGGCATGAAACTACCATGACATAGCATGCTTTTGCTGAATGATACAGATGGGTCAGATTTAATTTTGCCTTATTTCATGGCACTTCTCAACATCATGCATTCACATTTTCATTTCCAGCATAGTTAACTGTTCCAAATTAACTTAACTTTCTTCCAAAAACGAATTTTCAAACTGAGTTTGGCTAATCTGAAACACAAAAGCTACATGAAGACATTGTGTAGCTAGAAGATACAAATGTTAAACATCACAGCTAACAATGTTCTATGTGATTTGAAATACTGACAATACAAAATTTCACAAAGAACAATACATTAGTGTGCAACTCGTATTTAACGAGAATGTTATGGAAGTACTTGGTTAAGTACTTATTGCTCGCAGTTGCACCTGTACCTTTCTCTTTTTAAACTTCTTTAATAGGGCTGCATCTTTTATTATCTCTTCCAGATCTTCTTTGCTGTACTGATGTTTCTTGGTCCTATGTACTTTTTTTTTGACAGCAACAAAATTAGTTTTAGTTTTCCGCAGCTTTTTCCTTAAGAGATGTTGTTTATTTTTTTTGCTAGGCCACACTCCAGTTTCCTTCAGCTGTTTCAGCCGCTCCTGACGCAACTTCTCTCTGTACTTATCTCTGTAATTATATATTAGCAATTTATCCAGAGTCAAACATTATCACACTTGTATCGAATCTTTAAAACATCGACATCACAGTTTGAAAAATCTTCTTCCTGAATAGTTTTGCCTTTCAGTTCTGGCATGCGTGGCATTTTCAATAAACCAAAACATGTAGCCAATTTGCCCATGTTTAAATCTAAAAAACAAGTTCTATGAAGAATTTGTTTTTCAAGTCCAAGTTTTGCTAATCAAATGAAAATGTATTGCAATATCTTATTTTAGAAGCTTATTAATCATCTATATTTCCTGACACTAATTTGCATGCTCTGATTCTGCAAAAATTCATATACAGAATGAAATCATATAATTCCATATATGAAAAAGTCAAAAATAAAAAGGCAGCTACATGAAAAACAGAAAACAAAAAAGACAGGACAAGCATTTAACTAAGCCTCTCAAAATGCAGTTTATCATAAAAAATTTCCTATTTCCTTCTAAGATTCAAAATGCTGTAATTTGCTTTAATACAGAAAATTGATTCGAAAATGTGATTTGTACCTCCACATATGATTTTGCAAATGAGAATTTCCAAACGAAACAGAACATTATAAAATGCCCAATGAAACTGATAGCTTTGAAAAATACCATAAATTTCGCCAAGAAATTACCTTGGATTCGAAAAATTAGATTGCATTCATGTTTCTTGTAACTTTGCACAAAAGAAACAAAAGCACGATTAGCTTTATCAAATCTTGCACGATCAGCAAGTGCCATCTTTTGAAGGTGATGAAGCGATGGTTCTTCATGTATTTTAAATGGCAGAGGATGTAAGACTACCTGCAAAAATAAAACCTTTTGTGTGCAATTTAATGGTCCTAAACGGATAGTAGTAATCTGCTCCTATATGACTACAGTGACTTCATTATACCTTTTGATTACATTCCAAAAAGTGAATATAAGCGTCTTCTTCAGGACACAACATAAGCAATGCTGCTCCTTTATGACCTTGACGTGCAGTACGACCACAACGGTGCACAAATGCAGATGCTGAAGAAGGAGGATCAAACTGAATCACCCAGTCAATATTAAGAATATCAATACCACGTGCCATGACATCTGTGCATAGAAGAAGACCTGGAATTTTTGCAAAAACATTTTTTTAAAAAAACAAAACTCAAATTGAATGTAAGAGACCTGTTTTCAAGTTCCGAAACTTATCAAATACTGAATAACGTCGATGCCTCATTTTCCCATGGAGACTATATACAGTCACAGATTTCAACAGTCTAAAATTGAAAACAAATCTCGTACTTCATAATGCATCTTTCATACTCACTCTTGCATAGCCAATCCAAAGTAGTCCACAGATGCACAAGTAGAAAAAAATACCAAAGCTTTAATGTTGGGTGACTGCTGTTTGATTAAACCCAATAATATATCAAACTTTGCCTCTCGATTACATATTAAATAGTAATTTTGTAATGACTGGGGGGTTCTGCTGCCCAAAGTGCTGACTACACGTACTACAAAAGGATTGCGCATGCCTGCCCTCACAAGTTGCTCTAATTGTTCTGTTTGGGTAGCAGAAAATAAGCCAGTACGTCTTTGCTTAGGAAGATAACTCAATATACAATTTAAGCTTTTCTCAAATCCCAAGTCCAACAATTTGTCACCTTCATCCAAAATCAGGACCTCCTTTATGGTGCAATTAATATGCATCATAATTGGAGACATACTCACAAGAAACTTCACATTGGACGATAAATTAAAATCTGCACTTTTCTGAGAGAACAAATCTGCCAAGCGACCAGGAGTGGCAATGATAATGTTGCCACCAGACTTTTGAAAAGTACTGATTTCCTTCTTAAGGTCTTCACCTCCTGTAAACATGATATATGACAAACCAGTTTCCAGAAGATTCATTAACATAGTTAATAATTCATAAGTTTGGCGTGCTAGTTCTCGAGTAGGTGCGATGACAATAGCACCAACTTGTGCATGTTGAGACACTTTGCCATTCTGAAACCAAATTCAGTCAACTAATGCCATTAGTGCATAAAGTGACCCAGGAAAGCAAAATGCACACTTCTAATAATCACAGATTTTACGACTTCTCCCAATCGAACGAGTTTGAATACGTAAACAAGATATTTTTGCAATTGCAAGAGGTGTTTAGAAACCTCTTAGAAGTCAGAATAAAATCATGTGGGAAATTGTTAAAAAATTACTCCAGCCAATATGCTGCATTTTTTTTCCTGGTACATATGTAATGTTCGTGCAAGATACTTTAAACCATAAAATTTGAAAACTTTTTTTTTTAATTTTGAATTATAACTGCTAGAAGTCAATCCTTGAAAATTAATTAGCTACAGTGTGTTGGTGCTAACTTATAGTCTTTTGAAAATTACAGCTAATTCTCAGATTAGAATCAGCAACTCACCATTAAACGCTGCAGCAAAGGGACCAGAAAAGCCAATGTCTTCCCACTTCCTGTTATGGCTTCCACAAACACATCTTTATTCTGCAATAGCAGGGGAATGCAAGCTGCCTAAATGATAATGAAGTTGCAAATACTCACAAAAATTAATTACTTACTTGCACTGCAGTAGGATAAATAAACCCAAGTTTTTTTAGTGCATTTACAATGTTGGGATTTACTTCTGCTGGTAATCTATCCCACTCAATACGGGAAAACTGTTTTTCTTCAATTACAATCTCTGTATTATTCATCTACTCGACTGCATTATTATTACAGATTTTTGGTGGTCTTGTTACTTCTCCCAGATGAAATAATACAAACAAAAGCACAACACTTTTTGGACAATGAAAGTGGTTCAACATTCTTGCGCCAAGGCTACCACTTACATGTGTTTGGTTTGATGCTTACAACATTTTTATTAATATTCCACATTAATCAAGTTATGTTTGTGTGACAAACGCTTCTCCTTTGGCAATATTCTTTTTCAACTCTGGTAAAACCTTTTGAAGTTGCTCTTCTTCAAAAGTGCTCAACTGTCCCAATCCCAAGTTCTTTTCAAGACCATTAACCTACAAACATCATTGAGCACGTATTGTGAAAAAAAGTTATCCTTACTCCTAATAATAATGGGGTAGAAAAATAAGGTACTTCAGTTACATTTGAGTGCACATATGCACATTCTATGACCCCCTGTTCACCATTCAAAGCACGAAGGAGAGAAAAAGCAAATCGTGCTCCTGCATACGCCATGGAAAGAGTGGCTGATCCTGCTCCAGCCTTAGCTTTCACTACTTCAGTGCCAGCTTCCTGGACTTTCTCTGTCAATGTTTTCAGCTGATCTAGGTCAAAGTTCAAAGTAGGAATAGCCTGAGAAAACAGTGGCAAAATGGTAATTCCAGAATGGCCTCCCACAACAGGAACATTAACAGAAGATGGATCTAATCCCTGAAATGGGAAACATGATTATGAACACACATTTGTACCTCATTACTTTAGCTTCAGCCACAAAAGTATTTGCTCTGACTACATCCAAAGTAGAAACACCAAAAATCCGATTAGGATCATATACTCCCTTTTTTTTGTATACTTCTGATGCTATTGGAAGTGTGCTGTTTACCTATACAAAACTAAATTCTGCAGCTGATTTACTGTGTTATTCTTACTGGATTTGTAATAATTCCTAGAAGTGCTTTAGGACATATTTCAGCACAAGCTTCAGCAAGTGTTTTAACAATGGAAGCATTTGTGTTGAACAGATCATCACGAGTCATTCCTGGCTTACGAGGTACTCCAGCTGGAACAAGAACTAGATCACAATTCACTAAGGTTTTCTGAAAACAGGATACAAAATTAAATAATTACCAAAGCAAAGTAACTTATAAATAAACCTCTAATTGCTGCAGTCCAAGATAACCTTCAACTTTAGCTTTAGTTTCAATATGACTGAGGTCAGCAGCCACTCCTGGTGTACCAACAACATCATACAAAGAAAGTACCTTGACTAGTGGTGAATGCTTCAAAAGTAAAGCCAATGGTTGGCCAATTCCTCCATTTGCACCCAAAACAGCGATCTTATGGCTTTTCTAAAGGAACACAGAAAGAAGCTTTAATAACACCAGTAACATCAGCTAAACCAAAGATTGCAATTGCTAGATACACATAAACTGAATGAATTGAAAAAATGTAAAATATAATGTGCAGCATTTTCGAAATATATTGTTATTGAAAAAATTCAGCAAGGTATCCACTTACAGATCAGATAAACACACACATAATTTGCATCCTTGAACAAAAAAGATAAAAATATAATATAAATACAGGTATTGATACACATACGTGGATGCATAACTATATGCAAAATGAATTTACTTGCATAACTAAATGCAAGTAAACTTTGGCAAAATCAGTGATTTACTAGTTGATTCAAAAAATCCGTTATCTGCAATTTCTACTCATTTGAATTTTTTATTCTTGGAAACCAGTTTTTTACAATCATACACATACAACCACATAGCAATTATTTAATGCAAGTGACCCAGTTGACAGTGCTAATGACCAGCCTATCAACATCACTAAAATGAAGGTCAAGACTAGGTTTAAAGGGTCAATGATCCACACAACTAGTAATTATTAGTAATATGATCAAACTTTTTCGTTTACATTAGGTATTTCATAAACATACCAAAAAAAATATACACAGCATTCCATTGGTTATCCTTATACATACTATCTTTTTCTATGAAAAAACTTAAGGTCTGTACAAAGACATATGAGCTGAAATTCTGGAATGTTATTACTGCATGTGTATCTAGCAGCCATACAAACTACAGATTCTGGGCTACTACACCGGCATTTCAAAACATGCTGAAGAATATAAGTATAATTAGATAAATTCCTTATTGAACTGATGCATCACCAATTCTGGGAGTCCGAGGCAAAATGGTTTATTATGCTGGCTTTTTCTGGGAATGGGGAGTTCCTCAATTCAAAAAATGAATGAAAACTAATTTTTTATAAAGTTACGTAGCTGTAAACGGTTTCGAAAATCGTTATTTTCTTGTGTTTGATGCTATAAACATGACAATAACATAAATCACAAAACTCTGTTTGGCGCGAGAAATCTGATTAAAAAGACTTTGACACTGCTTTAATAATTGCTGATGAACCGAAAAAAAAATAAGTGATCTGGAAAATACCCCGTCCCCTCCTCACGTGCACATACCAGTCAAACTGATAGCAATCACAAGAATTTTACTTAAAAATGGATTTCAGAACAAGATTGTCGATAAACTCACTGCCACACAAAAATGTACTTGAGAATAAATCAACTGAAAATCGTCTTTCTCATTTCAAACTATAAATTCACATTTCCTTTATGGGTCAAAACACTACCCGATCAGCAAAGAGCTTTCGTCAAAATGATTTTGATAATCCTTTTACATTTCACGAACTTCATTCCAAACAATCTTTCGCAACTAAATCGGTAATTCTCTAAGAGAGGTTTTCCCTTGAGAGAAGGAGAAATTTAATTCCAATTAATGCATGGTTACAGTACCTGCAATGAACTCACAGATCTTCTGAAGTAAACATTTTGACAGGCTCTCGTCCAGTTTAGCAACATGTTCAGCAGGCCTTTCGTTACTATAGCGACACCGTGCACATCCGCAAATGAGACACGTAAGGCTCCGTGAGCGGTGATCCGACCGACTTTATTCTGCGCGTTAGGAACGCGGCTATTCTTAGGACTCTTGACACTTTGTGGAAAGAATTTTGAAACTAAAATTAAATTACAAATTCATCGCTGTAATCCGCTGGTATTAAATCTCAGATGAAAGCATTTGCTGAGTATTCGATCGTCTCTGCATCTCGGGGGGATGTTTCAGCAAAAGCTAAATATTCTAAAACGGAAACAAAGATTAACAGTTGGTTTCATATTATCCCTCAATTCTGCAAGGAATTGAATTTACTTATTCAATTTGTCTTGTTCTGAACATCTCGTTTTAAATAACACCATTCACTCAGGGAGTGGCTAGAAAGCTGAGCATGCAGTGTAAACAGAAAATGCAAATTTTTATAATGGACCTTGTTCTTTCTGAGGAGGAAAAAAATGGGAAAAACACACTTCATTTGCTGAACCAGCATTCAACTTCTTGTAACCACTAAAGAAGCTCAACTAGAAGCAAATTCTTGCTTACTAGAACAAACATTCTAAAGTATTCTAGCTCCTCTCATGATACCGTGGTGTGCGTGTCCTATGCTATGGATGAGCTTTCCACTGCAGAGTGCCAGGGAAATGTTTCAAAGATCAGAAAGAAGCATGGTTCCATATATTTGGTTCTCAGTTCTCTCTCAACCAAGCCACTCTGGGTCGTCAGAGACAGTTTCTTTGTCTCAGGGGATAGAAACCTGTGCGACATTCAGGAGAATCGATAGAGACTTCTTGAGGTCAATAAGAAAGCAGAATGCCCTTCTTGGCACCCTATATCTTCCAATGTTGCCTTAAAGGATGGATCTTTTAAGCTGTCTGCCTGAAGAAGCTCTGGAAGTATAAGCCACAAGATCGTGTAGACCTGTGAGATCTCACGACTTGGGCTTTCCAGCTGGCAGCAAAGCGTGAACTCTGCAGCTTTGTCCCCTCAGGCCTAATTTAGAAAACCATTTTCCCCAGTACCGAAGAAGTACATAGCAGCAGAAATCTCCGGGGACTTGGTAATCGATTGAACCATGCTCAAAAACTATTCTCCTGAAACCTTTCTTCACATCAGATCCTCGGTATCTCATTGGGCTATTTGATACTGCACCAAGATCTGCATCGACGGCGGCTCCAGGCGATCTCTCGCCCAAAGCCTTCTGCGCGCACCGTCGTGACCCTCCTGTTCACCGGAACTGAAGAACCTGCCGTCCTCCGGCAAAGGAACTCCAGAAGAAAGGAATTGAGTTTGTATCCTGTCTCGGCGGTTAGGAATAGTGCCGACGATTGAGCGAAATCCATTTTTAGGGCTCTTTGCTTCTTATTAATGAAATTTCGAATTGTCTCCTTGTGACAGGCAGAACTGCCTCGATCTCTTCTGTACCAAATCAGAGCATTTGTCGCTTCGAGAATCGGACCATTGCAATACCTAGAAACCATAACTAGATCAATCATGGGGGTAAGGACTTACTTGGACCCTATGTCACGAAATCTTCCTTTGCTTTCTTGAACTCTATGCCACTATCATGGAGTTTCTTTCCTATTGGACTGTTGAGAGACAACAGTTTCCGGAAGCAGGAGTTCTTTTCCGGACTCGCTTTTAGCCTTCTGCAGAGATCCTATTCCCTTCTATCTATCCTGAGAAAATGTCAGGTTTCCAACCATCTATTAATCTTCATAGCTAGAGACGTACTCGAGCTGGACACAGAAGTCATACGCTTGAAGCAATTGACTGCCTGAAGCCAGTTCTTCGAGTCCACTTCTCCTTAGGGCGATTCCACAGCCTCTCTGCATTACTTTTAGAATGCTAATAGAGAAATCTGAGAGTCAAAAAATTCATCAAATCAAAATCTATCCTTCCAGATCAAGGCTACGCATTTGACGCTTTCCGAGGGACCAATGCAAACTAATCGGAAATAACCAAAGGAGTATATAGGTGAAGGTATGAAGGAAGTGCGAGAAGCGCTCTTTCACTCACTCAAACGACACCTACCTGCATGTGCTGGTTGCGTGGCAGAAAGACACAGGGAGAAAAGGAATTGCAAAACCGATTTTTCGCACTTTAGTTAGGGACAGGCTCATCAAATAAAGGCAATAAAACCTGTATCTCTGGATGAGTAAACTACTTCTACTTCAGTGGAAGACCGTGGTTTTGTTCTTGACTTGCAGTTCACAGTAAATGAGGGAGAAAAAAAGTGCTCAGACCAAATTTCGAGAGCTTCCTGTGCCAAAGGATATTATTTTGCTGTTTATAACTGTTGTGGATAGTTAACAGTTAACTCTAGAGGAGACACGTCACCAATCTCAATATTGTGTTTTGCAGTATCGGCACCTCTGTGCCTGTATCTTCTACTTTTCCGAAAAACCTGCTACTCAAATTTTGGTTACGCTAGTTGAAAAACAGATAAGGGAGAGATTTTGCCACAAATACGAAGGAAAGCGAACAACTCAATTCCTCATTTCCATGAAGTTAGCATTATACAGGATACAGGCAGTCTCCTGCAGCACGCGATCACTTTCACTTTTTGGATGAAGGCAATTGGAATAATGTAAGCAGAAAAAGTCAGAGAGCCATGGAAAGGTTACTACAGAACATTTCTTCTTCGGTGAGCATGCGATCCCTGGAATAGGTCCTCCAGTTGGAATGCACAAAGATACCACAGTAAACATGCGTTGCTCTTTTTCGGAAAAGTAGAAGCTGAAAGACCTGCAGTACGATTCCACATTATTCAGAAACTCATAAAGAGAAGTTCAGCTGCGCAGCTACTGCAAGACCATACAGGAAATTTCAGTGTTCAAGTGAATAAGAGTTAACAAGAGTTATTCAAGAGAACTCTCTTACTGTCACTGGAACCCGGGACAGTTATACAAGAGAACATGATACACTTTTTTGCTCAACTGCATAAGCAATCTTCCATCTTCTGAGGAACTCTAGATGCTACAGAAGCGTCCAATTCAGTTTCGCTCATAAATGAGCCTTCACACTGGCGTCAAGGAATGCAAGGAAGTAATAATTTCACTATCTTGAATCCATCATTCCTTCTGTAGCTCTGGCCCCTCAGAACTAAAGCGTGACCACTTTAGGCGAGGCATCTCACGGAAGAAGGTTGCACCTTCTCAGGTTTACGGATTCTGCTGTTTTGTTTTAGACCCGGTCACGCCGGGACGTTTATTTCTCAAAACAAAAGAATAAACGCACAAATAATTGGGAGAGCGAGTTGCCGAGGAAAACAAACGAAAGTCCGCGGAAAGGCTTCACGGACACGCAGGTCGGTCAAGTAGACAGTCCGGAAGGCAGGGAGGAGACAATGAATATAAAAGATGCTAACCGCGGTTACAGAGATCTTTGGAAGAAGCCGTTCCTTCTCTACAGCTTTCTTGAGATATGGGCGAGCTCTTGCGGCAATTGGGTCCATCTCGCTGCAGCCCTCACGAAGCAACTACTAGGCGAGTGATTTACCGTTGTTACGAGAGCAGATGCAGAACGACTCTAGCCGCCAAGATGGTTCGCACGCAACCCAACGTTGCTGTGATTTTGCCACACGAAAGCCCATCTCATGCGAAGAAGCGTCGCAGCAAGTATCTCGTAGTGTCCTCCACATGCAGCAGCGCTGAGGCCAGCCTTCTTCGCAGTTACAGGAGGGCATCGAAGTTCAGCAACAGGTACGGGAAAGGTTCTATCGTCGCCACCTAGAACAGTTCAGAGATGCAATTCCCCGGAAATGAGGTGTAATCGCTCTTTACACCGGAATCCCCAGTGCAGAAAAAGCATCTTCTGGTGTTTTCACCAGAAAGGGAGCGCCGAAACATCCATACAAAGTGAAGAGACCACCAGTTTTGCGAGAGACACACTAAAGAATTCTTTTTATTGAAGTAGTCCCATACCGTGGAGCAGTGGCGTCGGCCAGCTCATGTCTTTTAGTCGTCTTGGAATTTAGTTACTTCCGCAATGTGCAGAAGAACTACCATCCTATCAGTTGGCCACTGTCATTGCTTGCCCTGAGGGCAGATAACACTGAAGAACGGGATGTAACAGTCAGTCTTGACGACTTCCTGAAGTCCTGGAGCAGTACTTCCAACGTGATGCTAAGCAGATTCTTAAGGAACGAAGTTCTTCAGGGTTCAGCTGAAAGATGGACACCCAGGTTTCCATAGTCTCCTGCCGCCAAGCGTTGAAGTTCCTGTGAAGCCAGAAGATGCAGCGGTGTTGCTGCAGTATCGAGACCATTCGCCTTGATGGATATCCTTACCTCCTCATCTTTTTAAAATCACACCGTCAGCATCAAAGCAAGTTCTTCAGTGTCTGGTTAAGGCTGCAGGATAAGGCATGCGGGGTCACATTACAGAGTACTCCACCACTTGGCACAGAGGGCCAGAGTCGTGGACTGTACTTGCAGTTCCAGCATCGTGTCGGGGCGCCATCAGTTCTTTCAGGCGGATACGAGACATAGTAGTACCCCACAGGACTTTCTTAGTAGATGCTGCTCCCGAATCTACGCCGAATTTGGGAATGGACCAGCGAAAAGGAGGAGGAAACAAAGTTGCTCCAGATAGTAGCTCGTTCTGGAAGAAGGAACTTGCCGTCGGAGAACAGACCAAGAGAAACTTCTGATTTTTGAAGGTAGACGAACCACGCTTCTGTGGTGCAGGAGTTGTCCAACGGAACCAAGCGGTCGCATTGGGTCGAAAATGCTTCGCAACGGAAGCAGCGACGCCTTTCGCAATTCATTAATTCGATTCTCGCCCGGTTACCCGTCGGACGACTCAAACAAAAAAAGTGAAAAGTCGGCTGGCTTCGACGAATGCGGAGGGCGCGAACTGCAGCTCCCTCCATCGGCAAGGACGAACTGCCATTCTGAGATGGTCTCGGTGACCAGCACTGCCATCACTTACTGTCGTGCCGCCACGTGCTTTCCGAGCCATGTGCGCCCTTGGCCTTGGCATTGCGTTCGGTCGACCTTGCGTTGCGAGCGTTCCGTGGCGGTACGGATCTCCTACCGTGCCGTTCGCGACTCCAAGCGCAGGCCAGCGCGTTGCCGCATCGACGTGTGCGTGAGCTTATTGCTTCCGAAGAAGAAACGGTTCCTCTAAAATCGCGATCAGGGAATGGCGCAGAGTGCTTGCTGTTGCTTACCCCTCTGGATTCGAACGAAGGAGGGAACGTGTGAAATGAAATTCGGAGCCGCACTAGACGGAGACCAGCCTCGGCACTCCGCCATCCGCTGGATTGCTGCGGCCATTTTTCACGGAAGGCGGACCGGCGGCAGGAGCTGTGATCGCAACTCTCTGTTGCCTCCGCTCCATTGTGACAGCCTACTATGTGATGGATTCTCACTCGCAGGAAAGGGAGGCCACTCGCATGGCAGGCGGCCTTGATGAGGACGGCTGCAAGGTGGCCTTACCTGTAGGAAGAAGTCATCAGGGAGATGGCCACCATACACAGCCGCTTTTAGGAAGAAAGGAACGTGACGTAGTAAAGACTGCTGTCCCTAATCTCCCGTTTTTTTACTTGTTTATTGTCCTTTCCCTTCGGTTCAAGAATTCCCTAAAAGCCGGCTTGCGTGCAGATGGTAATTCCCTTTGAACTTCTTTTTTGCTGTTTTTCTGTACTTGAATTCAGGGAACACTGTCCACTGCACCAAGCTTGCTGGTGATAAAGCAGTCCACGAGTTGCCATCTGGTTTGGAGGTGCACCCTTCCACGTGGGGTACCTTGCCGCCGCGCACGCAATCCAGTGCGTATAGTGCGCAAACGGAGGCTGCTGCACTTGTCTGCCACCAGCAAGAGAGGACAGCAGAGCCCACGAACGTGGAAAAGTGGCGCATCGTCTTCGAGCTCCCGAACTTTGCGCACCAGGTTCGCCGATGGCGGCTCTGGCTTGTACCCGGTCACTCCGGGACGTTTCTTAAAAACAAACTACCTCTGAGCAGAGGCAATGTACCCCGCGGATCTGGCAAAGTGAGACCGGTAACTGCACAGTTAAAGCAATTGTTCTTATATGGTGAACGAATTGATTCCAAAAGGAGGAATATCGAGAAATGATCCAAAAATCCTCTGTCATTCACTGCATTCGGTTCGTAATGCTAGAAGTGATCAAAAACTAACTGGAAAGGGGTTGTGGCTACCACAGGTGCCGCTTCAGGGTATCTAGTTTTCAGTTCGAACGATGCAGAAAAAGGTAGAAAACAGCATAAAAAGGTAATTTGAATAAGGTTAGAAACGAGTCCTGAGGGTATGAATGAAATGTATCGCGCAAGTGGAATAATAACTGTAAGAGGAGGGATGACTTCAAGGCTGCCTGTTGTAACGAGAAAAATGGATAAGCCATAAAGGAAAAAGGAGCTATCATACACCAACCGACTCCGAGTCGTACTACGACACATAAAGAATCGTCCCTGGTAATTCCCGGTTCAATCCCAGTGCCGTGGATAACGGAACACTAGATCCATCACAAGACACAACTGAAGATGGAGCACTGAGAGCATCGCGACGATTGTAAATCTCCAAGAGATGCGGCTGTTTCAGTACATCAAGCAGATGAGGGGTTGCAAGGAACATGTCTTTTTGCTAGGAACTGATTAAATTTATTCAGAGATTGATTACCGATGAAGGCAAAAACGAAAGAGTGCGTTGAGCAAAAAAGAGAAAATGCAATGATGGAAGGCAGGATGTTTACTACACGCTTGCTTGATTTACCTGTACATAGGTTTTCCCATAATGATCAATATAGAAATAATCTCTGAATAAGTTAATTGAATTAGTAAAAAATAAAATAGCACAGTTATCAAAAAAAAATCTAATGCCTGAGCAGCTTAGCTGCTGTAAACGCAGGCAGTCCCGGCTTTCCGGAAATCATGACAGTTCCAGCTTTGTTAGTCGCAGGAGATTTCGGCTGAGTGCTCGTAGACTCTCAACGGACATGCTCATTCATGGGGGTGTGAGGAAATGATTGGATAAAAAAAAATCAAACCAAGCAACGGCATGGATTAAAGGAACAATTCTATAAAAGTGGAGAAAGTAAGAACGGTACTGATAAAGTTAAAGAAAGAAAGACCTAGCAGTAGAATTAGTAGATAGTCCGCATCGTTGGTATGGAGAGTTATGGTGGCATACTTCTCCATGCCAACGAGGCTAGATTCCCATAGTTTCATCGTTTATTACAATTTCTAATACGATTTTAGCAGACTTTCTGAAAGTCTGATTTAGAGATGAGGAAAAACCTATTAAAAAAATTAGATCGAAGATGTTGTCTTAAGTCTGAGCAAGACAGGATTGCCCAACGAAAACCGATTTCCAGAACTGACTTGGGTTCAAATAAAATGAAGGCATTCCGAGATATCTTATACTCAGACATCAGATGTGCACAAAGGCAAGAAGGAACACTATCGTCAGTATCATGAATGAAGTTATTCTATCGATTCACGGATCGGTAGAGAACGAAAATCACACTGCTGGTGTCTTTACCTCTTAAAGACTCCAGCAAAGTCATGACAAAAAAGCATCTAAGGATGCGTTTTCGGTAATTAAAAAGAAAGGATTCGATAACTTGGATACTAGAAGGATAAGTACTATAGGACTCCGTCACCACCCGCTTTGTGGAATCATTTACTCACATTGCACCATGATGGACTAAATTGTAGCTTCAGTGAATAAAGCGATTGCAGGTTGAATAATTGCAATCTAAAATTATGCAGGAGAGCTCAGACTGCATGTTTTTTCTTAGTAAAGATCTTACAAGAAAGTGGAAGAAACTAAGAATGTCTTCGGATGGAACGGAAAATGTGTGGTAGACACTTTAGAGATATTTTCACAGAAAAAGATGACCAACCGTCTTGTAACGAAGATAAAAGAATATCCACGCAGTTTTTATAGATGCTCACAGAGAAAATGAAAAAGAAAAAAAATAGCCAAGAAAGACAAGCATGTGCTATCAGTGTAACCGAAAGGCTGTCTAAAGAGAATGGGCCATTCAGTAGAGATGGGATAGATTACTGCTCTGTATCTCAGTCTTTGATAAAAAATTTTGAGGAAATAAAAGACCAAAGGAGAGCGACAATGAAGAATTCTTTTGAAATGCTATCGTTTTGACAACTGTTATCCCTCGACTATTGCACGCCGGGGTGAAAAAATATTCTCCGCTGTTTTCAGATGGGAAAAATGAAAATGTATAGGCTGTTCAAGCTTCAGATTATGTAAGAAGTACTTTTGTAGTCTTTCTTTGAAGAAAACTCTCTATAACGAATCATCTTTTACCATGAAAGAAAGAGTAAGAGTAGATTCGTTAATAAAGAAGACTTCCCGAGACTGAGGTTGTATCTCTAACAACCATCAGTGCAATGTATTCAGTGTATTCAATGTCTGCCAAAATATGACCGTGAAAGCTTACAGTTCTCATCAAACTCAGAAGAGAAGATTTCAAAACAAGACAAAAATAAGCTGTGAATTGCTCTTCATTTATCATCTCTACAAATTGCATGCGTGCTAGATTCGAGCTACTGGAATCTACGCTCCTCTTCTGATGCATCTTACATGCAACCAACCATTAATCTACTTTTGCCTTTTTTTTTTTTTTCTCTTTCTGTATTCCTTCAATTAACAGCAACCTAAATACTAATTATCAAAAAGATTACTTTTCTCCTTCTGCATTAATTAATATTTAAATATCGTTTAATTTCCAATAGCATTTCGAATGACGGCAGTCTTTTTGCGAAAATTATATGTATTTATGCTATGTATTAAAAAAAAGAGACTCAAATACTGTTTCAGGTGTTTTGTTTCTTTGTCTACATGGTTAGACTACGTTCACTTGCATCCCCTAAACTTTCTGTTTCAATGGCCTTGTCTTCTGTTCAAATCATTGATTTTCTGTATTATGTTGAAGCATAAATAGAACAATGCTGATGTAAATATAATATCATCCCCATATAACACCAATTATACTTAGGTAATATCGCTGTATTTGTATGTGCTCCCTTTCTCGAAATAAGGGCCCATGAAATAGGATCGGAAAGATTTCTGCATGAAATCAGAACAAAGCAAGAGTCTCATCATTCCAAATGCAAGTACAAAGTTGACAGAAAAAGAAGGGTAGAAGGGAAAAAGATATGTGATCCATTCTCTCATCAGAAACCCCATGGAAAAATGGATGATGAATTTCCAGGAAAGTTATTACATCAGGTATAAGTTAGTTTCTTTTTGCAATTCACGTGTTCATGAATGCCACACATATGGAATCATATTCTGCATATTCTCATCCATTTGCATATACTCTCATATCTTTTGTAGATTTGTTCTCACTAGTGTGTGTTTTATAAAATGGAAAACTTCACTAACCTCAAATTGATTCCAATGCCAGTTATTGCATTTTCTTACTGCAACAAACGTTCATGAGAAGTGACACGAACCAAGTACACATTGTGCTGATGTATTCAGTACTTTGTGAATCCGCCAAGGGTTCAGGTTTTTCTTCGTTTTGGTTTCATGAATGATGCCTTTTTCTTCCCAGTTTCGTTGATTGAGTTTAATGTTTGCTATATCCATGTCAAATAATGGTTTTCTTTTGAAACAGATTTCTTAAACACATATGAGTCAAATCAGTAAAGCTATAAAAGGTATCAAGTCTCACAAACTAGGATTTTCTAATTCTTTCTTTGCTAGTGCTTGTAGTTTCTGTCACTAGCAAAAATAACTTGCACAAATAGAGTCATTATCATCTTAGGTATGCGTTTGATGAATTTAAATATTTCTATTTGAAAAGTGGTCATCTCTTATTTCATTCAAAAGTGAATGATTAATCATGAAGTGTTTTGGATTTTATGTAATAGGTTACATTTTAAGCTTCTTCAGTTGAGAGAATGAGTCCAGAGTTTTTTTCAATATTGAAATTACAGATGAGCAATGTTACACTCACATCACTGCCTTAGATTTTCTGATGTTCACTTATAATTAAACTAAAATTCATGTGACATAAAACTGCATTAATGCAAAGTATTTTGGTGAGAAAAAAAATAAACTATTATTTGTTCTAAACAATTATTCTATTTTAAGGCAGCTTTGTGGGATAATTCTGAATTATTAGAAGATCTTCTCAATGGAGAGGAAAGAAATCATATTAATTGTATAGATTTACAAGGAAGAACACCATTGCATACTGCAAGCATTAATAAGGATTCAAAATGCTTAGAGATTTTGTTGCAGACTGGAGGTAAGATACTCAATAAATGTAAAGACACATAAAAACAAAATTCTGTATGTAACTTGCATGTGCTTTTTTTTTCAGCCAGTCCAAATGTTATTTGTGGACCTAAAGATGGCAATAAGGTGATGCATTTTTTGAATGTCTTTTCCTTTTCACTAGAATTACAGTTCATATCTAAATTTAAATTGTTATTTGAGATGCAAATGTCGATTATTCAAAGCCATTCTGTGAATTTGTTGATACTAAAAGAATCACTACAGCAGTTTATATTAAATTCTTTTGTGTGAATATTGTTGTCATGTTTTGGAAAGCTGGATGATTTGCAATATGATTCATTTATCTTAAACCAGCATTTCAAGGATGAAATGCACGTGATTGTTCACTACTGATCCTTATTAAGTGATTCATGTTTTAATGTGATCATTGAATGAATCATCAAATTGAAACCTGCAGATATTCCAACATTGAAGTTAAGGAATACTAATTTGATTTGATTGTGTGTAAGAATTCAATAATGGTTGATCAGAATTACGTATCTAAATTAATGTACTATTATAAATGATTTAATTTGGAATTGCCCAAAAAGTTTCCAAAGAACACTTGAACATTTTCAGGTAGAAGTGGGAAAATTTCGGTACTACCTTGAAAGTTAGGGCTTCAATATGGAATAATAATTGGGATAACCAAAAATGTGATGGAATTTTTAGAATCATTGTGATTGGAAGTTGCACCACTTTAACAATTGTTTTGGAATAGTTTGTGGCTTTTATTTAACTAGTACCTAATTTGTAGCTGCAATGTATGATGGAGCCTTATTTCTGAATTACTATATTTTTGGTATGAATAGTTGCATCTATAATTTGAAATGCTTATGAAGAGATTTAGGCATACATACTAGTCCACCTTAATGCTACTTTTCGCATGTTATTAATTCTTCTTTTGGAACACAAATTGGTGTTTGAAATTCAGTTAGTCAGGTAGAAATAATGGTGGGTAATATTGTTTCGCAATGCTTAAATCATAATTCTGAATTAAGTTTTTATTAATCATCTTTCCTTTTTCAACTCAAACTAATCTAAAACTGTTACAGGTAAAACATAGTGATAAAGTTGAAACATCTGCATATTCCCATGCATGGTGCATTTCTTAAAAACGCTTTTTCAACGGAAAATTCTAAAAAATGGCTTAGCTAAGGTTAATAATACTTGTAACAGTTAAGGCTCTGAACTCTGTTCATTTTATCTGTCTCTGAGTTTAACAGACTTTCTCTGTTTGCTTTTTAGGTTTTCAAATAATAGAAAAAACTCAGGTATTAATTTGAATTTAATTTCTATTTTGTATTAATGAAAATTCCAAAAATTAGAATTGATGCTACTTGAAGAAAGATTTGTGTCTTTGCAAGTCAGGGGAAGCCTGATTTATTGATCATAGAGGAGTTAAATGGCTTTCATTGGTTCTTTGACATTCTAACAGTAATATGGAACTCTAACATTTCATTTGTTTAGGCATGTGCATTTGCGAAGGTTTCATCTTAAATTGCACTCAAAAACGCTGCATTGAATACTCACTTGCTCTTTGAATTGTCTTTGAATCATTTACTTATGTCGTGTACATATACATGATAAAAGTTTGAATAAAGTGCAAAAATCTTTAATACCTTGTTAAAAGAGATACGAGATTAAAACATGCTAATCTCAAAAGAAATTAAGTAACAAAATTTAACAAAGTATATTTTATGCAGACTCGGAACATTTTGGGAACACAGAGATGCTAACCTGAAGAACAGTGTAGCATCGGACAATATTGGGGTTAGAAAGAATAATAACAAAATAATCTCGGAATGCCTTTAGTACTTAATAATAAAGATTCAGAATAATAACATAACAAGGCAGAAAAATAGTAATATTCATTTTTATCAATCTTTCATTAATTAACATTCAGAAACTGATGTTTTGAAGTTGACAAATTTATGCAGCCATGTGGAGTTTATCGTGGAAAACAAAATCTGCAAGTATTGATCAAACAGTTTTCAAATTTATGTTTGGGCCTCAGTTTTTGAATAGGGAGGAAAAATTCATCGGAACAAAAAGTGTTTTTTTTTTGGTCTCTTCAAATGTAACAGTCTGATCTATGATGCAAGCTGAAAATTTTTGACTGATAGTTGTGTATACAAGTATGTTAATTATTTGGAATCTTATCGGTTTTTTACAACTTAGGAGAAATCTGTTTTGGACAATTGCATGAAATCATATGTATTTTTAACAATTTAAGACTACTCTGTTTTCATACCGTCGATATCAAAAAAAAAAAAGCATATGGACTTGAGAAGGCTTGTAGGTGTTTTGGAAAAAAGAACATCTTACAATAATTTTGAAAAATTATCAGAATTATTTCAGGCAAGCATAGTGACAAAACGATACTAGAAATCTAAGTTAATGTCCAAATGAATTTTAGAAGGTCATAAAGATGTAGCAATTTTTTTATTATAATTTTTGTATGCATAGGATATTTTTTGTTTCTTTTTATATTTTCGATCGGAACAGAATAATTGGCTGTATATGCTGTACAACACAAAGTAGAAAATCAGTTTTTCTTTAATGATCTTTGAAAATTCTTCTCAAATTAAGAAATGAAAAGAGATGTTTTAATGTTATAGTCCTTAACTTTTTGGTGGTTCTTCCATTGGTGGAAATGCTAAAAGTAAAAGATAGTTATTTTCTGTAATAGTGAAGTTTTCGGTTTTGTTCTTGGTTTGTAAATTCCATATGTGTAAGATGTCTGTGTTCAGTGTGTTTGAAGCATATTTGTATAATATGTTTCAGTTTGCCTTTTTTGCATATTTGCAATTACAAATTAATTATACTTCTTAAAAATTTAGAAAAATGTGCCTTTTAGTTGATCAGTAACTTAACACTGTTTCCTACATTGACAATACCAAGTAATATTAATAGAAACTGTTTAGATATTTATTTCAATGACATGCATTTCGAGTCCATTCTTTCATAATGCTAAGTTATTGATAGTCTTTTTGGTATGAGTGTCATTATCCACATTTCCAGCTTTCAGATTTAGGTACTTTCTGAAAGAAATTCTTTTCCAATTTTATCAATTCGCACATAAAGTAGAGTAAGTAAGATAATTTTAATATTTGATCAACTTTTTCTTTCTTTCTTTCTTTCCTTGGATTTATGTTTGGTATCGATGCATTCCATATTTCCCAGCCATGAATAAAATTTAAAGGATCTAATAAGTTCCGGTATAGTAATTATTTTTAGTTTATAAAAATCTCTTTGTTGCAAATCATCTACTTTTACATTTTTATTTTGTTTATTCATTGTCTTGCCCTTATTTCAATACACTTTTTGAAGGAACTGGATGCATTGCTTCCAATATTTGCTTATTTTGTATTTGTAGGGATTTAGTTCTTTTGGTGACAAAGCAGCATGATAAAAAGGGACCTTGTGAGACAGTTTACTTAGTTTAAATCAAGTGATTTGCCCTTAAATTATGGCATTCTGGAAAGTTTTGTACACCTAGCATTTCAACAGGATTGGTAGTTCCTGAATTTTCAGACAATTGGTGTTAGAATATTTCTACTGGAAGGATTTCCTACCGGTAGAAAATTTAACTATGTAAATCGTGGATTATTTTGAATGGTGCAGTAGAATGCCTATTTTTCTACAGGACAGCTTCTGTTAATAAAAAAACTCTTCATTCATAAAACTTGGGTTGGCGATATCAGTATTTAGGTCTTCACTTGTGAATAAATTTCTGATATTCTATTGAAAATGTATCGTGTGTCTACGAGAAAATATTGTTCAAACAGCTTCTTTCATTTGATAATTTTGGCTCACTGAATAATAAGAACTCTGTCATTTAAAAATTCCTTTTATTGCATGAAATTTTGATCAAAACATTGATGTGCAGTGATATTATCAAAAATGCGAACTATTCCTTGCCTTTTTCAACCTGTATTTCATTCAGAAAATTCCTAGTTGTCAAATAATAAAACAGTCTGTAATAATAGAAGGTTATGGTATATTTCATGGGTCTTAAAAAACAGTCAATTATAACAAGGAAACTGATGTTCATTAAAATGCTGTAATGAGGTGTTGTCACCCCAGAATAAGTGAAATATGTGAAAGAAATATAAAGTTCTTGTTTTAGAGCCCCTTACATCTTGCAAGTGAATGTGGGCGTGAAACAAATATAAGATTGCTTCTTCAATTTGGAGCTGATGTATTGATAAAGGATGCCAAAGGACTTACAGCACTGGATTTAGCTGACTTAGGGGGTCATCATACTTGTGTGGAAATATTAAAACAAGCTACAGGTGCAGATATCTGGAATAATTTTTTGACTTCCTTCTTCCAATCTGAAGAACTTTGGACCTCATTATATAACTTTGTGTATTGTGATTTGCAAAATTTCATATGCATTAAGGCATAATTATGGGAATTCTTCCTTCAGCACACAAAAACATGAATGAAATAATTGCGTTTTGATGCTTTAATTTAGAAAAAAAGATCTCTGGACTTATTGCTAGAAACATGTATATTGTATGGATTGTAAATTTATTACACTAAGAAACACTAAGAATTAATCCTAACGTTCATCCTATTTATTTGTTAACTAATTATTTAGATCGTCAATGTTTATTTTCCTGTTCTTTCTCTTCAAGATTCCCAGGAAGTTCACAACCATGATTTTTATCAGACTTTAAAAAAATTTTGTTCTGAAGACAATATTAGCAAAATTTCAAGACTTCTTAGTGAATTTCGTGGAAACAAAAAGCTTGCAATTAATTCTGCTCCCAATGGTTCAAATACTTTATTGTACAAGTAAGAATTTACAGATAACATAAGTTGATAATTTTTCAGTGTTGCATTCAGTATGTATGTGAACATATGAAATATTAACATAAATAAGATGTGACTGAAAGGTAACATGATTTTTCACAGCCTTGTTGAAATACCAAATATGTAGAAGTGCTGGAAACCAATAAAACAAAAGGATGCTTAATATAACTGAAAGTCCCCTTACCACTTCAAACCATGCATACTGAAAAATTGTGGATCAGTGTTCTTTATAGATAGATTATTATTATATTTATTTTCCTAAATTCCTTCATTTCTGATGTACATCATACATTTCTGATTATTCATTTCATTACTTGAACTTCATTATCTATATATGATTAAAAAAAAAAAACTATTATTTATTTTCATTTTCTCGTTTATCTAATTGTTCTAGGCCTTTGTTTTCCTTTACAAAGTATTTCTCCTTATGGAAATAGTTTGACAAGATCAACAAACCCAGAGGATGCAAAATTCAAAATGCTAAACTATTCATCTTTAATTAATCTCAATGATTTGGATCGGTAAAAGTGAAGAGCAGTTTTAGATAAAATCATTATTATTAAAGTGGAACGTATTTATTATCACATACCTAAATGTAAATTGCAATTAATGATTCTAAGAACCTTATCAGATTTTAGTTTTCACATGGACGCTATGGAGATATAGAAGTAAAAACCCAAAAGTAATAAAAGTGTATAAATAAATGACTAAGAAAGTCATATGGGAATTTTATAATGTATGAGTTAATTAGCAATACTGTTGAAAGGAAAGAAAGCATTGTAAAACATAAATTATGGATGTCCAAGTTTTTTTCAAATGAATTCATTTTTGTTTTTCAGGGCATGTGAAGAAGGCAATGATAAACTAGTGGAGCTTCTTTTGGAGAATGGAGCCGATGATCGCGTACATCCTGTAACCAAATATTCTCCTTTATACATATCATGTTTAAAAGGAAGAAAGCACATAGTTCAGCTACTTTTAAAAGTACTGGTTATTATTTGTTTTTTATTTATTGGTAGTAAACGTTTTAGAAATATCCCAGATTGGTACAATTACCCACAATTGAAAAATGGCTTCCTAGTCATGCATGTTGCATCAGTGGTCAAGCAGATATTCTCAGTATGCTTCTATATTTTAAATATCCTGATGAGTTCTTACAAACGTTTAGGTACATTTTATCTTTGAATATGCTTAAAAGAATTTCCATGATTATTTCTAAATCCACTTGCGTATCTCAATATCTCTGGAAATTTCATTAAATAAATGTTGTTTGTCACTTCCAGTGATGAGTCCGGAAAGTTCAACTTTAAATTTGCCTTTGATTTAAATGCAAAGGATGTTTCTGGAAATACTGCTCTTTTTCTTTCATGTTACTTGGAGAATTACCAGTTAGTGGAATTGCTTTTACAGTTTCGCCTAACTCAGTTCGTAGAATTATTTAATGTCCAGGTAAGTGTAACAAATTAAAATGCTTGAAACCTTGCAAGATATTCAGGGATCACCCTTTTCTTCACAGAAAGGTAATCAGCTTTCTGATACACTGCAGAATCATCATCAAGAAAGTGATATTCATTGTTCGAAAATTAGAATATCAAACAACATACAAGCAATCATTAAAAAATTATCTTCACAGGAAGTTAAGGACTTGCATTATGAAAGCTTTTCGAAAAAAGAAATACTTCCTATTCATGTTAATGTGTATTGCAACAATGGATGTCAGACAGCTTTATACATAGCTGTGACTCAAGGATGTCATAAAATTGCTAAGCATCTTTTAGATTCGGGTTCTGATCCTAATCAAACAATTTACATTCCAAATGTAGGTTCAGTAGAAAATGAAACGATATTTTCTGGTAAGTACAGATATTCTTGTGCTGTTTCATTTTATTTCTGTTTTAGAGACATCATGCCTCATAGAGGCCTGCAGATTAAGGGATTTAAACATGATGAATTTGTTATTGCAATATGGTGCTCGGGATTATCAAAATAAAGCATTGCGTTATGCAATTCAGTATAATGACGACAAAATGATTTCCTCTCTCTTAATGTTGCATGTGTTTTCCGACCCTGATATCAGAATCAACAAACCCACAATGGAATATCATGGATTTTCACAGTCACTACCTATCATGACTAATAGAAATCTTATCACTTATAGTTCAAAATTTCCAACAACACCTGTTATGATTAACTGGCACAATATTGGATTAGCGGACACATTGAAGGAAGAGTGGCTTGTTGATTCGTGTTTGCATTTGAATAGAAAGTTGTACTGCAAGTTAAATGAAAGTTTCATTTCCTTGTGTGCCATCACAAGAATTGATATATCCGGAAATTCCCTCAAAAACTTACCGTCTGTTTTATTCCAGATGCCTAGTTTAAAAATATTGAATGCATCATTCAATAAATTGGAATACATCACTTTTGATTTGGACAACATCAAGCCAAAAGTATGGCAAAACTCTGAACACAAGATGCAGCTGGAAAGTCTTTGTATCTTGGAAGAATTGCATCTTCAGTGCAATAGATTAGTGCAAATACCTGAAGGAATTTTCGCCTTTAAGCATATTAAGATACTTGATTTATCAAATAATAAATTGTCTGCATTACCATTTACTATTTGGAGTGCAAAATCTTTAGTTGATTTAAACCTTTCATTCAATCTTATTGAAGATCTTCCCACTTTATGTGGGAAGATTTTGAAAATTAATACTGCTTCTGAAACTTCAAAAATGTCAACTTTTCAGTCAGAAAATTTGGATCAGTGTGCAAAAAACAGATTTGAACCGGAATCAACTGTTTTTCATTCTTCCATTTCTGAAGAAACCGAATGTCTTTCTGCAAAAAAAGAATTTACAAATCTTAAGATGATTAAAAATTTGGAAGAAAAGTTTCTACGACACCAGAACCGATGGATTAATACCCTTACATTTATTGACAGAGAAGCAGCATCAGAAAATATTATGAATTCCGAGTGTCCAATAGTTAATTTAAATTTGTCTCATAATAAATTGAAAAGTGTTCCTGAGGCTTGTGCATGCTTTTGTCGAAATCTTCAGACTCTAAATCTTAGCTATAATAGGTATTTATTAATTCCTTATTGAGCAAGATATATGCCCAATACTTTATTTATTTTCCTTTGCTAATTTGCTTTTTATTTCTAATTTAACTTTCTAATATACTTGAAATCCAGCTTATGTGTGTTTGAATAACTTCTGCAGCTTCATTCTCTTCAACATGATGCATATTTGTTTAGATGTGTATATGTTTTATTATTTTCACTGTTGATTTTTAAACATCAATGAAAAGTAAATAAATGGTGTTTCCAAATTTGTCTTGAAAGATTGGAGACACTTGGCTTCATAGGATTGTATCCATTGAGTTTGAAGTATTTGGATGTATCAAGCAATAAACTCATTTCTTTATTTAATACATACTCATGCAACATATCTGATGCATCCTGTGCAGCTGTTGAGGAAAAATGTTCATGTAATTCTTCTTATTATTAAATTGAATTATTTTCATATGTTTAAAATAAATGAGATCATAGTATGTTAATGTAATTATGAACTCATTGCATTTGTGGAATGCATTTGAAATTATGGATTGTTTGCAGAATTTTATTTAATTCTTTTGATTTGAGCGTACTTGTTTTAGATAGTATTCGTTTTAGATTGTAAGTCTTATGAAATTCACTTTGAAAAATCAGAAACTTTGTATATCATTGTCTGTGAAAGGATGCTTTAATTTCCAAACACATAAATATAAATAACACCAATTTGCTAAATAACATTAATTTTTTCGTTTGCATATTTCCAAGTCAAACGTTATTATTACCAAATCAGATTTTGTCGCATCTGCAACACCTGCATCTAAAAATAAAGAAATGTATTGTTATGTTCATAATCAAATCAAGAAATGGCACTGTATATGTAGGTGGTCTATATTTTTCTCATTTTGTCTCATTGTTGTGAGGAGCAATATGTTTACATAATGCTACATACAAACCAATTGTTTTACCCTCAGATGCGTTACATTGATTTAAAAATTCTCGTCTTTGTCCACTTGTGTAAATGATGAAATGTATTTGATGTATGTTAATTTGGTTGCTTTATACTAATTTTCAAATCCAGAATACTTACTTTTCCAATTCATTTTAGTGTGTGACCATCGGAAACATAAGCAACTGAAAAATTTAAATTCATTATTATTAGCAAACAATTTCTTGAAAGAAATTGCCATTTCTTGTCATCAGACTTCTGAAGAAGGATCTTTGTCAGAATGGGTAAATAAAATAGTTTTTATTTTCCTTAGGATTCTCGTAAGATCACAACTTGAGAAATCCAGAAACTCTCCAGTGCATATAATCCTATAAGTGTTTTCACATGTATAATATGCATGCTAATGCCTGAATATGTTATAATATCCATGTTGGATTTATATTAAACAATGCAAAAATGATCTAAATTTAATAGAATTAATTGTGAATCATTAAAACAAAATACGTAGAAATAATAGAATTTCCTCTGGAATTTATCATTCTGTATACTCATTCTCCATCATTGGTTGGACAATGTTGAACAGATTTCTGTCACCAATTTTCTCGAATGCATTGAGAAAGAAAAACGAAGAATGTATAATTGACTTAAAATCTGTTTCTCATTACTGATTGTTTTTCGAAGCTAGAGTAATATCCAAACTCAACATAGCTGAAGGAACGCTTTTAGAAAGAAACTTCCTGCAAAACAAGAACTCATGTAAGAAATGTGGCATGTATAGGATAGCTTTAATACTGGTTTTTGGTTATAATCCTGAACGTTCTAAACATTTGGATTTAGTTACAGATGAACAATTAATGATTAAAATCATAAACATGGAATGCTTTGTGTTAAGTATCTGATTGTTGCGATTATTAAACAAGAAAAATATATTTAATGGGAAAAGTTTTATCCAGGAGATAAATATGGACATCTTTGTTGTTTTCAATTTTCAATTACATTTTGTCATTTGGCCTTTCTTCCTGGTGAATCATTTTACAAGTGTGTGAAAAACATTCAGTATATTTTGATCAATGGAAGTCGATGATGGGTAACGTAATGCTTGTGTTTTTAGGATTGTCTGCTTCCTGTTAGCTGCTAGTAAGCTAGTAATAGCTGACTTATCCCCCACTAACTACGTAATTATGAGTCGGTTTAAGCAATTTTAGGAGCCCAAACACTCTAATAGAGATGGAATATTCATGATGAGACATGTAAATTTATTTATAATTGCCCACAAGCAAATTGAAATGTTTGTTTTCTGCATTTATGAATTTTGATGTTGCATAAATTGGGGCAGATTGGAAAGAGCTGAAAATCGGAAAACAGTGATCAAGAAATCTTTAAACTCATAACTGAACATGGTATTCAGAAATCCATTCTATCATAGATATAACGACATGTAAATTTAAATAGGCAGCATTCCGGTGATTTATTCTGTGTTTCGTTGAAAGATTTATTTTGGAGATTATATGCATACCCACATAATTTTTTGATCAACAAATTGCATGAGTATTATGAATAAGGTAGTGCATGTCACTTATTTTAATTTCATATTATTTTGGGAAACGTATCTGCAAGCTTTAATGCTTGAAAATAATTTTTAGTGAATTTTCGTTGTTTGTTCATTGTGGATTTTGTGATTGGCTTCATTTTTTTTAAAAACAAATTATTTCATTAGCTGTCATTTAAAATTGTACAAATATTTGTACACTGTAGTCATTAACATTACACTCATCATTGTACTTTTAATCAATATATAGAATTAAAAACACAATCAATAAAAACCTGCATTTATCAAAAAATTCAAGAATTATGCTAGAGAAATAAATTATTTTCCAAGTTGGTGGAGCACAGAATATTCATTTAGCTGTTTAGTGGATTTGATTTGTGGTATTTTGGTTTCAAAATGAATCTATTCATACAGAGTATTCAGAAATCTCTGCTCACAAAACTTTTGTTTCCTTTAAGACTCATGACTGCTTTTTTTAAAAAGTTAAGCTTTGGACTGTCAAGTAAATGGATAGACTGTTTTACTTGTTAAGTTCATATACATATAATTCTGAATTAAATACCCTCTCTTGCAGAACCATGACTTATCATATAGATGTCTTAAATATCTAGATAATTTACCTTCTGATTTATTTTCAGCTTAGGAAACTAAATTAAAAAGCAAAAAAAAAAAAAAAGGACTTGTTTTCCTCACTTTTAGAAAACTATTGTAGTTTCCGTTTGAACTTTTCAGCATTTATGCATAAATATTTGATTTCAATTTTCAGTTATCTCAAGTTAAACTTAAAAAATACTACAGTTTTTCATGTGCCGTATCAAAAATGGATGCATTTTAATCTTTCAGCACAAAAAGGAATTATCATTCTCCAAAAAAGATTCACTGTTGCTGTTTCCAAATCTCACCATGCTTGATGTGTCCAATAACAACTTGAAGTCAATACCTGATAGCATTTGTGGCCTGTCTAAATTATCAGTGTTTAACATATCTGGAAACCACGGTTAGACTTGCACTTTGCTTCCATTTTTATTTGCCTCTTTTGATAATCATCAGTCATTTATTTGATTCCAACTTATCATCCAATTTGCAGGTATCAATGATCTACCTGCAAGCATGGGTCTCCTTTCTCATCTTTGGAATTTGAATTTGGATGGTTGTTCCTTACATGAACCACTCCATACTGTGATTATATCCAAAAGGCATAAGACAGCAGAAATTTTAGGTTATTTGAGATCAGTATTTGATGATGCTCGTCCATATACCAGAATGAAATTAATGATTGTTGGTGATCAAGGCATTGGTAAGACTTCCTTACTTGAGCAATTAAGGCAACAAGGAAGCTGGAGAAAAAAGCAAAATGAGGTACACCTTTATGTAATTGCATCAAATATATTGTTTTTAGCATTGGACCAATCGTATGAATAATAAGGGTGCAGCTTCGAAATCGACAAAAAGGAAAATACTCTCAACAGTGGGAGTTGATATTGGATCTTGGATTTATGAAAGGAAGCGGAAAGGATCCAATGCTCTTGGTCCCATAACTTTCAGGTATTAGAAAATAAAATTAAAACTTGAGATCATACATTTATCAAGTCCAAAATTGTCATACAAGGAATAGAATACACCTTCAACTCAAAGCATGAGTTTGCAAATGGTTGTTTGTACTAGAAAATTTTCGAAGTACAAAAATTTATTCACAAAAATCATTCTCAAGTGCAGCTTAGGCACCAAAATACATAAAGTATAATTATAAAGGTTATGTTTAAAAAATTTTTAAACGTGTTAATTTTATGTAGCTTTATGAAGCATGATTATTTCATGTTTCATGTTTTTTGTTTCATGCACTTTTAATAGATTCTGCATTCTCACTGTCGTTACTGGTTTTCCCAAAACAGTTTTAAAATTTCAGAAAAACACATAGCAACAGGTGTATTTCTAAAATTGTAATGAGAAACGAGTTTAAAGTTCATGTAAAGTATTGTCATCAACTTGTAATGAATTCTATAGAACTTATTACAGCATACAGTGTGTTTTGAATACACATATTTGCTGACATTTTTCAGCATAATCCACCACATCAAAAAGTGGGTAATGCATGTATGTGTACGTATTTGTTGTTTTTTTCATGTTATTATTACTCGAATTATTTCTTCTCCAAAAAAATTATTACAATATATTCAATCTGAATAATTCTACAAGCAGTTACGCAACATTTAAATATTGCTTTAAAATTGAGATTATGTATTTTAGAACTTGGGATTTCGGTGGACAGAAAGAATACTATGCTACTCATCAGTATTTTTTGTCCAAACGCAGCATTTATTTGGTGGTCTGGAAAATGACTGAAGGATATGGTGCAATTGACGATCTTCGTCAGTGGCTTATCAATATCCAAGTAAGTAGTAAACCCACTATGATTGAACCAGTAGTGTAGTGCCGTGCACCTAATTCTCCAGTAATACTTGTTGGTACACATTTTGATGAACTTAAAGAAAAAGTACCCTGTGATTACACACAGCAGTTACGAGAATACCTTTACAGTCAATACATTGATGTGTTTGAACCCAGTAGTTCCGGTCTTCCAAAGATAATTCATTCTATAGAAGTAAGCTGCAAATCTCGATACAATATCCGGATGCTGTGTAATCTGATTTATGACACAGCACATGATCTCAAAGTTCCAGGTAGAAAATGCTCTTGGTGAAGCGTGGAATTATTATAGTAAATGATTCTTAATGTGTTATTAGGAAGTCAACAAAAATTGTTGGAACAAAAAATCCCAGCAGTTTATTTAGCTCTGGAAGATATAGTAACCAGTCTTTCAGCTCGCTTGCAAAAGCAAGGACAAGAACCCGTTTTGAAATATCATGAATATCAGCAAATTACTCAAGAAGAAATGAGTAGCAAATTTAACTTATCATTTCGTGATGAGTCGGAATTAAATCAAGCAACATCATTTCTTCATGACAATGGTATGTTTTTGCTAGTATTCTTAATATTCAGAAATTTTGAACTACACAATGCAAGAAAACCATATTTTTTTTTCTTCACTCATCATATCCTCATTTTTAAAGCAGTGCCTATATTTTTAGGTATTCTTCTCCATTATGAAGATTGTATTTTGAAAGATTTATATTTTATGGATCCCCAGTGGCTCTGTGATATGTTAGCTCATGTTATTACAATCAGGGAAATTAATCCATTTATGCATTCTGGTATATTTTATTTTGCATATGATTATTTCTAGCCAGTGTATTAAGGAATCATGAAAACTGATGACCTGGATGTATTATTCAAAAGTTTCCGACCTTCCTCATCTATGATTGGTTCTTATGTTCCCAACTTACTTAGTAAATTTGAAATTGCCTTAACATGGGATGGTCGCAATCTACTAGTTCCATCATTATTACCCACTGAAGATGCACTGCTCCTTGATCCTTTAAAAAATGCTGTAAAAGTAAGTTTGTAGAATCTTTCTCATTTGCTTTTCTTCACGCGTTTTTTTTTTTTTCTAATTTTCTGAAATCTTTCGTAATTAAGTGCAGTGCAACTGTTCATAAGTAATTGATTATTGATTTTGGTTTCCTAATTCAAAGGATAAAGTACATAAAGAATCCATCTAGAAAGTACAAGTATTAACAGTGCTTTTCTGAGTATGTATATGCACAGAAATTAATTTGCAGCAATCATCGCATAATGTTGTCAACAATTTATTCCATTGTTATTTCTACAAAATCAAGAGAACTACTCTCAAACAATCAGCAATCTTTATGTTAGTGTGCTAACTTATCATTTATAATCACGTCAAATCATGTTTTGATAAACAGATTAGATGCAGGAGTAACAGTGACTATTTATATAATAAGTAATTACTTCTATAAGAAGTAGCCACTGTTATTTCTGCATCTAATCTGTTTGATTATTTCTTCGAATTGTTTCCATTTGTTGAAACAAAGAGCTAGTAACGAGTTTAGTTACATTGATTTCATGCTATCTTTTTTTTCTTTTTGAGTTGCATGAATATTTGCATAATTTGGAACATGCAAATCCAGCCAAATTTTCGAACTATTCAAACTACAACTATTAAATCTCATGTTTTCTCATGTAGCTAAAATAATTGAAAGTGGAAACAAAATCTTATTTTTCAAATCAAACTACATCTTGTGAAATCCTTGGATTAATTATAAAATCTCTTTATTTCTTAAAAAAAGATGTTTACATTTTAATTCCTGGTAAGATTGCTTTTTCAAATTGAACACGTAGTCTTCTTTATAATATGAAAACTATAAAAGAACTATCAAGAACCCATCTTCATCATGTTTATTTGTGCATATGTCTATTATGGTGTCTTTCTATATACTCTTCTAGATAAGTCATCAGTTTTTCTAGTTTTTTTTTCATCACCTGATTATCCTAAATTTGTTAGTTAAGAATCAAAAAACAAAATAAATTAAATAAATTGAATTTTTTAGCTTCCCTTGCGTTCCTGCAACTGGAGTAGCCGATTCAAAAATCCAAAACCATCTTTGTATTTAAATTCCCCTCAGAGTTCTGTTGGTAAACAACGAACTGAACATCATGGTATGCTGTTATCCAGGTTTAAGATTTGGACAAAATGAGTTTAAGAGGAACATATGTTAAAGCAAATATTGAGCACTTTAATGAGTTATCAACTTGGTTATTAGTATTCTGAAAGAATTCATGACTATTAAGGTTGATTAGTTAACATAAATTAAGCTGTGGCAATGATTATTGAAAATGTATACAGCACTTTTCCTCATTGCAATCCATGTCAGTTATGACATTTAAGGTGCAACTTGCTTGATGGAGTGTGCTGTGACATTCCTTCTTTGTATGTGTAATTTATCGATAAAGTCATAGGTTTGTAATTCCAGTGTTACAAAGTTAGTGTTGTTCATTGTATTCTACGGTGTGTAATTCATGGTTATGGGGAGTTTGTCACGTGTCTTTTTAAAGCCGATTTCGAGTTCTGTAATTTAGTTATCTTTTTTCATCTTTTCATCATTTGCATTATCAATAATGTATAGCGCTATTGTTGACAATGCATTTATAACTTTCAAAGGAACGTGCTATGGCATGCTAGATTGGAATGAAAAACATATACTTTTACTTTCTTTCTCCTGATGTGAATCAGGATAATCAGTATGGATGGTGGAACGCAACTAATGTAAATATAGGTAGACCATTTACAAATGTTTTTATTTTTTAGCAAAAAAGCAAGCAGCTGATTTCAAAGATTTTGAAAATGATGCCAGGTATCAAGAGCATTATTCTCGTTCAGTCCGGAGAGTTCTGTTGTTGGCTTATTTACCTACTGGGTTTTGGTCCCGTTTCATCATTCACCTTCTTTCTGAAGAAAGCATAGCAGATATTCTGAAACAGTATTACATATGCTCTACACAAGTAAGGTTTCTATAAAGGTAAATTTTGATTAATGTTGCAGAATAGCTAACACAAAATTTTTGGGATGCTTTATATCATTCTGCAGAATGGTCATGTTGGTCAACTGGAATTGAACTTCGATTTGGAGGTATTACTATCCTGAGGATAAAGGAAATGCTCCCTTGTTTGAATTATTCTCCATATGACTATAAATGCTTGAGGTATGTATTCGGAAGTACCATACAAAAAAAAAGGGATGCTAATGTCTGACGTTAGCATCCCTTTTTATGAGAGGATTTTTATATCTGATATTGATGAGAGGATGTTTATAAATTATAGAGACTTCATTAAATAGATCAAGCCTTTAGATTTTATTAACTATGAACAAGAGTTCGTTTACCTGGACCTTTTAAAGATAAGCTAATCTAATTAAAATTTCCAAACCTTAATTTTGGATTACTTAATTTAATTGCACTCAAATGTATTCATTCCTTATCAACATAACATCCTGATTTCTTAGTTTAGGATCTAAAAAGTAGTTTTTTAAGTCAATTAAAGTATCGTCTGTTAGCTGCTCCTTATTTGTCCGATTAATAGAAATTTTAGATTAAATTTTATCAGTTTATAATCCTTATATGAGTGTATATAAGTGTATTGTTCAATTTTGTGCTTCATTGTTTCATACATAAATATTCTCTCTTTTCATAAAATAAGTCTATAACTAAAGTGTGCATGTCACGAGTTTTTTTGACCACCGATAAATGTAAAATTGAATGATTTTATTATTTAAATTATTGGAACATGAATAAAGTCTCAGCAGTACTCAACGAGTAATTCATTTGGATTACTATTAATCCACTACTATTATTTGCATATTCTTGATTCATACTTATTGCATTAATCTTTATAGTTTATCCTACTTTTCAAAATTACAGAATAAAATTAAACGTTGATGAAAGTTGGACTCAACTAAATGTCAAAGGCTATACATTCATTGAATTATTTCTTCCATTCATAACCATTTCTTTGCCAAATGCTTTTTCTTGCAAACATGATGAGAATGCAGTTTTGGAATCTACAATAGAATGTATAGCAAGGTTGATGACTTTATGTACAGAATGCATTGATACATTATTAGAGGACTGGTATCCAGCTTTAGGTAACATTTTTCTCTTGTATTGTTTGAATAAAAATTACCTTAATAGGTACACGGTTTATGCATGCATCTGATGGAAGATACCTCATTTTACGTCTTATTCCATGTCATAGTTGCCTTATCGATGAAGGCATTGATGGACATGAAGCTATAGACATTGATTCTCAAACTTTTGCACATCATCAGCGAAATGATGTGAGCAGTTCTGAAAGTATTTTGATTTTATTTTTAATCTTTTTCGAAAGCTAATTCCTGAAGAATGTAAAAATACGCGGAAAGGTACAAAAAATTCTCCCTGTCACCTTGATAGTAGAGTTGATTCTGGCAAACATTCCAGGTGAGTAGAATCTTATGATTTGTTTTGTCGATATTGCTTTAATGTGTATAGATTTACACATATGTCTAATTCTTTGACACTTGATGATCAAAACAAAGTGTTGCACTGTTTTGTATTCGAAGCGTGCATTTTAAAATCATTTGAAAAAGAAAAGACTATTTTGTGCCCTTTTCATGGACAATCTCAGTTATATAGCCTAGCACCAGATATTGTATGTTTGTCGTACTTGTAAGAAATATGTTTGTTATTGACTGTGCTAGATGTTCATGGATGTAAGCAAGGATTGTTTAATGGACATAAATACGATTAAATTGGAAAAACCACTGGGGCAAGGCGCTTCTAGTGTAGTTTTTGAAGGAGTTTTTGTGAGAAAAAAGAACGAACGAGGTACAAAAGTGGCAGTCAAGTTCTTACAACCAATTGTTCCTACTTCATCATTACAGAATGTAGATGTGAGTTTTCTAGAGGTAAATGCATTACGATAGCTTTTAACCTAAATTTCAATTAATTTTAACCTTAACTGTATGGAAAGGTTCTATAGTTTTGCATTTTTCATGCATCTCTTTGGAAATACTAAATATGCCTTAACATTATTGATAATATTTACAGATATAATTGCTTTAAGGTTCAGAAATATATGCTTGTACAGTTTCAAAAAGCGTCTTAACATGTTATACAGAATATATGCTGTTGTATTGTATGTTTATTACGTACAGAATGCTTAAATCATGTATGTGATAGGCTGTGAAAAGTAAATGGAACTGTGATCCTATTCTGTCAGCATGGAAAGCATACTATACAACCAGACAGGAATTTCGAATTTTGCAGAATTTGCACCATCCTAACATTGTATCATTGCTTGGTCTGTGTATCAGTCCTGTTTCATTGATTTTGGAGCTGGCTCCTTATGGATCACTAGATCGAATCTTAAGACATTATCAGCGCTGTGGATGTAAACTGCCATTTTTTATTTTGAGTGAAATCTTGCAGCAAATTAGTCGGGCATTAGAATATTTACATCAACAGCACATAGTATATAGGGATCTCAAATCTGAAAACATATTAGTATGGTCTATTTCACAACCAATGGAAAAAATTGTGCCAACCATTGTCAAATTAGCTGATTATAGTATAAGCCGGTTTTCTTTGTTCACTGGAATAAAAGGTTTTGCTGGAACTGAAGGATACATGGCACCTGAAATCATATGTTTCCATGGTGAAGAAGAATACAGTGAAAAGGTAATTGATTTCCTTAAATTTTAACCACATTGAATATGTTTGTTTTAGGTAGATTGTTTTTCCTTTGGGATGTTGATTTATGAACTAGTAACTCTTCATCCACCATATGAAGCACAAAACTTTATGAAAGAAGAAGTTTTAGGGGGAGCAAGACCTACATTTTCATCCAAAGTAAGATAAATATAAGAAATAGAATAAATCGAAATTCAAAATTATGTTTTAAGGATATTTTGTATCCTATGTACGTATTTGATTTATTAGTTCACTGTTGGTTACATAAACAAGTGGAGCGTCCTACATCTAGTCAGATTGTTTCTATTGTATCAGCCCCAGAATTTTCGCATTTAAATGATGTTATTATTTTGGAAGGAATGTCATCCATTTTAGCAACAGCTGCCACATCAAATAACTCTGTTCATTCCTGTGCAATTTGGTTATACCGTGCGAACAATAGTGTGGAAGTATTAACATGTGATTCTGGTCGGATCAAAACATACTCTGAAATGCGATGTATCCCATCCCAAATTTTGGCCATGTCTTCTGTTGAAGATATGATTTGGTTTGTTGACAATAATGGGAATCTATTTGTTTCAAGGTACTGTACAAGTAGTAAATTATTTAAGTGTATAAATTTATTAGACCAGATGACTATGATATCATTTTTGAGCGCTCCCTGACATCACATTTTGAAGACAACACAGTGATATGCCTGTGCCATTTGCAACCTGTTTCAAAAGTAGCTGTAGCAGTCGGCAGTCGCATTATTTTGTGTCACAGCAATACAACTGATGCTAGTAGTGAGGAAGATTTCTTTATGGTCCACTTCATTCCAGAGTTGAATGTATCAATCCATTCCATGACTTTTTTTTATGTTGACAACAAGTAAGATCAAAAGAATGCTTTTATTCAATTAATCCGTTTTAGAATAGAGTTGTGGTGTGGTGCCTCCAATGGAGTGTATTTATTTCATATGGATGAAAATCTAAAGCTTGACCAGGAATTTTTGGAACATCCAGACATGACGAACTCAAATTTCGTCAATTTAATTTCAAACACAGAGTGCACCGATCATTATTTGTGGTCTTACATAACCCAAGGAAGTTCTGTTTACCTCTGGAATAGATATCCAAATCATTCAGCCAAACTTGATTGCTCAAGGCTGATTCCATGTTCAGAAAGTCTTCAGTCTATTAACGTTGAAGAATTGTCCAAGACATCATGCTGCCAGGTTTGCAAATTTTGACATCGGGTCACAGTTCATAATCCACATTAGATTACCTGTATGTGTATCTGGAATTCGAATTTATTTGTGGGCACCACAGGCGGTTGTATCATTGTCATTGAAGCTGGGGCTTTGTTGCCACTTACTGTATTCCGCCCATTTGAGCGCAAGATTGATGCTCTCATCCCATTACCAAAGAGATCTGATTTGATGCCTATGTTCGCAGCCGTGGGCCAAGGATATCGAGATTTAATAAGTCGTTATACTGGAGATGTAAACAGTCCACTTACAGAAATTGGTTACAAACGAGATTATTATATTATGCTCTTTAATGCGGAAAAATGGTTTTGAAAATACCTGTACCTTTTTTTTTTAACTTATTGCAATAAAGTATATCCGAAAAACCTGCTGGCATGTAAGTTTTCGTTGCTGTGCGTACGCGAAATTGAGAATTTGCATTTAGCAATATTTTTCCTTGGAGATGTGCAAATCCATCAATAATTTTATTAAGTGAAAGTTCCTCAGAAGCATTTCTTGTAGGTTTATCTCAATTTCATGAAGGGTCATTGCATTCCACAGGTTTCGATCAATTCCATTCAATGGCATGAATATTCTGACATGAAAAGCCTTTGACTTTTTATATTATTGTATGGATGAAAATAAAATAATCTTATGACGACTCTGGGACACTTGCACGATTTCCGTTAAAGTTTTGATACCGGTATACTATTTTTAATGGAATCAACTGTTACGAGATTTTCGAAAAGAATTTTCTCACACTAAATTGGTACTTTACTGTGAAGTAACTGTGAAGGCATTTTTCCTTAGCTTGTGCACGGCTGAAACACATTTTGGCAAAACGGTCCAAACGGTTCGCTTCAGGGATTTCATAGTCAATCAAAACTAGGCCCCTCATGATTTCATGATTTTTCAGAATATTCTTGCATTTCACTACATGCTTGGAGGAAGTTTTGAGATTCTTCCGTCCATAGATGGCTCGATTGGTTTTTTGCATGGTTTGAATCTTCACAGAATTCTTTTCCACAACCAAAAATGACTGATTATGGAAATGAAATTATTCGTTTTCGATAAATTCTTTGCTATTAATGGTCGTCTCTTCGCATAGATGTATGATAATATATTCTCTGAATTTTTCTAATACTAATGTGATTTTTATGCTTTGCACGATTTTTTTGTTTTCGGAAGCGATTCTCTGCTTACTCTTATTCGTTTTATCTTCCATTTCTTGTGTTATAATATGGATATCTACATTGATAACGGCAAACTGATAGGTGACTTACTTAAACTCTGCCTTCTTAAAGGTGAATTCGTATTGCTTGCCCTTGCCCTTCATTTCCAAATGCATTCGTTGACTCATATGAATAGTTTGGCTTATATGATTAGTTAGTAAGGTCCAGGCCGTAATAGTCACAGTGACTTTGCAATCTTATAAGATGGATGAAGATATAAACATCCCCTTTATTTCTCTGAAATCGCCATTGTCAAGATCAGAGCTCCGTAGGATCAGAAGCTGCATCCATGTGAAGCAGGAACCAAGCAGCAGAATTACGAAGATACATTTCAGCTTACAGAAAATGCATAGATTTTTCTTTTAATAATAGGCGCTGTTACTGAAAGCCATCATATATTCTACAACGTAGGGAAATTGTGGGTGCCATAGGAAATAGGTGAGCGCCACTTTGATTTTTCCTTTTACTAGCTGTTTTCAGTTCCTTGATCGCAAACTGATCATATGTTCAGTTGAATGAATAAGGCACTGAAAGTACCAGTGGATGTCGACGGTGCTCTCTTCGTCTCAAGTTTCTCGACACCTACGTTTCGAAGAGTTTCTGAACCCAGAGGTCGAGGAGGAGTCTGTGTTCTCTCATTACTTTGAGGATCCTGCATGCAGCTATACGCAACCGGTCCGACGAGCATACCTTGGAACGCAAGTTCCCCCCCACCCCCACCCCTCTTACGTGCCAAAACCATCCCTCGCACCATTGAGATGCATAGCGGAGTCGATGCGGCTGAGCAGACAGATGCATTGTTCCTGCTCTCAAAAGAGACTGAGAGCGCCTCAGCCCTAGAGGCCGAAAAGCAGGGTTCGTTGCCCACTTCGGGAACGACGTAAATTGAATCCCTCTCCCCTTCCTTCTTTTCTCTTGTGTAACTACCCTCCTCCCTCCCAGATTTTCCAGCCCTCGCATCCACTTTTAGTTAGGATTCTTCCTTTCATAAACGAGTGCCATGATCCAAGCGTCTGATATACTCTCTTAGGAAGAACAAGAAAATGGGCATTATAGACTGTCCCCTGAAAATACTGCGCTTCCCCTAGCTAAAGCTAGCGAGGCATCGGTTGTGTAAGAATGGGCACTGCTCACTGGCAACCCATATGGCTCTTTATGCAAGATCTTCTGAGAGAGCAGTTGAGGAACTGTAAATCCCAATAAGTCCCCGAAGGTAAAAGAGTACAGTAGCAGATGAAAATCCATAGAGAAGTTTCATAAAAAAATCAGCGGATTAAATTCATGAATAACTAAATTACTTGTTCCTAAGTGAGGTCAGCTAAGTGAGAGGGAGTTCGTAACATGTGCATGCATCAGTTGTAGATAATTCAGATATAATTCTTGGAAATAGAAAATTTGAAATCCACGGGAGTGAATAAAAATCAATTGTGAACTGTCGCTGAGAGCATCGCTTTTTGCGTCCTACTCTGATGCCTATAAGAAAGAAATGCTCTCTACCGACTGAAGATGTTAAAAGATGTTATTTGAAGATAAGATATTGTTTTCCAGATCATTCGAGCACCAGATTTTACGATGACTATTTTCCTTTTATGCAAGATTTATCTGACTTGATGGATGAAAACTTGAGTGTAATAGAAAAAAAAAAAAAGAGGATCGTAGAAAATCAGAGTGCCTTGTGGAAAAGATCACGCCTTGTAAATAGCATGCCATTTTAGCAGAAGCGTCTATGAATGGGAAGGTGGACGAGATCCTGTTCGCTTTTTGATTACAAGTTTTGCCTAATTTAATTATATGTTTCAGAACATTTCGAATCAGTCCTGAAATATGATTCTTGAATCTTCATGCTGCAGCATGGGGATAGGCCGATTGACTTTTTTCTTGGACAGTGAATCTTTTTCCCTTTCTAGCACAAGCTTGGCTCAATCCTCGATTGCAGTGTTTCCATACGCCAACTCCAGTTCCAGAAGGAAAAGAGATTTCGTGACTAGAGCCGAACACTGAGGACAGTGGCTCCAGCCAGCCACTTCTGCACATTTCCAATCTTCCCTTAACAATACCTTTGACCCTTCGTTCTGCGTTCATTTCAAACGGTGGCAAAGAAACACTCGGACATGGACTGCACGTTGAACTTTTTCCTTTGCCCTTGTGAGACGTCACGAGCTCCCACCTTCTTGCGTTCTCCTTGTCGCTTGTCGGAATTCCTCCGGACACGCGGAAGTAGACGCGTCTGTGGTCTTGCTTGGCAGCAAGCGTGGATGCTGCAAAATGTTCCCGCTTTGTGATTCGATAGTCTCGATTGACCAATGAACCAAGAACGCTGTGCAGGGACAGACAACAGTAAATTGATGAGGTTCCTGCGGTCTCTAAGTCTCGCCATTTTCTAAGGGTAAGTTTATGAAGTGTGCTCAACTCTGGAGTGAGAGACTTAAAACCGACTCGTCCAAAGTCCGGCTTTGCAGCGAAACGTAACGAGGCTTGAAATGAACTGGTTTTAAGTGGCTGACCCCATAGGAGTCTCATCCACGGATGCATTGGCAGATTGAAGATGAGACAGACCAAAGGGATGAAAGCCTGATGGATCGAAGCCAGCTGTCGATGTGAGCCAACACAGCCCAACGCAGATTCGAGAGCGACTTCTGTTGTCTGCAGACCAGCGGGCCATGCTAGAAAAAAATGTTTTGTTTTTTTTCCGTTCTGGTGGCACTCGTTTAAATGAGCCAGTGGAATCTTTGCAGCACGCGTGCTACTGTTCATTTTATTCATGCCCCTTTCTCCGTCATGCTGATCAAGAACACCGCTTTCGCATCCCATAAGATAGTTGCCATACTGCCAATCTTGAATAGCCGTTGGGGACTGTTGCTCGCTTTGAGAGATCGAGTCCTCTACATCCTGTACAGGACGCAGGCAAGTTCCACCTTCGGATCCACCCCATTTCGTTGTCCATCTCAACGAGGTCATGTAGATGGCGTTCCGCGCGCAATGGCCTCTTCTGCGCCTCGTGGTGCCGCGAAGGCAGAAGAAACTTCCGATCGCTCCGGCGGTTGGCATGGCACCGCACGCGAAGGCACAGTCTAGCACGTCTCCGAGGCTGTTGAGAGACGCTGCCACACCCGACGAACGCCCAAACGCACATCGCAAAGTGGTTTTGAGGACGGCAAACCCATTTCTTGTCATTTCATAGGAATCCTTCCATGTGCGGTGTTTGTGGCTTCTCGGATACTCGGAAAGAACATGCCACGAACAAAGGAAAAAAATCAACAGCAGTACTATTCGTAGAACCGCTGCTTCATTTTCGGAATGTCACAGCTTAACCATTTCATTTTCTGACAACACCTTAAGGCTATTCGGACCTCCGGAGACTGAAAACACCTGCATGTAATTGTCAAAATAAAAAAAATCGAACTTAGCACTGGAAGGAGCACGTTTCCATCGAAAACAGTAATGAAAGAACATAACTGCATCAGAATGCATTGACCTATTCTTTGTAAAGGTGACCACGCAGCATACAAGCCTAAACTGATTTTTACTTCATGACGGTGTTTTTGCTGTAACAAGAAGTGATAAGAGTAGAAGAAGTTCTTCTTCCGCGTACCGCAGCACACCCGCAATCGGCGAGACAACCACCGATGTCAAACAGCGATTCACGGTCCGAACCATATTGCAAATACTCAGGTAGCGGAGAAACCAACTTAAACTAAACTACTGTCGCTTGGGCATGTCACTCGCAAGTGGCAACTGCAGCATCCAATCACTAGACTCAGAATCTCGAAGATGAAACCTCGTCTTTCCTAAGGCTTCCATCACGCCAAAGACATGACTTTGTAATCTACAATCCGACTTCTTCAACGAAGCTGCGATTAACTGCATATGACGAATACAAATGAAACGAAAAAAAAAAAAAAAAATTACAGAAACAAACACAGCTGAACTGACATTGAATTTTTCTTTCGTATCCTAAATGGTCGAAAGCTGATGTATCGAGACGTCGTGCCAGATACACGACGCTTTCCATATTTTTGGATATTTAGGGCTTTAGAAGCAGGAAACCTGAGGAATGGACTTCCGTACCTGAAGTTCGAATTTTAATTCAGAGAGTGCCGATGTGTAAGCAAAACATCTGAATTCACACATTCACACATGACTTTTTTCCTTCCATCGGGTGCAGGCTGCAATTATTTTTCTCAATACGCATACTCACTCAGTTTTCGAAATATCGTTCCTGGTTACATTTCAGCGCATTAAAAAGGAAAAAAACATAAAGAATCCACTGTTTTCCTGGAAGAGTTTGATAGCAGTTTCTCAACATGGGTACGACACTATCCTCCATATGTTTCAGATTTATTCGTAGTATTGGCATTACATTTTTTTTTTTTTTTTTTTTTTTTTTTCAATATATGAATTTTTGGAAATGACTAGATCGACTAGTTAGTTGCTTTTAGACAAGGAGTCCAATTTGAGATTCCCATCCCTCTTACTAAGACCAAAATGGAGGACGGCAGACATTCAGCTTTCAAGACTCGATCCTTGTCTGGCAAGTAAACTCCTCTTCAGGACGCTAAGTTCCTGGACAGAAGCAGGCCGATAGCGTAACCATCTAAGAAAACAACTCTGAATACTCTTTCTGAAGGAATGCATTTCTTCTTCATGTGTGACTATTAGACCTCTCATCATGAACACGATAGATTAAACAATCTTACCTCATGGGAACATTAGAAAGCACTGGGGGTTGTTCTTCAGGTCGTTTGGGAAGCAACAGGTCATCACTCACTAAACTCAAATGGGCCATTGTTTCAACGAGAGGAATTTCGAAAGCGTCCGCACCTGGATGTTCCATACCTTCTATGAGTGAATGGCGATGTTTCCATACTCTAATGAAGGGAGAGAGCGACATCACATAGAAAAACGAAACAAAACTCAACTCACTGGCAAACTGGCGGGGGCTCCTCTATCCCGAGCGAGCGACGCCATTTATTAAAGGACTGTCGCAAATCGTTCTCTCCCAACTGATGACGACGACGCAGAAACGGGGTACAGTGTTGTAGCTGAGTGTTGTTGTTCTCTGCACTTGAATCCAACGGAATCCGAAGTGGGAGTGGAATACGGCTCTTTTTCGGGGGCATACCATCTTGCTCTTGCACCACCGTCATAAAAGACTTATTCTCAACATTTTTATTTTTCTCCTTCAATAAAGAGAAAGCACTCGCGCTTTCAGTACCCAACACAACTGATTCTTCGATCCTAGACTGAAACATCGGTGGAGGCGTGACAACACCTTGACGGAGATCGAGTTCCCCCGCTTTGGATTTTAGCTCGATCGCTGATCTTTGGTGGGCACCATCAGCAGCGTCGTAGTAGACGGTGACTTCATCCTTGACTTGACAAGCAGAACTTTTGACAGAGGATTTGTCGTTAATTAAGCAAATCTGGAGTTTTCCGGAAATGGCTGAAGATTCTGGTTTCATTACGTTCAAACTCTCCAAGATATTTGGCAGAGGAGAACGTTTGGAAGAAGAAAAACCGTTTGTGAGGTGAACGTGGTGTTTCCGTGCGGGTGTGACGAAATCGAGGTGTCCGAATGCATTTAAGGCTTTTGGAAGGCTTTGCCACTTCCGCTGCTGCATTTGAGTCAATTCTACTGGGCTGGTGCGCTTTCAAATTGGGGGTTCCGTTCCACTATGCGAAATGACTAACCTGGTGAGATCCGGACAGCTACAGCTGCTAGTCAGAAGCTGTTTCTTATTAACTGATAACCTTGTGAAAGTGCTGCAACAGGGCACCATGGAATGGGAAGATGTTTGCTTACTAGTAAGCGGAAATGGTCCTTTATTCTTGATTTCATGTCCCTAATGCACTACTAAAAAAGGAAAAAAGAGGTATGCGCTAACCTCTTGGACTTCAGAACTGTTTATTGCTTCCACTCGGAGTTCATTCTCCGTCTGATCATCATCAAATTGTGATTTCCACTGGGACAGCAATGTGATGACTATAAAACATAAAATGATTGTGCCCAGTACTCTGCAATCGTACCTCCAGTCCCACCGCCTTTAGTGTGTTGCTGAACACCAGAAACATCATCCATTACGGCAACCTGGGTAATGGAGTGCTCTCGAAAACTTGGATGACGCAGCCGATTGTATGGTCTTCTAACATGGAATTCTTTATCTGCACTGTTGAATCTCTGCGACTCTTCAGATTTCCAGGAGGGAGAATTCTGCGGGAATACGAACGTACATGGCTGTAAGTTTTATTTTGTCCTCGCAATGCATGATCCCAGAAAGATTTGTACACAAACGTCCGGATATTCATGCCTACTACCTACCTGCTTAGATATTCTATGGGTTGCTTTTTGCATCCTGGAAGCACTAATTTCTACTTTTGCTTCCTGTTTCTGAACAGCTTCTTTCCTAGCTTCCGTGCGTCTCTTTTTCGGAGAACTCTGCTTTTGAATCAGATTGGTGAACACATTGCCATTGGCATTCGGCTCAGGTTTTATTTTTGTTTGCGGTGTCTCTAAAGCTATTTTGCTTTCATTCAAAACCACTTTGCAGCATTCTAATTTACCCTGCATCACGTTTTCCAATTAAAGAAAGTTACAAAGAGTGAGACTAACCAAAGTCTCTTGAATTGGTTTCAGTATCTCATCCTTTCTACGATCGGATCCATCGGCTGTACCAAGAATATTGTCATCTCCATTTTCGGTCAAAAACTCACACACACTGAAACGGAAATTAAAACATTTCATCCAGCAAGCTCGAGAACATCTAATTCGGTTTACTTCGTGGTAATCTTGGTCGTAAGTAGTGTCTGGGAAGAATTGGGACTCTCTCCAACGGTTTTTTCCCAATCCAATAAATCTCCTTCCTTAATACCCCGCCGTTTAATGCACCTCTCAAATATACCGCCCAAAAGCTGAATCCTACCATTACAATTATTACAATCTGATCGATTCCTTACCACATAATCTGGCTTATCAAAATAATCCAGCGAACTTATATGATCGAGAAACTGCCGGAAATCAGAAGGAAGATGCTTCAATAGTACTCGGTGATCAAATTTCTCTTTCATCGACCCGACCTGATATTAAGAGACGTCGGAAATCATTTACATTTGCACTTTTTCTCATACAAATACCTGTTCTTTATTTTTTATTTTTCTCCAGGGCAATTGTCCGTTAACAAATTCTACCAACATATAGAAAAGGGACCATAAATCATCGTGTCGACCCATCTCCTAGGTCGAGAAAACAATCTTGCAACTAGTCCTAAGTTTTCATAGACAGTCTAACTTACCCTGTTTTTATGTGCATTCACTGAGGCGTACCGAACCGTACCGCGAAATCCCGCAGCAGCACGAGGTGTACGGACATCACCATCAGCATTTACATACTGACGAGCCAGTCCGAAATCCAACATGTAAACATAGTGAAGAGTATTCGGCAAACGACCGATGGAGAAATTACTCTAGATAAACATTTATTAAGGATAAAAGTCTGGAAAGCATCCCACCAAAAGACAAGTGGATATTAAAAAAGCCAAGTACACACCTTTTGACAGAAAACCAACGAATTCGCTATGGTTTGAAAATCCGAACATAAGACCCATTTATCTCATACCCAAATGCTTACAGTACACAACAGATATAAGACAGATAACGGGATTTTATTATAAGTACTTTGTACAACAAAGGTTGGAAGTTAAAAAGTGTTTGAACATTCGATCTCCAATTCGAATCGAATCCAAATACTCGGGAAAATCAATTAAACTATACGGAATTCAAGAGAAACCTCCAGCACGCACGTCCCAAATACTACTGAGAACCGTGACCACCACGTTACAAGGCCTGTAAAGGCAACCAACTGCCTCCCATCTTCATAATCAATGCAAGAAGGAATGACTTTTATCCTTGCAGGATTCACACACGTGTAAATACTACCTGATTTTCGATGCTCAGTGAGCACTGAGGCGGTAATCGGTAAGCAACCAAAATGAATTCACAATGAAATAATCGCAGCATACACTTTGGTTTTATAAAACGAAGCCATTTGTATCAAAAAGTTTTCAAAGAGAATAAAAAATAATCTACCCGATTTCTATCAATGAATTCCAAGTCGCATTTTGAATTCTAAAAACGACTCTCACATTAATATCCAATTAAATGTTCACATTAATGTGTCCCTTATGGACTGATTATAATGAACAGCTCAATTGAAAAGAAAAAGGCACACACACACAAACACACACACACACATTACAAAAAAGGGAAAAAAAGCACAACGTAAAATATCAATTCAATATTTGGATTTGCCAAAGTTGGGAGCTGCTTTTAAAGGATCCAGTAACTTGTTCAAGTAAGGAAGGAAATTTAAGAACTCATAAAACCTGAAAACTATGTTTGAGCAAACACATAAATCTGAAAGCACCCGTCCCAGTTTTCATTTTTCGAAATCATCCCGCATTTCTATCCAGCAGGGCCCGGGTGCGCCCCATAAAGTCAATCAAAAACACCAGAAACACCTGACAGAGACAAAAGCTATCAAGTTGTAGAGCTGAAATCATCTGATACTAAAACAAAGTAAATTTTCTTTCTTCGGTTATCAACCATCGCCACTGGGAATTAACCTGGACCAGAAATGCAATAACAGTTTTGACAAAGCAGCTGGAATCTGCTAGAGATATCGCGCTGTATGCTGCGCAACACTTTGCCATTTCAGCAATTTCTTTACGACGTGAGGACAGAAGAAATTGTATCATCCCAACGAATGTGTGCCTTAATAATGATGACGATGATCCGTGCGCGCTCTGTATGTTTGTGTAACAGCGCCGTTATCGTGTAATAAACACGAGAACATGAAGAAATGGCGAATTCTCTTCGGAAATTGCAACGTGTTGTTCAAAGAGTTCCGATTTCCTACACCAAACTGAACTGAGAAGAACTACAAACACTAATTCATGGTGATGGCAAGCGAGGGAAGCAGCCACCGACTTCAACCTGTCCAGTGGTTTATCCTATCTATAACTGCCTTTCTATGATCACGAAGGACGGGAGAAAGCATGATTCTGAGTGCCAGCACAGAAAAACTGACGGAGAGCCTCGGTCCAATCGCACACTTCCAAACAGAACTCATCCGCTTTTGGTCAAAATACGTTGACGAAAGACGTTTACTTATTTGAGCATTTTGCAAGAAACCGAGCCCGTTGTGTCATCGGTGGCCAAGTGCAGCACTGGCCACCGATGACACAACGGGCTCATTGCACAAACGAAAAACGCGGTTGTAGGGTTTGTGGTAAGGTGGATGCAACGAACTCAACTCGTGTCTTTCGATCACATGAATCGGAATTCACTGGTCCTAAAATTTATCTAAAGCCTTCGGGAAATGAAGGAGGTCGTTATTTACATGAAAAATGTGAACATGAACTCTGAAGCTGTAAAAGAGTGCGTCACATCAAAGGGCTAAAGACCATGCTAAGCGGTCTGTGCCTTGGACAACGACCGGTAAGTTCTTCGGGAACAAAAGTGCCGCTGGTGGTCTCATTCCGATTCGTTAGCTGGCACACTGATTTAACAACGAAATCCGTCATCAACTGTTTACGATATTGAATAAGCTCCGAGAAACAGTAGTGTTTGTGTGTTATCCTTCTTCTGCAAGTTCTAAAACATAAGAACTTACGGGTTTGATATCCCTGTGTAGAAAACCAACTTCATGTATATTTTCGATTGCTTTCAGAATCTGTGCACCTAGGCGAAGTGTAGTAGATAGCGAGAATGTGCCTCTGGGTTGAGATCTTCTTAGTTCTGCCAGATTTTTTCCTTGTAACTGCATGACGACGTAGTTGAAACGTTCATTGCGGCCGCAGCCTAAGAAACGGCAAATATGATCCTTTCCTAGAGAAAACAAAAAACATATGTATGAAATTAGGCACTCTAAATAATTTAAAAAAGGTATTACATCTTTATGACACTCATTGGAAGAGTGTACTCACTTTACACTCATTTCACAATATTTCAATTAAAACTGCACTTTGGATGACTAAAACAAATCCCATTTTATTTCATATTGCTATTTCTACTCTGAAAATTTGGACACAACAAATGCGAGATACATCAAATGATCGATGGTTCTTAAAATTCACTTACAAACTTCCTTTAACCTGATATCTGATTATTATAAGTGATAATTACTTATTTAATTTAAATTTTTACCGAGCACAAATGTAAATACAGAAATAAATTTGATAATAGACCGTACAACATTTATTCCTGAGCCACTGCTCCTTTTTCAAATAAATTCTGCAGCTTCTCAAAAATTTTGATCGTGCCAAATGTCTACCTTCTTCGATGGACTAATGATTAACCAGATCTATAACACCAAAAATACACACTCTTTCTAATTTACACTCTTTCTATTAATATGTTAGATCTCCACTGGTTACCTATCGTTTGCCGAAATTCCTCGCCGGTAATTTTTTTGCACATGGATCAAAATGCATTTCCCTACATATTTAGTCAAGAAGTTCTTCAAGTTTTCGTTGTTTGTTTCTACTCTGGAATTTGTAGCAGTTTTGAATCTTCCCCGAAACTTGAACTAATCTTCTTTCATAGGAAAATCAACTTCATAGTACTTGTCTCTCTTTTGCAACCAGTTCGTTCTTATTTCATGTGCTCTTTTAGAAAGTAAGTTTGAAAATCCTTCATCCCTCGAATAATCTATGGTTTGACTTTCCCCGAGGTGATTTTCATAGAAGACTCAATCCTTTATGAAATTTTTGTCTTATCTCTTGAGAATACTTGAGAAAGGGGGATGGATTCGCCTTGAGGCTTTTTGAAGTAATACTCTGAAAAGTAGTCTACCGAACTGAGTGTTGGTGAGCACATGTTGCTAATGAATGCAAGAAAGCATCTCACTGAGAACAAATTTCGTGTTTACTCAGGAAAACTGATATTTTAACTGCGTGAAGTTACTCAAAGCTTCATGTTCCTGATGTTTTTTTTTTGTCGAAAAGAAAATGCGAATTTGTCGGCAATAAATCCATTAAGCCCATTAAGCTTTTGTGATGGTGATGAGCAGTCGTAAGCAAACCTAAACGAGAACAAAACGATTGAAAAATGCAATAGAGAAATGACATCACAGCACCATCTAAATTCATGGACTTGGACGAAAGTTTTTCAATACTCGCTGATTCTGTTGCACCAGAACCTTATTTCAAATACATACACAAACAATATACACGTTCAAACTTATTTATTCGAGTTTTGAGTAATTCGTTCATGCAATGAGAATGCTGCGACAGCTTAAGGTAGAAAGTCTCAAAAGGAAACAAGGATGTTTATTCATATCACGTATTATCCTTTCGTTAGCTGCCGATAATATTTCAGTTGGTCTGACATTTTTTTAAGATATAAAAGTTATACGCAGTCTTGGCATTAAAGGATTAGCATAACACACAAGCACACCATACAAAAGATAGATGCACACTAATTATTCCTCAAAGTGACATTGAAGATCATGAATTTCAACAAGAGAGACAAATTCTAATATTTAATAGTTAAACAGTCCAAATTAGGAAATCTTTGCATACAAACATTTTGCTTGATCTGCAAACAAGTCAATATATTGCCTGTTATGCCTAATCGGGGATGAAGCAATTATGGATTCAATGGCTGAATGCGAGGATTGAAACGGACGAAATTTCATTTCATAAGTGGAAAAAAATGACAAGCAAAAACATGGAGGTGACGCATAAAGAGGGCTTTCAATGTTTTTCACTGTCTACAAATACATTAATTCTCATTCTCGTTTTCAAAGCTCGTGGAGCTCCTGATTGTGTTCACGACCGATCTTGGTTAATCTTGAGACGTTGAAAGCTCACGAGAAGTGTTTACACAGATCATATGCCCAAGTTCTCCACTTTCCAGCACGTGATGGAAGATTTCGGTATTTACAGATTCACATAGACTCAAAGGCCAGGAAAATCACGGGTCAGTTGTTAAACCAGCATTAATTTGGTAGTGTCAGGAATTTTTTGTTTTATTTCTCAAACCTGCGGCAAAAATGAAATTTCAAGTGACTGAAGTTCTGCGAAGTCCTGAGACATCAGGTATCAACATCCCGAACATCCCATCCTTTTTGGATTTACAACGGTTCATCCTCACAAAAAGATAAAGCCAACTGATACTTAGCCATTTAATATAATATTTTCCCAAATATCCACTATTTCAAATGCATTAGTTCTTTGCCATCTGTTTTCTCTTTAGACGTGGTATCTTATCTGAATGATATTTGCATTCGAATGTTTGCCTAACGTCTGGGACAAGCTAAAGCAGAGTGAGGAAATAAAGACACACCTCCAGTAATTTGTATCTACTAATCTATAAGTATGTCCCAAGGTTCGCCAGACATAAAAGCAGCATCCACTCAGCTGATAGTTCTACTACATTGCTGGCATTCCTGCTTGCTTGCGTTACACGCCGTAGCAAGAGCAAAGCTGTAATGTATCAAAATTATTACGTTATAGCTGTTTGTGAAGTCAAATTTACACTGTAGTTTACTAAAAAAAAATATCTGATATAAAATCTCGGTAATTAGAGAATAATCACAAAAAATCATTCTCTAAATGCAGAGAGGGGATAATCCTTCTCGTTCTAAATGCTCTTTTGCAAGACCCTCAAATCCAACTCTTTGAATTTGCGAAGAGTCTCTTATCTTTTTTCGAGACTTAGCATACAACCTGAAACTGTTTTTGATGGATATCCTAGTTGGAAAGGGAAAGCTTTCTGCAACCGAAAGCTCAATTTATAGTAATCCTTAGCGTGTGTAAACAGATACAAAATGTTTCCTTACATGCTGCAGTACTGAAGGCTTATCTGTTAGCCTCTGCTAAAATAAAAAGCAGTACTCCGAAAGAAAGGAATCTCGCTGTTTGAGAGACTGTACTGAATGACCGCGTGAGAATGACTGTTGCTTCCGAGATTGAGAGTGTACAAAGTGAGTGCCGTTGGGATAATGACCATAAACTTCAATTCTCATGAGCCAAAAGGAAGAAACCGCCGAGTACGAATTCATTAAGATATGGCAGAAGGCACCAGTAGTACTAGTTCGGGCAATCTACGAGCAAAGCTTCATGACAGAGAAAATCATAAAAACTGCAGGTTCCACCAGCAGCCGTTTTCGCCGTTTTCCAGCAGCATCCCAAACATGCGCAAGTCTCAAAGATGCTCCACGTAGAATGGCAGGTGGAATAGGATTTAAAAGATGGCATCCCATTGAAAGATGGACTCATGTTACTATGGGATGTGCTTAATGGTTCAGAAAAGGACAATGCATTTTTGAAGCCAACGATGCTTTCGGTTGAAAGTAGCATGTCATACGTCAAAGTAAACAACGATCTTTATAGATGGCATTACAACACTTGAGTGTCATTTCCACATTTTGGATATGATTGCGAACACAATTTCAAAACTAAAGTCTGTTGGATTCAGCCAACAGCATCTGTTGAAATTTAATAGTTCGAAACTTGCTCAATGCAGTTGCTACTTGCACAGTGCAATACGTTCCAACTAATATGCTAGAAATCAGCTTTGCAGTCAAGAAGCACTCACTGGCACATTAATACCTCTTCGTAGTTATATTGCACATGCAGGTTCCATTCAAACAGTAACGTGTCATGTGAGAACAAATGAGAAACGTCCTCAAGATAATGTCGGATACGCGGTATTCAAGATGTTGGAATAAAGCTGAGTATCGTGCATTCAAGATGTACAGCCAAACATTATGCTTAAAAACGCACCGTGCCTCATGCCTTGCAGTGTGAAACGTCCTTAAAACAGAATTGTCAGCAGGACGACTTAGTCCAGGAGGGTCGGCCTCTTGGCTACTAAGATTCTGATTTCATTTCACCTGATCTCTTCCCCTGATGTGTGTAAAGGATATATGCAACCATCCTATTACGTGTCTGTGCATCAAAATTAACGGTGCTTTCACTGCCATTCCCAAGAGGCAGCGAAGCATAGACAAACTGCATACTGTTAAGACAAAGTGCACGCAATTAAGGATGCCCCGAAGGAAAAATTCTGCAAGAGCCCCGCTCGGTTTTAATTTATAACAGAAAACATCATAAAAGACATGACTGTTACTTCACGCATTACAAGTGTTTAATTTCATAACATTATCTCGTGTTCATCATGCATCCTCTAAAATTAGGTCATGAATGATTTCAAAGATTCCTCTTTGAAACATGGTAGATTCGATGACTGCTCTCCAGAAATTTTAAATTATGGAGCCTTTATTGTGCGCGTCTTTTATTTAACCCCTCTTGAGTATTTTTGTTCCATCTTTATTTTTCCATGTCCCTTAACATTCTTTCGAATTCGACTACACTTTACAACTCTGCTGATGATAACAAGCAAATAAAAGCTTTTATTTCAAAAGACTTGACCTACACGAGTGTAGCACGCTTTTTTGCCAGCCTAATGAGTTCGTTTGCGATACACTTTGTGGAGCTTTCTAAGCTTTTAATCTGAAAATCACCGTTTTTTGACTTCTGAATTCAACACCCATGTCGTTCATTAATTCACGCATTCCAACAGATTTTGGTAACACTTTATTTCAGCCACTCACTTAACTGCACATCAATTTATTGCACGCTTCAGTCGGATAAATGAATTTATGGTACACATGATTCGTAAACATCAGTACTTTATAGAACATCGGCACCATAAAATATAATATATAATATAGTCATCATTATTTTGTGAACATTTTCGGGTTCTGACACAATAGTATTTATTTACCAATGATGAAGTGTGCCGAATGAGCAAACAAGTTTTATAAACAAGCTACAAATTGTTTCAGATGCAAGAAATGCTTATGAAAGAACTCTTCAGCATCGAAAAGACACTACTGACTTTACTTTCGGCTGAAACAGCTAAACGGATTCTATGAATAAGAGAGAGGCGACAAGTGCTTACATAATAACGCTCACGTGAGAACAGATCTTCAGGAGTTAAAAAGACTACATGAAAAGATGAACTCAGCTTTTCGTTGCAAAAATTTACCTCACTCACAAGAAGCAGAAAACCTAGATTGATTCCGGTCGAAAATAAAAAAACAGTAGGAAGAGTTGAAAATCTTCCACCGTACTGCTTTTCTCAAAAAGATGGCACTCGTGATCCGAAGAGTGAGGGGAAAGCTGAACAAATTCTTACTGATTTCATCATTTCGAATTCCCACGAGACAACTGAATGGGTGCGAAGTGGAAACCTACTCGAGTAGATTTCCAAAGCATGGAGAAAAGCAAGATATCGGTGCAGGAAGATGGCATTTGGCCTCACATTTTCAAGCGTTTTCTCCACGTTTAACGTTGACGAAGCCGATACTTGTCGGCATGTTCTTTCGTTAATTTCGTTAAAGTCGTTAATGCAACGACTTGAGAAAATGGTTACCAGAAACGCAGAGAGCACATTACAAAGTTACGGTATGGATACAGTCGTACTACCGGCGGGCAATAGGGACGCCGCAAAAATGTAAATAAAACTACAAAAACGTACAAATTTCCCTGTTCAATTGGATGTGCTAACGTCGATGCTTTAGTAAAGGACGAAACAGAGAGAAAGAAAAACAGATACCCCGAAACCTGAAGACAAAATGCCTTGCACGCAATCAGTGAATTTCGTTGTGAATCACTGTGCCGCTTACATAGATGAGCTAAACACAACTAAAAGAAAGGCTGAAACTAATAACAAACCGTTAGATGGTAAAAGTGTTTACCTCCTAACAGTGGCATGGGTGATTCGAACACAGATCAAGATACTACAGCGATCTTCAACAGCATCGAGCAATGGCCAGACTGACAAGTTACGAATAGTGCAATACTTTTCCGAGTTGAAGCTGCAGACACTGCAAAAGAACTTCACTTCTTGGACTCTTCACACATGGAGAGAACGCCTAGAATAAGTTCAACTCAAACTGTGATTGCTAACTGCGACAGAAAAGCTGCTTTGTAAAGTCAAGGAAGAAACGAAGAATGGAAAATAAGTAAACTAAAGATGATGTGAAACTGTACTCCACCGGAAATGCCTACACTAAAATGCATGCTAATCCAAAACCATCTGAGGAGTCTGCGCATGAAGCCGTAGTGACAAGGACGATAAATATGCTGCACCAACAGCTTTTTCCGATGCCGTGCACAGCTTGAATCCCGTCAGGACATGTAGGAACAAAAGGGGTGTGGATCCGTTGATGAATTTTTGCAAACTGCAGGCTGTTATTCACCAACTGGGATGAAAAACCTCAGTGCAAGCTTCAGTCCACAAAGATTTTTTTCCCGAATTCCAATAAAATTAACCTATTATTTTAAATAATTGCAAGAACTATAATTCAATCTTCATTCTTAATTTTTTGTAAACAAAAGGCCGGACGTGAAACATTGCTGTTATTTTCATTATAAACTTCGAAATGTCTGTTTCCAGTGCTTGGTATCTCTCCAACCAAGTAATATTCTGATGATCACGTTACACGGTTTCAGTCTCAAGGTTACTAAGCGGAGTGCACTGTACAGTGCATTAACCTATATAATGTTGATAATTACGTTTTATATTGATATACAGAGATACACACATGTTACATGGTGTATCTCACATGTATACTGGTGATATACATGGAAAGGAAAAGGTGCAACTAATTATTAAACTTTTTCAATAATGCGTTTTGTACATGAACATTCCACAGGCAATGTGTTAAGTGAAAAATCAGAACTGTTTGAGATGTGTATTTTCCAATAAACATCAAATCTCGCACTAGGAAAAGTATTCATGGAAACGAACTCTGGCTAACCCTATGAGCCCGAACAGTAGCGCTTTCCAAACCGATACGTTTATCATCTAGCAATAGAAACAAAATGGGCTGTAATAATATTTCTAGATTTGCTCAACGCTGTGTTCATCTTAAAATAAATTTCCATCTTGAAATCATTTTGTTTTTGTATCACAATATAAGTTTACGCCCTTTGTTCATTTAATTTGCTTTAATTTCCAGTGATGAAAAAAAAAAAGACCTAAAGTTTCAAAGAAAAAAAAAAGTTCTAATAATCTTTTCTGTTCTTTAAAACACGATTTCAATATAAAAACGGGAAAACAGCAAACGGTAAATGTGCAACACAATCCGGGAACACTGCAAACATCTCCACGAATATGAAAGCTAAACATAGGACTTGCCATATTCTGATACTGATATATGTCATAGTTTCAATTTCGAAAAAATTCTCAGCAAGACTCGCGAAAGAAAATTTTGTAATGTGCTTTCTTTGATGAGTTACTGTAATCACATGCGATTCAAATTATCATTAACTGTGATCCGAAATTCCTCAATCAGACCTTCGTTACATTTTAAAAACCTTAATAAGAACCTGAAAATAACTCTCAAAAAACCATAGAGATCATTAAGAAAAAACCGATAGCGATCCTGGAATACGGTACAAAAATCCATATGACAAACGTGTTGTGAAAAAACTGACTGATTATACTGTTTGATGAAAAAATGAGGCTTCTCCAATTGAATTATACTGATTCAAAACATTAAGCAAGTTTCAATAGTCTATAGCATTAAACGCCAGTTTTTTTAATTTTGTGGAACAAGCAATTGAAATAAATTAGTACGGAACACATGTTCTCTGTTAGGAGTGCCTTGTTTTAATTTACCAAAGTTAAAATGGTTTTGAATAAAAGGAAACAAAATTACTAGAAATCCAATTTGCATACAGGACTGCATACATATCTGTTGATGTTACCTAAAAAGAATCGATGAAAAGCAGGCGCTTTATAAAGATCAATAAAGAAAATAAAGCATGAAATTGTTGCACTTTCTGAGAACTAAGATGTGTATCGAAACAAACAGGAAATAAGAAAACGAGGGAGAGAGTTATAAAATCAGTTAGCTTGTGATCATGCATGTTAAATAATTTGACAAAAATCACAGGCATATCTGAATTGTGTGTGTAGTACTCGTACTTATGTTGCTTATCAACAAATATATTTAAGATTTTGTATTCATGATCGTAAAAAAAACAATATCGAGGTTACTGTTTTTATTCAATGATTTCCTCTGATTCTCCCAACATCTAATTCACATGTGGGCATCACACATTCACTAATCATCTCTAAATATATCATCAATTACCCAAAACATTCATATTTGCAACTTTATAATTTTCAATACAACTCACACATTTTTTCTTTAATGGAAAATTTCAAAACATGAGAATCAGCATTAGAACTTACATTGGAATTTACGATATAAAATCAATTTATTCGTACATTTTTTCAATTGATTATGTGAAATCATATTCATGGCTAATCATACTATTTTACTAATGTAACAGAATTAAAATGAAACTTTTGACATAAGTTTTCCTTAAGAATACACAATGTTTGGCATTTCCTAAAAAATGAAGAAAACACAACAATATGCAGAAACATGGATATTTTTTTTTTTTGATGAGACATGCTCACTGTTTCAAGCACATAAATCAGTGGCTCCAATGCACCAACTCAAATAACGCACATAACCATGCTGTTATACTTCAGTGTAGGTTTGTGAATGCATAGATTTTCATGTCAAACAATTAAGATGCAAAGAAATAATTCAATAAGGCTATATCAAGCCTTCCTGGGTTACCTCGAGAAGAGGACGGACGACCTCCAAAGAAATAGACTGGAGGAGGAGTTCTCCGAAGAGGAAGTGAAGACTGCGTTTGGGCAGCTTCGCAAGGATGTGGCAGCAGGCCCTGATAGTGTACCCATCTCGCACTATCAGCGGTACCTGCACGCCTACCTGCGTTTGTTCCACCAGTTGACACTCTGCATCCGAGAAGAAGGACGACTTCCGGAATCCTTCTACGAGAGTAGGATGAGATTGCTGCCAAAAGGAGGCGATCTCACGCAGATCGCTCAATGGAGGCCGATCTCGATCCTAAACTCAGATGCCAAGTGGTTGGCGAAGATCTGGTCCAACCGCTTAGGCAGGGTCATGTCGAGGCTGATCTCTCCGGTCCAGACGTGTGCAGTCCCAGGACGACACATGTCTGACAATGTCAAGTGCGCCCAGGCCACCGTCGGACTCAGCCGATACGTCGGCGAGAACCTGGTGCTGGTGTTCACTGACATGGAGAAGGCCTTCGACTCCATCGACCACGGGATGCTGCTGAAGGTTCTGGAGAAGCTAGGGCTTCCGGAACACTTCAGCAACTTCGTGAGGGCGGTACTCCAAAACCAGTACTGCCGTATCAAAATCAACGGCCAAGAGACGGCAGCAATTAGGATGGAACGAGGAGTCCGGCAGGGCGACTCGCTAAGTCCAATGCTGTTCGTCATATACATGGAGGCGCTGTCTTCTTACATCGAGAGAAGCGGTCGTCTATCAGGGATTTCCATTGATGGTCAGCACCTGACCCATCTGGCATACGCAGATGATCTCCTCTTCTTCATCAAGGGAGAGAGGAATCAACGAGCGTTCCTGGATGTGGTCGACCTCATGGAACAGGGACTGGGCTTGAAAATCAATGCCCAAAAGAGCCAGCTTTTGCCCGTCGGAATCCTGAACCTCTCCACTCTAACGGGGAGTGGATTCCGTACGGTGGACACGGCCAAGTACCTGGGAGTCTACATCGGCGACGACTCTGCGTCGAAACTGCTGTGGACGGAAATCCTGGGGAAAACGGCCAACGAAGCAGCGAAGTACACTCGAGTG